>LPNX010797569.1:287359-313426 GCA_001517045.1 Pseudotsuga menziesii
GTGACGGGCCATTCATAGAGCAAGTGTAGAGGAGTTGCAATGCCCAGCACTTTGTATTCGATCACAAGTGTCTAGCTCTTCACCACCAAAGAAAAATTAAGTGCTTGTGGGCCGTGGCTTTATCCTCGTGATAAAGCATAATACGTTGGGTTCAAAGAAAGATGAAAATATTCTAAACTTATATCCCAATCTTGTCTTTTCTCATAAAAGAAATAAGATTATCAATCAACGGATTTGGAGGTAGGTCTTCAAGATCCAACCTTGGAGACTTCTCTGTCCAATCTCCACTAAAGGATTTTAATCATACTAGAATCATCTTCAAGTTTAGCTCAACAAGCAGCTTCAAATGCCTTTAATGCACATGAGAGAATTGGGAATCAGATGTACAATGTTGATCTAGACATCATGTCTCTTCTTATTGTAGTTTGATCATACTGCCTAGTACGTACTCTTTAAAGGCAAATTTTTATTGTGTATCCAATGTAATTGTTTCCTGTTTGTTGCTTAAATCTCTTAATACATAAAGGCAAATTTTAGTTTTCATTTTGGTTGTCTCCTGAGTATTGTGAATATGTGATGAATCAATGAATCATTGTGCGGTTATTTATGGCTTTTAAAATGTTAACAGGTTTTATCTGTTTGATGTTTTCTTGACATTAATATATTTAAATCAATGAATGTGTGGCATTTCTTCAAAGTTTGAAGTAACATTTTCAAAGCTTGTAACCAAAAGAGTTATTGTCATTATGTGTTGTGAAAGCCTTCATGCTACAACACACACATATGAAAAAACAACCATGAACCAGAAACATAGATAATTCATATCTTCAAATATAATTTGCTCCAAATTATTCTTACAAACTAAAAACCAGACTACTATGAAAAACTCAAATTTGTGATTTTAGGATGGAGGGAGGAGTTATTTTATAGAAAAAGTTAGGATTATTGGTCTCTGAGCAAACCTGGGACAGATACTGCCAGATCTGCAGAGATGTGAATCCTGGATCCTCCACAGATGGATCCGGTAACACAAAATTTTGGAAACTACATCCATTCCCCTGTTTTAGGGAACTTGAGTTTTCATTCTATCAAGTCAAAAAGTCAAGCATTTGGCCACCAGATTAACAGTATTGTCTAGAGTCTAGACATAAAGAAGTTTAGGCATTTGTCTTGTTTTTATTCAAAACAGTTCTGATATTTGCAAATTTATTTGTTAACAATATTGCTACATCAAAATGAGATACAATCAGATGTATTTGTGTCAGTTGAATAAGAACGTCCCTGCAGGCTGCAAATGTGAAAATTCATCAACTGAATTGATTATATCTTGCAATGTCATTTTTCCTGTGCCAAAGACTGACACTGTTTGTTAGCTTACCAAGAGATCATATGTGGGAATCCTTGACTTTATAATCTATTTGTGAATGATGGACTGCATGGGAAAACAATGAATGCTATTGGTAGTAGGTGCAATAATATTAAAGATGGAAAATCTTTAATAAAAATAGAAAACATGTGTTATTTTTTACGAATTAAGTTTCATGGAAACATATATAGATCTGGATCCATAAATGGATCTGCTAGATTTTTTGAAAACACTGGATGTAGGTATGGGAGAACGATATGTGTGTGATGGAAAAAGAAAAACATGAATATAAAATTCAATCTCCATATATCTCTCTCCAAATTACTCTCTACAGATATACAAACTGCTATGAAAAACTGAGATTTGTGTGTTTTAGAGTGGGGCATTTGATAAATGCTAGAGGGACAAATTAGGGTTTCGGGGCCCATAGCAGATCCATATCAGTGGAAACGTGGATCCTTGATCTCCATCAGCAAATTCATTAACATAGTTTATGAAATGAAGGCCTTTATTAATCTCTTCATTGATGACATTTCTTTTTAAGGATGCATTTTAATGTTTTTTTCTGCAATTCTTTAACATGAAGCCCTATTGTTATTCGTCATTTTCTAATTTTGTAGGCTTGTGACATAAAAGACCCAAAACAAAATATTGAGTGGACTGTACCAGAGGGAGGTGGTGGACCAGGTTATTCTGTCATGTAGACAAACAGTACTTGCTTTTAAATATAAAGGTAATTATAAATTTGTCACTTCAAATTAGCAGGCATTTTATACCACAACAACTTGACTTAATTTGGTGATGAAAAATGCCACTAGAAATCATGTTATTGGATTTTTTATGCAAATCTGACATTAAATCATCACATTGACTTATATGTCAGATTTATTTGCAGACAAGGAAAACCCTAAACATGATTTCTAATTGGTCAAAGGGCATATGTTTTTCCAATATGAATGATAATACGATACAACCTTCGTGGGTTTTAATAAAATATTATCCTGGTTTCGTATTAGAATAGAAACTGATTACATTATGGATTAACAAAGGGGTTCCAGGAGAACAAATTTGGCAATCCATTTGTTGTCTTCACTGTTCAAATTATGTACTCAGCATAAACCAGTAGAGGGAATCTATGTTGGTTGTCCAGGAATCCAATTTGGATAGCTTAGATTATTTCCGTGCATATGAATGTTGATCATTTTAAATAACTAATTCCTCGAGAAATTCCCATACCATAATTGACAAAGAGCATACAGCAACATTGCTTTCTCTTCCATCAGGTGACGGCAGATGCTATATCTTTTCTACTGGAAAATTACACGACAGTGTTTTTAATCACTCCCAAAGCATAATGTATGCCATTATAACAGGTTATTATAGGATCATTAGTTGAATATTACATTAATTATCATCCCTAGATAACTATATTAGCCCCTTAGGACCTGCATCGCCATACACCATCCCCTAGCTCCCTCATAACGACTAGGATAAACTGTCCATCCATCAGAACCCATTTATTTAAAGCCACACCTTATTTGGTGGCGAGATTCTTCCATCTCGGAAGCCTCACCCCTATTCTCCATCCCTCTTCGAACAACAGTTCTAGCCAACCTTTGACCCCATCAGTAAAACCTGACCAATACAGTTACTCCCTAGAGTGTAGACCCTGGTAAATCAACAACCAAGCAAATACTCTCAACTCAAAGGAAAGTTTGAAGGAACAAACTGTTCTGATGTGATTCACCCACTTCTCTTCTACATCTGAAGTACCTCCACATTTATTCAACGTGTTCTGGAAAGAATATAGTGTACAAAAGAGATGGTACAAATGGGCCTTGGGATACGATTATTAAGATTATAAGACTCGTCAGATTATGTAGTGTCTTTTCCTCTCCACTTGTATAAGAAGTAATTATGATTTTGATTGAATACAAATTTCTGCAGATATCTTCACCAAGCCACTCACTCCGGATAAGTTTGTCAAATTTAGAGATAATCTTGGCGTATTTTCTAGAATGACCATTAAGGGAGGATGCTAGTGTAATTAATAATAATGATCACTCTCAAGTAAATAGAATTTACTTTACATAAATATAGTACATTAAAGTTCTTTACTTTTACTAAAAATAAATGGGATGAGGTTATGTAATGTCCGTTCCTCTCCACTTGTATAAGAAGACATTATGATTTTGATTGAATATAAATTTCTGAAAATCAGTTGGTTCCAATGGAAACTCAGAAGCACTTACCTTCTTCCAAAGATGGCGAGGAAGAGGCTCCAATTTAACCCACTGCTTCTAAACAATTGCTTGGTGGCTGTATAAGTATGTGCTTTGTAAAACAAATTTAACCCACTGGTTCTAAAACAAATTTTTTGATCTAATAAATTTGATGCTCTCTTTGTAAAGTGAGATCACAGGGTGTATGCCTACTGCTTAAAGCATGGCAGTTGTAAATCCATGTTTATGAGTTCAGTCGCCATAGTTTAATATCACTTTTGCACACATTACTTCGAGGGGCGAAGCAATGTATAATGCAGGACTCAAATGCTTTTGTGGAGTTGAGGTTATGAAGATGTTCTTGTGATTTATTGATCCAATCAGCATTCTCTTGCAGATTTGATGAAAGAATAGTGACATTTTGTACTGTAAATTAAATGAGACAGAGAATTCAATGTTTAGTACATGTAATAGGAATATTGAAGTTTCCTTTAGATGTCATAAGATCTCACGTAAATTATACTTGGTTTTGCAGCTGTAGGTTGGCCCTGGAAGCAAGGAAGCAAAAGAAAAAGGAGTTCTTTGACACCCACTTGGCTCCTTTCTACAGAATAGAACAAGTAATTAAATAGGAATGGATAAGCATTCTTTCAGAAAGCCATGTGGACACAAATAGTTTATTGTCTTTCTTCGTTCTCTGTGCATTTTGTGAATGATGATTCATGCATGATTTATTTTTGTTTGGCTGTGACTGATCTTTACAAAGACATAATAGAACATTTTGTTAAATAGGATTCAGAAACCCTAGAGGATGAAAGTGGATTATGGTTTATTGCCTTCTTTTGTTTGATATGCATTTCTTATAGTCTGATCCAGGTAGTGATTTCTGTGTGACAATAGTTTGCAACCATATATATTGCCCACCAAAATTGAAGTTGTCAAAAGTAGGATTGGAATAGCATGTAAATCGGGGGGAGGATTAAAAAAGTATTAAAATCATTTAAAGAGAAGCCAAATAATACAAGGTTGCATACGTCCAAATATCAATGATTGCACCCTTGATTTAAGAAAAAGAAGGTTAAGGTTATTGATCGAGCATGATGGAGTTCAAGTATAAAAAAATGAGATAACGAGTGTGGAGTGCTTTTTCTTTGAGTACAAAAAAGGGTTCAAGGATAACTAGATTATTGGAGAACCATTTGAAAAGTCAGGGCAATAAGGATTATATATCTATGAAAATAGAAAAAGGGGATTAAATAATTCTGGACCTTTCTGACATTTTTTATCTTTTGTATCTAGAGTGAAGATCCTTGAATTGAGTGAAAATTTGGTTGGTTGCAGCTCATCTTGGCTACTATTCCTCTTTCAGAAGATAGTCCAGGTCCAAGTATTGTGACAGATAAAAACATCAAGTTGTTATTTTAAATGCAGAAAAAGGTAACAGGGAATACTTACTTTAATGTTGTATACCTTACTGGTCATTTTCTTTGTTTGGTAAGACCATTGAAGTGTCTTTCAGTAGCATGCTAATACCTGTCTCAGGAGAACTGAAGCTGAGGACATGTGGAGGGAAATTATATTTGATCAAATTCCAGTTTCTGGCTGATATATTTTCGGTTTGCTTGATTAATAGGTAGACGGAATTCGTGGAAACTACTCTGGATCATTTGTATCGCTAAAGGATATTTGCATGAAGCCAGTTGGTGAAGACTGCGCCAGTGAGACTGTTTTACAAGTAAATGTCCTTCCCTTGAGACTTCTTTGGGGACATCTAAACAACAGCTTGAAAACCTACTAATTCTATGCAAGCATGGAAAAAATCTGAAAAAAAAAAGAAAATTATTTTTTATAATGTGCATTTATGTCTTTAGTTGTCCATATATATATATATATGCCACAGGCATATAGTCATTTTCAATTCCAAACATGTTGAATTCTTTAATGCGTAATACTTTTCGTTGTTTCATTTTCCTGAAGTTTGGGGGAGTAATTCAAGATTAAAGCATCAGAAAAGCTGTATGTAAATTCCGAATCAATACGAGTTGATAGGAAATACCATATCAACAAGTATTTATCTTAAGTAGGTTGTATGTTGGTGAATTTCCATGCATAAATCCAATGTGCAGTGTACTGATTTGAATTTGAAAGAGTAACACATGCTTCTTACAATAGAGGAGGAAACAATAGGTTTTGTGAAGGCCATTGGGGAAGATGAGGGGTCCTGTGTGAGGTGTTTTTAAAAAAGAAAATTTCCCTACCGTCGCTTATCCGACGCTTCATAAACCGTCGGTTAAGAGACGCTTATTCATAATCCGTCGCTTATCCGACGCTTCATAAACCGTCGCTTATCCGACGCCTATTCATAATCTGTCGCTTATCTGACGCATTCTAATCCGTCGCTTATCCAACGCTTATGCGTCACTTATCTGACGCATCATAAACCGTCGGATAACCGACGACAAGCCACCGACGCTTAAGAAAAAATCATAGTGTCGTACATGCGATAGGGAAGTGTCGAAAATCCGACAATACGGCCGTCGGATTTTTGGTCGAAATGTAGTAGTGACAAATGCATAGTGCATTCTACAATGGAAGCAAATATCATTCGTTCCAAAATTCAAACATTCAACATGTTCATATTATTTCATAAAGCAATAGTTTGTAGAGATTAAGCACAAGAATAATTATCTTGAAAATAATTTGGACCGCAACTAGCTACATTGCTGCAACATTCCACCCAACCATAGGCCAATGCGCTCATCAATCTCTCAGTAGCACTGCCACCCTCGAGCTGGGCATGATTCCCACAACGAATAAGGAAACACTAGTAGGCTCACACGTAGCCAAGGATACACAAAACTCAACCAAGCCAACACAATTGGGATTATCAGGCTATAAAGGAGCTGGAAAGGCTGACTACTGAGCTAGTGAGCTCAACCCAAGAGTTATGGACACCTGCACTAGATCTATCCTGACTTCTAAAACATCTACACACCCAACACAAGGAAGCATTCGCTTCTCTGCTACACAATCCCTCAGGCTATTCCTTCCTTTCCAGTGCTATTTAGGGTGTGCAAATAAGAAATCCAACCCTCTAGCTATGTCTGTGAGGTTCCTTCTTCCACTAGGTTTATCAAGCTAGATCAGACCCCATTTCCACTCCAAACACAGTTCGAATCAAAATAACAGAGCCATACACAGCAATTGCAAGATATGGGATTGATGAAAAACATTTTTCAACCAAAAATGTAAACAAAATTGGGTAAAACAACCCCCTTAGAAGAAATTCTATTTCCAGATTCATTTATGGCCCTATCATGGCTAGACCGAACTCAAAAACACCCAAAATGTATGGCTTTGTCCCCCCATTAGCTAAGCAACCCTAAGAACACAAAATTCCCCAATCATGGAGACATGGAAACGACACAAAAACAAATTTATGGGCATGTAATAGTGAGGGAAACATCAAGAAATCATGGGGAAAATGCCCAACAAGCTCAGGTGCATGAGGAAGACCAAAAACGACCTCTTGAAACCCCCAAAACGTGAATCACTGCTGCACATTCATGGAACAAAACAAAAACAAGATTTCCCAGCTACAGCAATAACGAAAACCACAGCAAAAATGCCGAGGGAGGATCCCAGCCATTGAGCATTTCCCAAATCGAATTCCTAGCCACGGGGAAAATGAAGGAAACAACAAAAATGTGAGGGAGAATTCCCTATCTATCTCCAGCTGCGTGAGGAAGTAAATGCATGGGTGAAAAATCGATTGGAAAGGCATTTACTTGCCTAAGAAGCCAAAAAAACGTTTTCCAAAAATGGGTAACTCCCCAAATTTGAATTTGACCTCCATACTTTTCCCATCCCAAGGCAATAACTTCCTTCACCAATTTCAGATGACTGGGCATAAAAGACAAAAAGGGTGGTTGACAACTTGATGCTTTTCCCTTTGACATTTGGCTTTTCCCCATAGGATCAAAGGTTTGAATAATTCCCCCTCCCTATTCCTTGTGAAATCATTCCCCCATCTCTTTAACTTTGCGGCGCATAGCTAGTTGTGGTATTTTTATTAATTTGCATTTTACATGATGTCTCAAACATATTGTACCTGGCTAGCACATAATCAATCGGCATCGATTTTAATCACCGAAACATAAAATAATAAATCTATGGTGGGGCCTTTGCCTTGATCTCCACACCACGATATGCAATTCAATACCATGGGATCAAAACCAAGGTGTTACATTCCCCTCCCCCTTCAATAGCACTATCCTCAGTTCTTTACAAAATTTAACCAAATGCTACACTAGCAGTGCCCTCAGAGCTCTGCAAAATTGAACAAAATGGATGTCCCAATCGTATGGCATCCTCCAGCTCCTACGTAGCCTCTTCAGGACCGCAGTGCTTCCTATGCACATTTATATATGTCCCATGGCATGATCTTGAACTCTTCCAAGTCCTTGCTTGCATGCATCAGCACACACCACAAGATCTTTTTCTGGTCTTGGAGAATCCTGCTCCTTACCTTGGAACATTTCCAATGTCTTTGGAAACCAGCAATACCTATGCTCAAGCAATGAGTCAATTCCCATGTCAATATTCACAAGGTTTCCAAAATCATAGATGAATCACATGCACATGTATATTGATATCAAATCAACAAAAAATTGCTAAGTGAACCAAATACTTATCTGCATAAGTATCTTCTTTTGGTTCCACAGATATCTGACTCAGATTTATACAACCATGGCGCTCACAACCCTGCCCCACCCCACACCTAGGTGTGCATTAAAGGGTAGCCAAATTTTTGTAAGCCTCAGATCACCTAAAAATACCTCTCAATCGAGGTTTGACAGCTCCATTCTTCATCCCAACACCTCTTTGGGTGCTTCAATGGTAGTTATGTTCAAGAGCATGCACCTCCTCTAGATGCTTACCAAGCTCAGTTACATAACATCTCTAACCCAAGATCTTGTCAGCCCCGATTTAGAGCCTACCACCTCCTTCGGTGCTCAATGGAAGCTCTAGCTTACGGGCCTAGCACCTTTTCCAAGTTCTTACCAATGCTCAAGTGCTTCCTTTCCAGGAACCATAACAAATTAATTCACATGTTAGATTCATTTTCGCGGCATTTATTTCTTAACAAGATTTACAAAATTATTAGCTGAATCATTATGTACATGCGTAATTACAGAAAATCAACCAGGATTTTCCAAGTAATCCAATACTTATCTGTATAGCATCTCTCAATCGAGATCAACCCCGCTTCAAATCCTAACACCTCTCTGGGTGCTCAATAGCAGCTCTAGCTTAAGGGCCTAGCACCTCCTCCAAGTGCTTACCAATGCTCAGGTGCTTCCTTTCCAAAAATCATAATACCTAGGGGTTATTCTCTTCATAGATCCCCCACTCTCGTGATAGTCCCCTTACGGCCTTGAATGTGTGTGGAAAGAAGTCTAACTGGATGTCTTACACCCTGGGCGTCCCCAATGATGCATACTGAAGCCTAGCTGGAAGGGAGGAGAAGCTATGTACCCAAGTACATCCTTCTAGAGGAGCCATGTACTCCCTGTACATGTTTGCATCATCTCACCTGCGTTACATATATATTATAGACATGCAGTTTACATCAAATGTCATTATAAAATTTCAATCATAGGTTTCTAGACCTATTCCAAACACATCCTTCAAGAACCTATGTACACCCTGTACATCCCTCCGAGGAACCATGTACATCTAGTACATATTTTCATCATCTCACCTATGTTACATACAAGCATGCAGTTTATATGAGATGTCATCATAAAAATAATTGCAATCATAGGCTTCCAAACCTATTCCAAATACATTCCTTCGAGAAGCTATGTACACCCCGTACATCCCTCCGACGAACCATGTACATCCAATACATATTTTCATCATCTCACCTGCATTACATACAAGTATGTAGTTTATATGAGATGTCATCATAAAAACAATTGCAATTATAGGTTTTCAAACCCATTCCAAACACATTCCTTTGAGAAGCTATGTATCCAAGTACATCCTTCTGAGGAGCCATGTACACCCAGTGCATTCTTTCGAGGAGCTCTGTATCCCATACACATCCTTCCGAGAAGCTATGTACTCCAAGGACATACTTTCACCATCTCACTTGCATTACATTCAAGTATGAAGTTTACATGAGATGTCATCATAAAATTTAATCATAGATTTTCAAATCTATTTCATGCATACATGGTTTCCCAAATATCAAACGATCAATAGCATTGATAGTCAAATAAAAATCTGAGTTCCCGATTATGCTTCCTGCAGAAGGTCAGATTTTTGCAACTATGATGCCATCCTCATATTGTTTGGCTTTTGCAAGTGGGAGCACTCATATCCTACTTACGGATGATGTCCCAAAACCTGGACATCCACATACAACATGTCATCCTGACACAATTTTAAATCAGCCAAACAGTCATAGTTAGCAATAGGAAACCTCATACATCAAGCAATGCAAGACAAGAATATCCATGGTTAGCATGATTCAAAACCATCATAGGAGATCACACTCTTCCCTAATCAACAAAAAAACCTGCAATCTGAAGTTTCAAAATATGCTCTCAGTCATGAGATCCTTCTCATGGCACATGGTAGCTTCCTGCCCTGGTTTTCATTGGGAACAACCATACTATTCTGTTCAGGTCATTCTACTTGAGTCTTCAGGAGTCCTCATGTGTATGCCCATACACATAAGGTCCTTTCCCTCATGGAACTACAGTTCACATGAAGGATTCCTCAGCCTATACATAGGCTCCACTTTTACCTGCAAAATCTTCTTTAGTGAACCTCCTACAATATCCTGCAAGTCCCACAAAAGATATTACATCTGTTAACTTTCTTGGAGCAGGCCAAATCATCATGGACTAAATATGTTTAGGGTCCACAAATATTCCTTTATATGAGATAATGTGACCCAAATAATGAATTCTATCCTCATAGAAGTAACACTTGCTCAAACCTGCATACAAATTATTCTTCCTGAGCAATTTCAAAGTCAGTCTCAAATGTTCCACATTTCTTCCTCATTCTTAGAATAAATAAGAATTCCATCAAGGAAAACAAGAACAAACATGTCCAGATACTTACTGAAAACATTATTTATGAGGCATATGAATGTAGTTGGTGCATTTGTGAAACCAAATGATACCACTACAACTCATAAGAACCATACCTTGCTCTTGAAGGTTGTCTGATGAACATCTTCATCCTTGACCCTTACTTGTTCTTTATAGTGACCTTTTTCAATTGTCTGAACCAATACACAATCGGAGTGTATCATGTTTCTATTTCTCAAACCAAACTGGTGATCCCCACTGGGACACACTCAGCATGACATACTTCTTTCCCACCACTCTTGCAATTGCATCATCAGCTCTAGCAAGTCTGGTGCACTCACCCTGTACGGTGTCTTGGACACTGGTGCTTTACCTAGCACAAGTTCGATTGTAAAATCAATGTACCTCTTTGGAGGAAGCCCTAAAATTTCATTAAGAAAAACATTTTTGAATTCCTGTACCACCTGACAACCCTCCAACCTAGGAGTATCATTCTATTTTGCCTCCAAAACATGAGTTCCATACACTCTGCAACCCTTTCCCAAAGAACTTCTTCAGCGACATTGTTGAAATATGCCTAGTGGAGATCACTTCTTTTTGGAATTCCTTTCACAACCCTGAGGTTTCCTCTTCATCCAAGAACTTCAAAGGTATTGTTGTAACAATCAAGCCTTTTTCTATGTGCTTCCAACCAATCCATTGCAATGAGGACATCATAGGATCCAGGTGGAAAAACATTCAGATCTACACAAGTGACTAACCCATCCATGACCAATGGACATTTCTTACCACCTCACTAATTTTCCTCCTAGTTCTAGTGGTGAGTTAGACTAACCATGATCTTTATGCTTTGACTTCTTCAAAGTGCACGTCTCAACCAGTACATGGGTGATATAGCAAGTTAATCAAAATAGAACAATCTGCACGGCAATCTCACCCTCAACTTCCACCAAAGTGAACATATTTCCCTGTCAATGGTCCAACTCTGCATTTTCTCAAAGCAACCATCCTATGCTTCACAACCTGCATAGATACACCATCTAAATGTGCTTCAATACCATCTTCATATGGTGTCCCTTAATTCATAACAGAATGATGTTATGCTTTATAGAAATGTCCTTGTACATTTCTTTTTATTCCTTCATCCTCTTATCATATTCACCTGACTATCTCAAGGGGGCAACAAGGGTCAAGGGGGATCACCTGATCAGAAAACTTGTCAAGTTTCACCCAATTGGCAAATTGGCCATCCTGCCGCCATTACAGAAATAATCTTCACTTTCATCTACCGTTGTGGAAGACAATTTTACTTTTCTTCTGCTTTCTTCTTCTTCTTCTTCTTCTTTCCCGTCGGCTCAATTCAGCCGACGTGCATCGTCTCAAACTTTGAATTTCACCCATCATTGCGGCTCCAATATCACCTTTCTTTCGATGTGGGATCTTCCACTGGAAAACTTTCCAAGCCTTCCGAGGGAGTGGAAAAGTGTCCAACTTCCATCCGTTGTTGCATCTCAAATCGCAACTTCCACCCGCCACGTTGGAAAAGTTTTCAAATTCATCCGCTACCACGCATCAAAAAACCTTCTAATTTTTCTTCCGTTGTTGCGGAAAACTTACATCTTTCCACCCACCACACCGGCGAAATTCTTCTTTTCTTGCTGACGTGAAAATTTCCAACACTTAGAAAACATTTCAAATTTTTTTCTTCTTCAGTGAAAACTTTAACTTCTACCCGCCACACATCAGGTCAATTCTCCTTATCCTGTCGATATGTATCGGCTCCATTATCCTTCTCCAGTCGACATGCAGTGTCTCTACTTCAACAAACTGAGCCGACAATCAAATCCACAACATACTTAGAAAAGTTTTCAATTTTTTCTCTCGTCTTCTCCCTTTCCGTCAGCCAAACTCACTCTTTCACCCGATACGCTTTGGCTATGGTCCTCGTTGGCTTTGCTCGTCTCTTCTCGCTAACGCCATCGGCTCGTCTCTCGGCAACCCAGCCATCGCTGCAGCTCACCTTTAGCCAACCCAACCACCACTGCGGCTTGCCTTTTTCCAACCCAGCCGCCACTACGGCTCACATTTTCCAACCCAGCCGCCATTGCGGCTCGTCTTCAACTAACTGGGCCAACAGGATATTTTTTTCATGCTTCGAAAATTTTTCCATTTCCAAAAAATTTTCTTTCTTTCGTTTTCTTTAGCGGCGAAAATCTCAATTTCCACCAGCCGCGTATCGGATCCTCTTTAGCTAACTCAGTTGACATGCTTTGGCTCCACTTCAGCGATCTCAACCGACGTATTGGCAATCTTTCCTATATTTTTTTTATTTTCAACACTTAGAGAAAAAAATTTAGAAATTTTTTTCCTCATCTTCTTCAGCTCGAATCTCCTTTTTACGTCGAAGTCTCGGCTCCCTTTTGGCCAACACAGCCGATATGCAATTTCCAACACCTAGAGAAAAATTCTAAAAATTTCTCCTATCTGTTGCTTTTCCTGCTGTCCACAGAGGGTGATTCTGCCTCTATTAACTACTCAACGTGGCCCATTGAGGCCCAATGCTGCAACATGAGCTCTAATACCACACTGTCACGTCCCCACTCCTCATCTCGACGATGGAGAGGATGCGACCGACACACTGCTGCTGTCAAATGGGAAAAATAGCCCCATGAACATAAAAACATAAACATGCATTGGATAAAAAAACATAACAGATGCATAAATCATTAACATGAATATATATACAGATGCATAGTGCATTCGACAGTGGAAGAAAATCTCATTCGTTCAAACATTCAAACATTCAACATGTTCATATTATTTCATAAAGCAATAGTTTGCAGAGATTAAGCACGAGAATACTTATCTTAAAAATAATTTGGCCCACAACTAGCTACATCATTGCAACGTTCCACCCAACCATAGGCCAGTGCGCTCATCAATCTCTAAGTAGCATTGCCACCCCTGAGCTAGGCATGAATCCCACAAGGAATAAGGAAACACTAGCAGCCTCACTGGTAGCCAAGGATACACAAAACTCAGCCAAGACAACACAGTTGGGTTTATCAGGCTATAAAGGAGCTGGAAAGGCTGGCAGCTAAGCTAGTGAGCTCAAACCAAGAGTTAAGTAAACTTACACCAGATCTGGCCTGACTTCTAAAAAATATACACACCCAACACAAGGAAGCATCCCCTTCTCTGATACATAGTCCCTTGGGCTATGCCTTCCCTTCCAGTGCTATTCAGGGTGTGCAAAGAAGAAATCCAACCCTCTAGCTCTGTCTATGATGTTCCTTCTTCCACTAGTTTATCAAGTTGGCTCAGACCCCATTTCCACTCCAAAAATAGTTCCAATCAAAACAACAGATGCATAGACGGCAATTGCAAGATCTAGGATTGATGAAAAACATTTTTCAACCAATAATGTAAACAGCAATGGGTAAAAAAAAACCCTTAGCTGTAATTCAATTTCCAAAGTCGTTTATGGCCCTAATGTGGCCAAAACGAACTCAACAGCACCCAAAATTTGTGGCTCACACCCCCCATTAGTTGTGCAACCCTAAGAACACAAAATTTCCTAACCATGGAGACATGAAAACCACACAAAAACAAATTTATCGGCATGGAATAGTGAGGGAAACATTAGGAAATCATGGGGAAAATGCCCAACAAGATCAACTACATGAGGAAGACCAAAAACGACCACTTGAAACCCCCAAAACGTGAATCATTGCTGCACATTCACCGAACAAAACAAAAAGAGGATTTCTTAGCTATGGCAATGAGGAAAACCACAGCAAAAATGCCGAGAGACAATCCTTTCCACTGAGCATTTCCCAAATCGAATTCCCAACCATGGAAAAAATGAAGGAAACAACAAAAATGTGAGGGAGAATGCCCCATATATCTCTAGTTGTGTGAGGAAGCAAGTGCATGGGTGAATAATGGCTTGGGAAGGAATTTCCTAGCATTTACTTTCCCAAGAAGCCAAAAAAAAGTTTTCCAAAAATGGGTAACTCCCCAAATTCGAATTCGACCTCCATACCTTTCCCATCCCAGGGCAATAACTTCCTTCACCAATTTCAGATGACTAGGCATAAAAGACAAAAAGGGTGGTTGACAACTTGATGGGTTTCCCTTTGACATTTCGATTTTCCCCATAGGATCAAAGGTTTGAATAACTCCCCCCCGTATTCCTTGTGAAATCATGCCCCCATCTCTTTAATGTTGCGGCGCATATCTAGTTGTGGTATTTTTATTAATTTGCATTTTACATGATGTCTCAAACATATTGTGCCTGGCTAGCACATAATCCATCAACATCGATTTTAATCGCCAAAACATAAAATACTAAATCTATGGTCGGGCCTTTGCCTTGAGCTCCACACCACGATTAATTACAATATTTACATCATATCCAATTCAATACCATGGGGTCAAAACCGGGGTGTTACATTGACCCATTCCAAAATTTACTCCGCACGCTTGAGCTCAGACCTGTACCTGCTAATACAGTTATTAAGAGGACAACGGATGGGACCAAAAAGCACATCGCCACCTTTCTGTTGGAGACATTTACCCAACATGCACACTTAATTTGGTCAATTTGGCCTTGTTAAACCACTATCCTAAGTTTTATTGACTTTATTGACATCAAATGAGCACACTATGACATCAGCATGAGCACACCCATGCCTACCTTCAGTAAAGGAGGCCAACTAAGCCTTCTCCTTCATTCGGGGAGGCTAACTGGGCTTCCTCCTTCAAACAAGGAGCATTTCAAGGGTGATATAAGTGTCATAAATGCACATAATTGCTAACTTATTTTTACAATCAGTTAAGTTAAGTGGTCAAGGCACCTTCATTCATTATATTGATTATTTTTATTAATATTTGTGAACTGGAGTCAACTAGGGCACCTCCAACCACCTCTGATGACCAGTTTGACTTCAGTTAACCTCATCAGGGTTCATTGGAGTTAATGATGCACTACCACTTGTTGGTTGGAATGCAATGACATGTGTCTGAGCTACTTTCAGTTAGACTCAGTCATCCATTGCACTCTGACTTCAGTTAGGACTCAATTGAGTCAATCTGGACTTGATCAGTGAGTTAACTAGGTGTGTTTACTGTGACTTACAGTCAGTTAAGCTACACCCATTCATTCAATTCGAATGACCTCCTTGGGAATTCAAATTGTCTTAAAATTCATGCACCTTATATGATCATTGTATTGTATTATTCATTCTTCATTTGATTATACAGAGCTGCTTCTCCAATTGTAGCACCATTATGCCATTTTCACGCTTAATTGTCTGAAATCTCTTATGAGACTGTGTTTTAGTCCCTAGATTACTGTGACAGATTAATATGATATCAGAGCATAGGTCTCAGGTTCAATTTCCCCGAGCTACGCCAGAGGCAGGGTGTTGGAGTATCGGTATAAACTCCTCATGGGTATAACCGCCGCACCTCTGAGAATATAGAACAAGTGGACTAACTGCCACTCCTGGTGATTGGACCTTGTGCTAGAATTCAAATGTTCACCAACATATGTAGGTTTTGGTGTAACGGCAAACCTTACATGGTATGATTTGAGAGTTTATCAACTTGAAAGCGATTTGATGTCTCTCCAACCTTCCAATTTCGAGACCTTAAATGATTTTTTCACAAATTTCAAGCACATTGTCTTACTGTTGAATCAGTGTAAGGTGGAGAAGGAGGATGATCAGCTCATCCTCGCCATTCTCTCCAAACTTGGAGCTGATTATTCAATGTTTGTTTCTACATTCCGTGTGGGGAAGCTCACAACCCTTGGATGGAATATGACTTCACTCAATGCCTTCATTGAGTCCCTAACAAGTGAACATGATAAGCTTGTCTAGATCGGGATCATCATATCCTCCCGTGATCAAGCCCTCTATGCTTCGGGGCTCAAAGATCTGAAGGGTAAAGGAAAGTAGCAGAAGAACCCAAAAACCAAATTCGAAGCTCCTAAGCCTAAAGTTGAAAACCAGCAGCATGAAGATCCTTTTGGCTCGAAGAAGAACAAAATCAAAGGGCATCATGGAAAGGGAAAATTCAAGTGTTCATACTGCAAGAAGGGATTCCACCCTAAACATGCCTGCATGAAAAAGAAACTTGATGAAGCTACTTCTCTTCTTGAGAAAAATCACATCAGTCTTCCAGAAAGTGTTCAGAGGAGAGATCAGCAAGATCGGGAACCACATCATGAAAGAGGTCATGCTCTCATGGCAAGCACTTAGAAGTCCAAAGCTCTCTTGATAGATTCTTGAGCTTTGAAGCACATGATGGTTGAAAGAGACTCTTTCTCATATTTGGAGACCGGAAAATCCATTCCAATCCACATGGGAGATGACTCCACAATCATATCCGAAGGACAAGGTACTGTAAATCTTGAGCATGGTTATTTTCCAATGTTCTGTATGTACCATCTCTTGCATCAAATCTCCTAAGTGTTTATCAAATGACACATACGGGAGTTCCCAAGAGAGTCTCCTTTAGCTTGGATGATGTACAGATCATAGAACTTGCATCCATAAAACTTGTAGCAAAAGGCCTTGCAAACCATCATGCAAAAGCCTACGAGTTCTCCCATTTTGTGGCGGATGCAAAGCCCACCGCATTGCTGACTCATGGAAATGAGGTTAGTATACTGTTGCATGAGAGGTTTGGCCACCTGAACTTTAAATACTTGCAACAATTATAGAATAATTCTATGGTTGAATACCTCCCGGTCATCAAAGCTACCACCGAAATTTGCAAGGGTTGTGTTGTTGGCAAGCACCCTGAGCATAAGTTTGATCGGGGGAAGGAAAGCCAAGCATCATGCATCTTAGGACTGATACATTATGATATCAGTGGTCCCATTCCTATCACATCCATGAATGGATCAAGGTACGTTCTCACTTTCATTGATGACTTTTCCAGATACATATGGGTCTTTTTTATCAAAAAGAAGTCGGAAGTCTTGGAAAAATTCACTCAATTGAAGGCTTTGATTGAGAATGCATCTAGAAAAAAGATCAAGATTTTGAGATCTGATAATGGAAGGGAGTATATCAGTAATGAATTACTTCATATATGTTTCGAAAGTGGTATTCGTATCCATCATTCAGTCCCCTACACTCCTCAGTAGAACGGTGTAGCGGAGAGGAAGAATCGGTCTCTCAAGGAGATGACCGCTTGTATGCTCGAATCAAAGAAGTTGGCTGCAAATTTGTGGGATGAAGCCATGAATGCTACAACATATATTCAAAATAGAGTGCCACACTCATCCGTGAAAGGGAAGACCCCTTTCGAAGCATATTTTGGACACAAGCCGGATGTGTCGAATCTGAGGGTGTTTGGGTCCACTGCATGGGACCTTATTCCACTTGATAAAAGGGGGGATTTGCAAAAGAAAAGCATAGAATGTTTGTTTATTGGATATCTTGATGAATCTAAAGGTTTCAAGCTGCTATATATCAGAAAAAAATAGATCATCATTGAAATAAGTCATGTTCGATGAGCCTCTTCAGGAGGTAGAACTAGTGAAGGAGAAAACTGTTGAATTTCCTTCCTATTCTACTGAATATTTGGATGATGGAATTGGAGGTGATGACCCTGATTTGGATCCTCTGATTTCTGATATTAGTGAACAGAAAACATTAGATGCTGAATCATAACCTGAAGTACAAAATCCTCTCCAAACTTGGGCCCGACAAACACTCTCCTTCGCAGGTGATTGTTAGAATTTTATCATTCAAGCTAGCATTATGTTAGGAGATTTAACTAAGAGAATAACAAGTACAAAAATCAACACAAGATACAATGAACATAATGTTTTTCATCAGGGAAACCATAAATGGAGAAAACCCCGCAACTTCCTCAAAGATAGAATCAGCACCAAAGTAAAACCCCAAAATAGTAAGATGATCTCTCGACAGCAATAGCCTCTTTCTTTCTAGCCCCAACAACTTCTTCTCCCTCAATTATGCGCTACAACTGAGTGTGAGTGAGTGTGTGATAAATACAGAGGCTCACTCTCTATTTATACTAATTCCCGACTTGATAATAACTCACTAGGGCTGACTTCACTAGGAGAGTCTAATAACACTAGGGCCCCAGAACTGCGGGGACTTTAACCCTTGATCAATAGGAGGGTTACCCATAATGACTTGACATGACTTGTTTACATTATAGAAACTCCCAATCGGAACATCGGGGCATGACATGACTCAATTACATTACAAACACTTCCCAGAATAAACATCGGGGTACAATACATAAGATATACAAGTGAATACATTCCGAAGTTACAATTACATCAACACTCCCTCTTAACTAGGAAGGTATTCTCTCAACACAATTTATTATCACAAGTCTTCTTCTCTGTATCATCTGTATCATCATCAAGTTCTTGTCATCTTCAAGTCATCTTCATCTTCAGGTCATCTTCATCTTCAAGTCATCTTCGTCTAGATCTGGATCATCACTCGATCTGGATCAATATCGCTGGATCTAGATCATCACTCGGTCTAGATCATTTCTGCTGGATCAACATTACTGGATCTAGATCATCACTTGATATGGATCATCATCAATGGATATGGATCATCACTCGATCTGGATCATCATCATTGGATCTGGATCATCACTGGATCTAGATCATCACTCGATCTAGATCATCAATGGTACTATCTCATGATTCTTCTTGTCACAGAAAGTTCTACAGAGCTATCCCTTTTTCATGTTGGGTGTAGGCCTAGCCTCCATGTAGGTCTTCTTCAACTCTTATATCTGACTCTAAGTCAAAATAGCCTTCCCACCACTTACATCTGACCTTCACTCATCAGAAAGGCACACCCAGCACTCACATCTGACCATGAGAGGAACACATCCAGCATCATGTTAGAATGGCCCATCCCTCACATCTGATCATGGAAGGAACTTCATCCTCTCACCATGTCAAAATGGCCCAGCCCTTACATCTGACCTTGACTCGTCAGAATGGAACAGCCCTTACATTTGACCTTGACTCGTTAGAATGGAACAGCCCTTACATCTAACCTTGACTCGTCATAATGGCACAGCCCTTACATCTAGCCTTGACTCCTCGGAAAGGCTCTCAGTCCTAGACGGAGGATCCTTCGTAATTGACCAGGTGCCTCCATTCAAAGAATGGCAACAACCCTTATATATGATCAAGTGGGAACACATCCCTCAATCACATCAGAATGGCCCTGCACTTATATCTGATCATGTGAGACTACATCTCACAGTCATATCAGAATGGCCCTCAGTCCTAGACTAAGTATTCTTGGTAACTAACCAAGTACCTCCATTCAGAGAATGGCAATAGCCCTTATATCTGATCATGTAGGGACCAATCCTACAGTCATCTCAGAATGGCTCGGCACTCATATATGACATGGAAGGAACCAATCCTCTCACGATGATAGAATGGCTCAGCCCTTACATATGACCATGGAAGTAACTTAATCCTCTCACCATGTCAGAAGGGCTCATGGACTCATCACTTCCCTTTGGAGGGAAACTTGATCTAGAGAACACCAAGCTTCTCCCTGAAGTACTCAAACTTCACTCTGGCCAATGGCTTTGTCAACACACCAGCTATCTGTTCGTCTGTCGCAACATACTAGAGCTTCACTGCTCCTCTCTGCACCATATCCCTGATATAGTGATACTTGACCTCGATATGCTTCGAATTGTCATGGAACACTGGGTTCTCCAACAACTTCACACAACTCTGGTTGTCACAATATATATAGGTAGCTTCTAACTGGAGATCAAATAAATCAGACAGTAGCTTCCTCAGCCATACTGCCTCACAACTAGCTGAACAGGCTGCAACATACTCTGCTTCAGCTGGATTGCTTCCTGCTAAACCAAGAGATCGCACCTAATCCCATACTAAAGCAACACCCTGAAGTGCTCTTCCTATCGATAACACTGCCTGCCCAATCTGAATCAACATAACTGTCCAGGTTAATCTTCTGACTTGCCTCATACTTGAGCCCATAATCAACTGTACCCTTCAGGTACCTCAGAATATGCTTTGCAGCAATCAAGTGAACATGTCTCGGATCTGTCAGGAACTGGGTCAAGGTGTTCACAGCAAAGAAAATATCTGGTCTCGTGTTCGTTAGGTACAACAAGGACCCAATCATCTGATGATACATCATAGCATCAATCGCTTCTAATGAAGCATCACTCAGTAGATTTAGGCTTGATGCCATAGGTGTGGTCATGGCCTTGCAGTCCATCATCCCGAATATCTTCAGGATCTCTACCGTATATTTCCCTTGCCCCAGGGAAATTCCATCTGCATTCTACCACACCTCCATGCCTGGAAAATAATGCATCATACCCAAGTCCTTCATTTCGAACTCGGCAGCAAGATTCCTCTTCGTATCAGGAATCAACCCATCCATACCTGTCACAAACAGATCATCTACATATAGTAGGAGGATCACTGGGTTGTCATCTTCAACCTTATAGTAAAGGTTGGAATCTGCTTTACTCTTGGTAAAGCCCAAACTGGATAGAAAGTTGTCAATTCCATTGTACCATGTCCTGGGTGCCTATTTCAAACCGTACAGGGCTTTCTTCAATCTACACACATGAGACTCCCTGTCATGTGTCTCAAAATCGAGTGGCTGCTCCACATACACTTCCTCTTCCATTGCACCATTCAAGAAAGCAGTCTTGACATCCATCTAGTGTATCTTCCATTTCATCACTGCAGCCAGAGCAAGTACTCATCTGATGGAAGTGTATCTAGATACAGGTGCAAAAGTTTCTTCATAATCTATTCCTTCTTTCTGGGAGAAGCCACGAGCCACAAATCTTGCTTTATATTTTTCTATGCTGTCGTATGTAGCATGCTTGATCTTGTAGATCCATTTGGAAGTTACAACCGACTTCCCTTCTAGTCTTGGGACAACATCCCAAACATCATTCTTCATGATTGATTGATACTCTTCGATCATAGAATCCTTCCATTATTTCCTTTCTGCCACTTCTTCATAGTTGGAAGGTTCTTTATCGATGAAATCACATAATAATGCTACATACTCGGAGCAGGATCTGACCCTCTTTCTTTCTCTGTGATTCTCTTCTGGAGCCCCATATCTTTCTACACCTTGGATAGCTTATCGTACCCAAGAAGGTTTCCTCTTATGAGGATTCTTCTCTTGAGGTGGATCTACAGGTTCTTGAGGTTCTTCAAATTCTCGATCTTCTTCTTGAATTTCTTTGTTCATGGTTGTGTCATGAATTCTGGGTGCTTCTGTTTCTTCAGGTTCTTCAATAGGCCTCTTTTTGGATTTGTTGTAAGCTGAGTCTTCGTCAAATGTCACATCCCTTCTGATGTCGATCTTCTTGAATCCTGGGAAGTATATTCTGTAAGCCTTCGAGCTTTCAGAGTATCCCACAAATATAGCCTTCTTTCCTGAAGGATCTAAATATGTCCTCTTTTCTTTTGGAATGTGTATGTACACTGGACAGTCAAATATTCTGAGATGGCTGACATTTTATTTCTTGCCGAAAAAGACTTCTTCAGGTGTCTTGTTTTCGAGTACTCTGTGTGGAGTACGGTTATGTACATACACCATTGTTCTGGCAGCTTCTGCCCATGGATGCATGGGAAGATCTTGATCATGAAGCATGGCCCTTCTAGCTTCCATGATCGTTCTATTCTTCCTTTCTATAACTCCATTATGTTGTGGATTATATGGAGTGGTTAACTCCCTCGTAATCCCTGAATATTTGCATAACTCTTTGAATTCATTTGATGTGAATTCTCTGCCATTATCTGATCAAAAAATCTCGATCTTTTTCTCAGTGTGGTTCTCAATCAAGGCTTTGAATTCCTTGAACTTTCTGAATACTTCATATTTGTTCTTCATGAATTAAATCCATGTCGTCCTAGAAAAATAATCAATGAAAGAAACATAGTATGCATACCTGCTTAATGAACTTGATGACATCAGACCGCATACATCGGAGTGAATGATTTCCAAGATTCATTTTGCCTTGCTCTCGCTACTTGGAAATGTTTTCTTTGTGTTCTTTCCTTTTGCACATCCTTTGCAAACACCATCATGTTTTGTCTACATTTCTGGAAGACCTTCAACAGCTTTTCTTGCAAGTGGTAGTGCTCTGTAATGCACATGTGTAAGCCTTTTATGCCAAAGTTCATTTGGCTCTACTATGTCATGGACCAAATCTTGTTCTGAATGGCCCTTCAATTTGTATAGGCCTCCCTCTTGTTCCCCAATCACTACTGCATCATCAAAGGTCTTTCCTTTTATCCACATGAGAACTTGGCCATCTACAAATGCAACCCTCATGTATTTTGCATCTAATGTAGATATGGAGAGGAGGTTCTTCTTAAGTCCTAGTACAAACAATACATCCTTCATCTTCATAGACTTTCCAGAGTCTAGCTTATAGGAGGATTCCCCACTACCTTTTATTGGATACTGGTATTCATCTCCGAGTTTCACCTTGTGGGGTGATTCATGTTCTGATAGTCTTACAAAAGACTCTTTGAATCCTATCATATGTTTGGAAGCCCCACTGTCTATAATCCAAGCATTGCTTCCATGTGTGATATTTCCTGTGAGAGCAGAAATCAGAACATATTCTTCATCACTTGAAGAATCATCACTTTCTTGCTTGTTTCTCTTTGTGGAAGGTTCATCATCTTCTGCAGCATGAGCATGATATTTTCTCTTGTTGTTTTTCTTCTTGTGAGAGTTTCTTTTGTTTCTAGGACAATCTTTGGCATAGTGTCCTATTTCATCACAAGTATAACATCTGAGTTGATTTTTCTTGTGGGAAGAGTGTTTACCTTTAGAATGATGATGGTGATGATGGTCCCTTCTAGGTTTCTTGGATTGAACTATGAGAACTTGATCTTCACTTCCCATCATTTCTTCTCAAGCTGCTATACGAGCTTCTTCTTGTGAGCATTCTTCCCATAGTCTACTGAACTTAACTAACTTCTTTCTAGCACAGATCCCTTGAATGAAAGAGTCCCATAACCTAGGGAGACCATTCAAGGTGGTCATTACAATCTCTGCATTCTCCACTTCTTCATCCACTTCTTCAAGTTGTTCTTTGATCTGGAAGACCCTTGTGAAGTAAGACTGTATGATCTCTGGATTCTGAATCTTCACATTCTTCAGTTGGTTCCTCAAAGCCATCTTCCAGTTTATGTCCTTTCCTTCAAACAGTTTGGTTATGGAATCAAACATAGCTTTAGGTGTCTTTAGGGAGGACACCTATAGTATGAGGTGATCCTTGATTGAATCAGAAATAATCCTCTTAGACATAACCAACTTCTTCTTGTGTAAGGCCTTAGCCTCATCTCCCTCTGGAACTGGAACCTCCTCATTGATGTAAGAGTCCAACTCATTTTCTTCCAAGACCAAGGAGATCCTATACTTCCAAGCTCGGAATTTATCATCTCCCTCAAGATTTTCATCAAGCTTGGTATGATTAGACATCTTAACTGAGAACCTCAAATGGAAATGCAAAATATTTAGATCTTACCAGGTCAATATGTCGGATCTGGATTTGGAGTTGAATTTCTGCAGTGTTGGTTCAGGAGCAGATTAGGGTTTGGATTTTCTGGAGTTCTGTCCAACCAAATGCTTTGATATTGATCTCTAAACTTCAATTTTGATGAGGAGATCAATCCAGGCCTGGGCTCACTCAAAAATTCCACTTCTATGGAAGCCCTACTTTCCGACAGTACTGTCCAGTAAAAAACTGAAAATGCTCAGAATCAGATTCTGCTTCGACAGAAAGATGCTCCCTAGGGAGGAGAGTCAGTCCAACCTTCCTTTGCTTAAAGTCTATGGAGAGAGATCCAAAAAGTAGGAATCCCTAGTTTCTGCAGCTACATAGTGTCTTCTTCTCAGGTTAGCTCTAATACCATGTTAGAATTTTATCATTCAAGCTAGCATTATGTTAGGATCTTTAACTGAGAGAATAACAAGTACAGCAATCAAACACAAGAGACAATGAACACAATGTTTTTCCTCATGGAAACCATAAATGGATAAAACCCTGCAAATTCCTCAGAGATAGAATTAGCACCAAAGCAAAACCCCAAAACAGTAAGATGATCTCCCGGCAGTAGTAGCCTCTTTCTTTCTAGCCCCAACAACTTCTTCTCCCTCAGCTATGCCCTACAACTGAGTGTGAGTGAATCTGTGATAAATGGAGAGGCTCACTCTCTATTTATACTGATTCCTGACTTGACAATAACTCAATAGGGCTGAATTCACTAGGAGAGTCTAATAACCCTAGGGCCCCGGAACTGCGGGGACTTTAACCCTTGATCAATAGGAGGGTTACCCACAATGATTTCACATGACTTGTTTACATTATAGAAACTCCTCATCGGAACATCGGGGCATGACATGAATCAATTACATTACAAACACTTCTCAGAATAAACATCGGGGTATAATACATAAGATATACAAGTGAATACATTCCGAAGTTACAATTACATCAACAGTGATAACATTGGAAATCTGGATGATCCAAGGAGAACCCGGTCTGATTTCCAAAGAGCAGGTATTGCGCTCTCTTGTCCTGATTATTTGCTTTCCAAATCTTTTTATTTAATGATAATTTTAGATCCCAATTCTTACTACCATGCTCGAAAGGATCCAATATGGCAAGCTGCCATGGACGAAGAGATGAATTCTATTCAGAAAAACACTACTTGGGAGCTAGTTTCTCTTCCTCTGGGGAGGAAATTGGTTCAATGCAAGTGGGTGTTTCAGACTAAGGTTGTTGATGATGGAACAACCTAAAAATACAAGGCAATGCTGCTAGAAAAATGTTTCTCCCAGGTCCAAGGTGTGGACTACCATGAGACTTTTGCACTGGTTGCAAAAATGGACTCCATCCTCCTAGTTTTGGCAATTTCTGCATCTAAGCACTGGAAAGTGCATCATATGGATGTTAAGTCTGCCTTTCTACACAGAGATATTCATGAGGAGATATACATGAATCATCCTGAGGGCTACATTTCTGATCCATCTTTGGTTTTCAAACTAAAGAAGTCATTATACGGGTTAAAACTGTTGGTAATAACTCCCGATTCGATTGTATTACATAGCCAAATGCAAATATTTATACAATTTACAAGACGATTGAGTTTCACCTCCCGCCCAGCCTTTTTGGCTTCCTACATCAATTTTATTTATTTATTTACAAAGTATATATAATCCCTACAGATTATATTCTAACAATCCCCCTCTTAATCCGAAGGGGTGTTCGTAAGTCCGAGCATGTTTCTGAATCTTTCAAACTTTTCTCG
>LPNX010797569.1:315574-366034 GCA_001517045.1 Pseudotsuga menziesii
AATTAGATTCATGGAATGGTAGCTTACTATGTTTCCCTAATATACATGCATCACATATATTCTTGTCTTTAGGAATGGTGGGCAAGCCAAATACACCATTCTTTCTCAACAAACGAAGACTGTTATAATTTAGATGACCAAATCTTGCATGCCACAATGAGCTAGATGACATATTACCTTCTCCATGCTGAGAGAGGTAGGCATAGTTCTGAAATCTTGCAGATGAACCCTTGAGCTTCAGCAGCTTTCCATCTTCGTATCCAGTCATGATGACTTGGTTGTCAGAGGACTTTCTTATTTCAACGATTCCATCAAACATGTGGATGGAATGGCCTTGCTGTCGAATCTCCACCATGGATAGCAGGCTTCTCTGCAATTCTAGAAGATAGAGAACATTCTTCAACAAGAAATCAGGGAATCCAGGCATCTTCAGTCGAATGGTTCCCATTCCCTTTGGTTTAATACTTGACTTATCTACAAAGTAAACTATGCCATATATTTTTTCATTCAGTTCTTCAAAACAGTCTTTTCTAAATGTCATGTGTGATGTTGCACCAATATCAAGCAGCCAACAATATTTATAAGATGAAAGAGAAGTCATTTCATTAAATCCAAGATTACAATGTGCAACAATACAAGAATCAGAAGATTTACTAGCATCTTGGTCATCTTTCTTCTGGTTATGCTTGTTTTTGATGGAGTCCCATGAAGCCCAACATTGATCTGATGTGTGCCCAGTCTTTCCACAATGCTTGCACTGCAAATCTAATCTTTTGCTTCTGCCCCCTCTGCCTCTGAAATTTCTTCTTCCTCGTCCTCTTTTGCTGCAATCTCCCTTGGAAGGGTCTTTGGATTGGTCTTTGCCAGCTAGGGCAGCACCAATACTAGATGCCAAAGAGTGCATCTTTACAACTGTTAGTTTACAATAATAAACTTGATATGACAAAGAGAAAAACAATAACCTTGCAGGTCTACAGTCTCTGCCAAGGTGATTTACAATCTCAACTTCAGGTTTTAAAGTGACAGTATCGCAGCTTCAATTTGCAGCAATACAGGGAGAAGAAATTCAGTACAGGGTCTTCCAAAAGGCAACAATGCAAATGGTGAAACCAGCAAAAAGGACAACAACTTTCAATATATATTCAGCTCCAAAACTGTAGCATATATTATTGGAATATAAATCCAAAACTCACGCAGCATATATTATTTCAATATACTCAGCTCCACAACTCAGTGATATCAATCACCAGAGGAATTAGGGCACAAATTAGGGTTTTTGTGCACTTCCAATGGTCACAGGCAATACATAAAAAATTATGCAGCTCTTCAATGTAGCATGTAAACTCAATATATGCAGCATTAAAAATCAATATATACCTCAAATTATAAAGCTGGTCTCGCTTGCTTACAACGCTCCTGCATAAAACTAGGTCAAACTATATTGCAGCTGTCTGATATTCACACAATATTCACATGAAAACTCAGCACACGAGCTCATACAACAGATTTATTCCCCACACAGGCTCATAATATCTCCAACGCAGCCTTTAGTTCATTCCTCACAGTCCACGCAGTCTCTTCACACTGTTTCTTCAGCGCATTCCCACGCAGTCTCTTCAGTTCATGCCTCACCAGTCAGACTTTGCAGCTCATATATGGTGGAATTACAAGCAGGCTGTTTTCACAAAGGATAATACAATTTTTCAATGCAATATCCGTCTTCAACCTCCAACGCAGGCAGTATTTACAATACCACTGATAGGTATTTCTGATATATCAGTCAAGCAGCAAGTATTATATATCAGTGCATATATGCACAACGCAGTCTTCACTGATAATAACCTCCATGCTGGTCTTCACTCTCAACGCAATCTCTCTGTCATGAGATCATGGTTCCAACACAGCCTTCACGTAGGCAGACGCACCAGGATTCAGTCTTCAGTCTTCACGCCAGGCAGCTTCACAGGTTCAGTCTTTAATACACATTCAACTCAGAGCTTCACCATTCACGCAGCATACAATATCCTGACTCAGTCGCAGCAATAATTCAGTCTATCAACACTTCAACGCAGTCTATCAACACTTCAACGCAGTAACCACAATAACGGCTCATGAACACAGCACAGTCTTCACGTCTTCAATAATGATGGCACGCTGGTAAGAGAATTATTTCTCC
Source organism: Pseudotsuga menziesii (assembly GCA_001517045.1). Taxonomy (NCBI): domain Eukaryota; kingdom Viridiplantae; phylum Streptophyta; class Pinopsida; order Pinales; family Pinaceae; genus Pseudotsuga; species Pseudotsuga menziesii. Next base: position 317,751 of record LPNX010797569.1, read on the forward strand.
AACGCAGTGAGACTCCAACAATCAGTATTCTTCAGCAGTATTGTTTCTCCAACGCAGTGAGACTCCAACAATCAGCAGTCACACACAGTATTCTTCAGCTGGTAAGAGAATGTCTTCACAGTAATACGAGAGGGGAGAAACGCACTCCTCCATTCATAGGAAGAACAACGCATACAGCTCCACGCCTTCACACAAAGAACACCTTCACACAAAGAATGCAGACAGCTCCACACACAGCATCACCATTCAGTCTCCAACGAGCTTAATCTTTAAGATAGAAATTGCAATTGCAATTTATATCTCACATTTGCTATGTACAGCGACTCAAACAGCTTGAAAACACTGGGGTTTCAAACATTTTCTTCCGCAATCTTCAACAAGAAGTTTCTCGTTCCAACTGGGAGACCTGTCATCCTCTTTTTGGAGACATGCATACAGTCCACACATTATATATCAATACAGTATCTCTCCAACGCATCTAATTTCAGTACAGAACTACATCATATCGGCGTCCATGCCAGATACCACTCCTTCAACGCAGGCAGCAAATATACTCAACGGAAGTTAGGGTTCAGGCTCAGCGCTGTTACAGCATTCACAACATTCCTCTGGAATTAGGGTTTATGATACCACTGATAGGTATCACACAGAATTATTGGTGCCCACGCAGACTAATACACATACAAAACGCTGGTAGGGATTAGGGTTTCCTCTACACAATCGTAGTACACAAAACTCAGTCGTGAAGGGATTGTAACGCAGGCAATGCATGCGACTCGACTGGCAGACTGATGGAGCAGTCTGGCAATGGACTGGCAAGCAGAATTCCAGGAATGGGCAGACTGGCAACAGACAGGAGTTATGGCAGGCAGGCAGCCAAGCTCTGATACCACTTGTTGGTAATAACTCCCGATTCGATTGTATTACATAGCCAAATGCAAATATTTATACAATTTACAAGATGGTTGAGTTTCACCTCCCGCCCAGCCTTTTCGGCTTCCTACATCAGTTTTATTTATTTATTTACAAAATATATATAATCCCTACGGATTATATTCTAACAAAAACAAACCCCAAGAGAGTGGTATTCCAAGATGGATGTCTTCCTTCTCTCGCAGAACTTCCAAAGGTGTAAATCATATCCAAATGTGTATATACAAAAGTATGATGGTCATTTGATTATTATTTTTTTATATGTTGATGACTTACTAATTACAGGTAGCATAGTTACTTCTATTTCAGTCATCAAAACTGCTCTCCACAATGCATTTGAAATGAGCGATATGTGGCTCTTGAACCAATTTCTGGGGCCCAAAATTGAGCAAAATTTTGATGGGATAATGGTCACTCAATACAAATACATATAAGACCTGTTATTCAATTTTAAAATGGCTGCATGTAAGGCTGCTCCATTCCCTTTCCTTTCAGGGATTAGCCTTGAAGAAGGAAAAAGCACACCTCCCATGGACTGCACTATTTATCAACAGGTGATAGGTAGCTTGCTCTACTTGACTCATTCTCAGCCTGATGTCTGCTATGCCATGAATGTTGTGTCAATATACATGCAGCATCCTCATGATATTCATTGGAAGGAAGCCAAGAGGATCCTCCAGTATATTCAGGGAACCAGGACCTACGACAATCACTATGTTGCAGACTCCGAGCTAGAGCTGGTTGGTTACAAGGATTTCGATTGGGTGGGTGATTCTATTCATCGGAAGTATACTTCTGGATATGTCTTCATGTTTGGTAGTGGCCTCATTTTCTATTCTAGCAAAAATCAGGCCACCATAGCATTGTCTTCAGCAGAGGTCAAGTACCGAGGAGCGGTGAATTCTTGCATCCAAGTTGTTTGGTTGCAAGGCATTCTTTCAGAGTTTGATCTTGGTATTACTTTGTCCATTGTCCTCTTTTGTGACAATCAAAGTGCTATTAAGATATCCACACATCCAGTTACCAGGCAGAGGACCAAGAATGTAGAGATACACATGCAGTATATCAAGGAATTAGTGCATGATAGGACCATCATTATGCAATAGTGCCCTACAGATGAGCAGATTTCAGACATCTTCACCAAGATATTTTCAGTAAATAATTTCACTTACATCTGTTCACTATTGGGGGTGAGTTGATCAGGGTGATTAGACTACTTTTAGTGTTCAGCTTGAGCGGGGGGGTTTCCATTGGGTTTTCCCTCTTTTCCTCACTTAGATTTATTTTTGAGCATTGCTTGAGTTACATTATTGTACAAGGTGAGCTATGACCTTTGTTACCAGGGCCCTAGCATTTTCATGCACTATATTTTAATTCTCCTGAGTATAGCTTAAGGGGGGATGTTTGGGACATTTACCCAACATGCACACTTAATTTGGTCAATTTGGCCTTGTTAAACCACTATCCTAAGTTTTACTGACTTAATCAGCATCATATGAGCACACTATGACATCAGCATGAGCACACCCATGTCTACCTTCAGTCAAGGAGGCCAACTAAGCCTTCTCCTTCATTCGGGGAGGCTAACTAGGCTTCCTCCTTCAAACAAGGAGCATTCTGGGGGTGATCTAAGTGTCATAAATGCACCTAATTGCTAGCTGATTGTTACAATCAGTTAAGCTAAGTGGTGAAGGCGCCTCCATTCATTATATTGATTTTTTTTATTAATATTTGTGAACTGGAGTCAACTAGGGCATCTCCAACCACCTCCGATGACCAGTTTGACTTCAGTTAACCTCATCGGGGTTCATTGGAGTTAATGATGCGTTACCACTTGTTGGTTGGCATGCAGTGACATGTGTCTGAGCTACTTTCAGTTAGAATCAATCATCCATTGCACTCTAACTTCAGTTAGGACTCAGTTGAGTTAATTTGGACTTGATCAGTGGGTTAACTAGGTGTGTTTACTGTGGCTTACAGTCAGTTAACCTACACCCATTCATTCAATTCGAATGACCTCCTTGGGAATTCGAATTGTCTTGGAATTTATGCACCTTGCATGATCATTGTCTTGTATTATTAATTCTTCATTTGATTATAAAGAGCTGCTACTCCAATTGCAGCACCATTATGCCATTTACATGATTAATTGTCTAAAATCTCTTATGAGACTGTGTTTCAGTCCCTAGATTACTATGACAGATTAATACTTTCCTCACACTTTCCAAATTAATGAATCTGCGCTAACATAACCACCTAAATATTTTTGGGTACGCGCACTTTAATGTCGTCCAGATGTTATTCCCTCTTTTATTGTGGGATTTGCATATTCGTGTCGCAGACGTGTGACAAAACAATTTCTTTTTCTCTCTTTCTTTTCTCTTTTCTCTTTTTTTTTTAGTTTCTTCTTTTGCATGTCGCAGTTATCCTAGTAAGGTTTCAACTAGTTGCCATTTATCATTCCTACGACCATTGTCCCATCCAACTTATGTAATTTTACTGTGTCTGCATCAGTGATGTGTGCGACCACATATGGCCCTAGCCAATGTGTCTTCAATTTACCTGGATGCTTCAAAACTTTGTTGTCGTACATCAAAACAAGTCCTCTAAATTTGAAATTCTTAGTCTTAATATGGTGATCATACCTTGCTTTATGTATTTGCTTTTCTATGTTTTGATGAAACCCTATGACGAAGCGTTCCTCCTCCATTTGAATGAGCTGCGACAATCTTTGCTCGACAACATCCACATCGGTCATTTCAGTTAGCACAACACTTCTTAAGCTTGGCACAATAGCTTCTTGTCCATATACCAATCTAAATGGAGTGTGTCCTGTTAATATTTTGCAAGTTGTGTGGTATGCCCATAGCACATCTGAAACTTTATGATCCAATCATCTCTACGCGCGTTGCATACTTTGGTTAATGCATTTTCCAAAATATTGTTGAAAGATTTAACCGTTCCATTTTCCTAAGGATGATAGGGTGTCATTTTCCTATGTTGAATCTTAAATTCTACAGTAAGCTCATCAATCAACTTGTTAAAAAAATGCGTACCTTGATAACTTAGAAGAATTTTAGGGAAGCTAAATCTTGTCACCACATTTTCAAATAGAAACTTTGTCACAGTCGCAACAGTACAATCTTTAACAGGTGATTCTTTAGCCCATCTGGTTAAGTAATGCGTCACTGTGATACTATAGCACGTGCCAGTCCCTTTTCCTAGCGGACTGATAGGACCAAGAAAATCAACGGCCCATTTATCAAATGCTTTTAGGTTTATCTACGGCGCTAATGGCATTTCATCGCGTCTCGACGGTTTTCCTGTTCTCTGGAAAACATCACAGCTTCAACAAAAGTTCTTAGTATCCATATGTATGGTTGGCCACCATAATCCAACTTGCAATATCTTGTGCATTGTTGTCTTTCCATCGTAGTGTCCTCCAGCGACAACGGTGTGTGATTCACTCATTATCCAAGGTCGTTCGTGTTCTAAAACACACCGACACAATATTTCATCAGGGCCTAGCTTGTATACTTGACCCGCGATGAATGTAAAATCAATGGCTTTGATGACCAAGTCTTTCTTCTGCACATTGGTGAACCCTTCCAGCGCATAACCTGTACTCAAGAGGTGGATGATAGCCTAATACTGGTTATCAAACACGGTGATCGTAAATAGTTTCGCATCAGGCAAATTATCCTCCAGGTTGTTTGGTTCTTCACCACTTTCTATCCTTGACAAGTGATTAAGCCCCACATTTAGTCAACTAGGTTTGACTTCAACATCAAATTATTGAAATAGAGGAGCCATCGACAGATATTCCCCCCCAACATTGGCTTGTTGACTAGGTATTTTAATTCCGAATGATTAGTGTACATTTTAAAGTGTCCACCCAACAAATAACGTCTGAATTTTTGTAGTGCATATACCATGGTGATTCCTTCTCTTTCTTCCGTAGTGTAATTTTTCTTTGTTGTCGAAATTTTTCTGCTGGAAAAAGAAATAGGGTGATCAATTGCACCCTCACCTGGTTGCGTTAGAACTATGCCGAGCGTGACAGACAATGCATCGACATGAACATGGAACTGCTTCTTCCAGTATGGAAATACCAATATTGGTGTGGTAGCCATCTTTCCCTTTAACTTGTCTAAACTTTCTTGACAAATTTCTGTCAACTGGACTTTTGCATCTTTTTTCAAAAGCCTCTCCATTGGAGCAATTATCTCTGCATATCCTCTGATAAATTTTCTATAATATCCTATGTGTCCTAACGTTGATTGGAGTTGCGTGACTGATGTAGGTGGTGGTAAGTCAAGAATAATGGCAACTTTCGTCAGATCGACCAAAATTCCACCGTGACACACTACATGTCCTAACAATACTCCAAATGGTGCACAAAAAATGCATTTCTTCAAATTTAGCACGATCTGATACTGGCGAAAATGCTCCAACATCATGCGCATACTTTCAATATGATCTTGCAACACAGTCCAATCATCAAAGTAGGCTTCAAGAAATTTATGTATAAAATCTTTAAAAGAATAAACTACTATTCTAGAAAAAATAGCAGGAGCATTCTTGAGTCTAAAGGGCATTGTCGTATACTGATAGCAGCCCCATTCTGTCACGAAGGTCGTTTTGTGTCTATCCTCCTTTGCTATTCTGACTTGGTGATAACCATAAAATCCATCAATAAATGAATACATCTCCTGTCCTCCAACACTTTCAAGTAATTCATCCGTGAATGGTGTTGGGAATGGATCATGCAAGCATGCACCATTCAATTTTGTCAGGTCGACACAAATCCTGACTTCACCTATTGTCTTCTTATCTTGAATTACTATAGGACTGATCCATTCTAGTTCTTCAACTGGTTCAATGATTCATGCATCTAACATTCGGTCTAACTCGGCTTTCACCTTTTCTTTATACTTCGAATTCAACCTATATGGTCGTTGTTTAACTGGTTTTGCATCATATCCCCCAGATCTCGTACTATTCCCTTCATCTCTGAGAAGTTGGTAGGGAACAAATCCTGAAATTCATGCAACAAATCTGTGATTTTTGCTACTATTTCCTCATCCCAATAATCTCCAATATTGGTGAACTTTGTGTTTTCCGGCAAACCAATGTTAACTTTCTTAATTTTGAGCGGCTTAAGGAACTGTTCACTAGAAATACCACTTCCTTCCACCTGGAGCATACCCTCTGACTCTGATATGTTAAGGTTGGTAGGATCATCATCTGGTTCTCCATCCATATTGTAACAATCCATCCATTGTTGGATCATCATACTGCACTGGTGGGAATTCACCACTTCAACATGGATTTCCGCAAATATTTTCTCTTTTATCGTTTGAAGCGTAGCATCGACTGTCGACTGCTCATCAGAAAATTCAAAGGTGTGCATGAATTTTTTAACTACCTCCTCCCAATATTGATTTATTTTTCGTAACTCCATGGATTTGTACAATCTCGTGGGTGTCATTTCCAATGCGTGTATGAAATGATGGACACATTCTTATCACGGGTATTCTACAAATGGCATGCGACACTGATTTAGGTGTTTGACAAGTTTTGATAACCCTGTGTAGCTCTGGCCAAAAAATTTGATTTCTTCACCAAATCTGACTCCCAACAATATTTTTCATTATTTCCATTCACATATAGATTTCTTATGCATACCCCACCATTTAGCGGGCGTAGCTTTCAACACAAAGTCCAATGCAGACAAGCGTTGTGGTTATGTTACCATTGCTTCAAACTCACTTAGAAAAGTCACAATATTAGGTAAGCTCTCATATGTGGGTAACTCCCTCAAATAAGTATCCACTCGTCGCACTAACTTAGTAATCTTGGCGTGTCTCCTCATAGATACTTCATGCAGTCTGTTTTGCCAATTCTCCAATGCCTCTCCTGAATCTGATATGCATGAATTAGTACTCCTCCAACTTAGGTTCCCATCCATTGTAGGATTTATGTAATCATATTTTAAGGCAGTGACATTATAAATATGTTCTAGATAATCACCTTGTCCTTCACTATAGACTGGTTTGACTTATCTGTGTCCCGCAAGTGGGTCAATAGGAGAAACTACCCTCATTTCTTCATCTTCGAATGAGAGTATTCTTTTCTTAAATTTTATGATTGTCTGATTGTCTATTGCTCAATCTATCCCCAGAAGTGCAGGATATGGGTTCGTGTCATCGACAATATTGATAAATTCAAAATTTGCAAATGTTTGTAGCATCCCCTCAATGTCAACAAGAACTTGACTTAACCTACAAAATCGGTGGGGCCTTCGCCTGATTCGCAAGACTCAACTCGACAGGGGACCATTCCAAGCATGGCTTTCCCATGCTTTCCCAAGTTTGTCGCATCAAAATATTGACGTCTGACCCCAGATCTAGGATAATATAATCCATGTCGTAATATCCTATCTACACAGTCATTCTTAACTTGCGGTCAGTTTTGAATTTCTTTTTAACATGGTTAACTCTTCTCTCAGGTTGCGACTCTAATGGGGTTTCTTCTATAAGCACCTGTAATTATGCAACAACATCTTTCTCATGGATTAGTGCTAAGCAACTTGAAAGAAAATACTTGAACTTACTAATCTTGTTTGGAACCTGCTTCTAGAATAGTTGTTGAAATCATTTAGGCATCTCCCTGACTTCACACGAGGTCAACGGTTGTTGTGTATCTACAAACTCCAGTCGTACGTCCAAAATACTTGCTTCTACTTTTGAACATCAAATGATGCTTTCTTTTTTGCCACAGGTCACACCTGCAGTTGTCCCTTTGTTATATTCTAATCCACTCCAGATGCAGTACCTCCTCGTTTTACAACAGCGACACTTGGTTCTCTTGGCTCAACAACAATCATTTGAACATTCAGGTTAGGATTCGAGTTAGGAACTCCCATAGTCTGAGCTTGTCATTTTGCGATCAACTGGGGACATTGTTCCACATTATGATCCTTTGATTTGCAATATGAACATGTCTTTACAGGATCAAGGAAATATCTATAATAATGTCCCAACTTTCCACAATTGTAGCACACGACTTGACCTCTTCCTTTACCAAATCCTCTTGAGTTCTGTCCTCTACCTATGAAATTTACACCCCCCTTAAGTTGAGGGTGTTGTTGCTACGGTTGGATACTGATTCTGCAGTTATTGAGGTTTATACTGTGGATAATGCGCAGGCTAGTAGTGTGCTTGTGCCTATTCCAACTGAATCTGCTCGTCATTCTTCATTAGGTAGGTGTCTATTGTCTTCTCCTTCAAGAGATGATATGCTCTGCAATCTTTCTCATCGTTTCCTACTGACTTACAAAATTTACAATAAAGGCTAACTGGGGTACTTACAACCTTATGTAGGTATATACATTCTTCAGTGTGATGTCCTCTAGTCCAGCATACTCTGCACCATGGTAGTCCTTGGGTATTCAACGGATTAGGCGAACTTAACGAGAAATAGTTCATGTCCGCCAGCCAATTATCCTTGTGGTGTCCATCTGTCCTACATATTGTACACCATAAATCCTCCTGGATTACTTTTCCCTTCTTGATATCCTTAAGATATACCTTCAAGTTAGCCAACTGCAACTGAATCTGCATCACCTTTGCGCCACCATCTCCAATCGACGAGGCTTCCAGCTTCATAGTTATTTCCAACGCTTCCATCTGTGACACAATCTTCTGTTGCATCAAAGGGCCTTGGATGTGTGGTAAAAGTGCAGCAATAAACCACTCTTTGTGTTGTACATCCGACATTTGGAAACTTACTTTGGCCATCATAGTTTTAAACAGCTGGTCAAAATCACATACGAACTCTGTCGGTAACTATTTTATCTTCTTGATTTTAGTGATACACTATGACTCAGATTTAGGTTTTCTAAAATCATAAATCATCGCGATTCGGTTCTCATCAAGATTCTTCAATGGGTCTCCTAGTGGTACTATGAAAAACTTCATAAACTAGTCAGTGCATGACCCCGCGGATTCGTAATCATCTGCACTTTCCTTATGTCCTCATTTTGAACTTGGCGAACCGTCCAAACAGCTTCACAGAGGAACCAATGTCGCTTTGGATCTTCTACTCCATTTACATTGAATGTAGGTAGCCTGATATATGTCCCCACCATTCAGTTGGCATCGGGGATGTTCAATGGACAATTTAAGGAAGGTCAACTTCCTTGCACACTAGTCACAGCACTAGTACTACCAGTATTCACAGTTCTTTCAGGAGATGAGATTCTAGACCTTACCTCTGGTGATGCTCCTAGCATGGTGTAGTTACGTTCTGAATTTGGTGTCTCTGCGTATTCTTCTGACTCTTCTACTTCTTCATAAATTGGTTGATATTCTTCCTCTTTGTCACAAGACCCTTCATCTAGACGTGACTCCAACTCATACTCCCTTTCTCCGAACATACCAGGATTCTGTCTTCCTCCTATTATATTTCTTCTTTTTCCCGCCTGGAATCTTCTTCCACTCCTTAAAAATACAGCTTCTAGTTCAGGTTCGGTACTTCTTGGGAACATCTCAGCTCACTATTTCCCATTTTCTTTACAGATCGTCTACAACATATCCTTTCTTCTAGATATTGTGACTCAATTGCTCAGTTGCAATATTCCCTTCTCATAGATGAGCATCTTTATCCATATATTTATAGTTAACAAGTATCTCCTGCGGGATCCTTGGAAAAAAATTATTTCCACCTCACTATACAAGGTTACCGTCTCAAATGCAAACTCGGTAATATATCCTTGAAAAATACTATCGACCCAAAAATCAATAACTCTAGAGATGGGGTTACTTACACTTGCTAACTCATGAATCAGCTGAACACTCCACTCGACTGCTTCCCTTCTCTAAAATTGTGTTTATCGAATTGCCAATCTTGACAGCCACTCATGCAGCATAATAAGAAACTCTGCAAAGAATATTTCATGAATATTTTTGTATAGGTATTGGTCCAACCAGTATTCTGGGCTTAACCTAGATCTTTTGCTCTCCCTTTGCACAAATTCTAATGTCTTATACTCCAACCAATCCTCAATTTCCTTCTTTTTCAAATTCCACAACATTTCCCTCGACACAATTGATTAAGGTCCCGGAAACATAACCATTTCTTGGATACTTTTCCTCACTCTCACGACCTAGGCTCAACAAAACAACCAAACACCAACAAAACACCCAAATATATCGTCCTGACGAAGCAAGCTTAGTCAAAAATGCCTGCGGCACAGGCGCGGTCACACCCAAGATATCTTTCCTCAATGGGTAACTTCCAAAACCATGTTTTCATAGCTAGGCAATGGATTACAGTCCCCTGGCGCACAACCAAGGTGCTCAACAGAGTCGAAAGGTTGGAGTCCTTTTACTAACTCCACAGTGCCACAACAGTACGACACAGCTTCTCCCTTAACCACTTAACAACAAATGAACTTGAAATAATACAAAATGTGTATCGGCCATTCATTCATTCAACTCCTTTCACTAATAGTGCAACATTCACTTAAGCAATAAATATAAACAATACAAAATAACCCACAAGCATTCAACATGCACATTCAAGCAACACAAGATGTAACGTGGAAACCCAACCAGGAAAAACCACAAAGGTGCTCTTCATATGGCATGAGAAATATATGCACCTTTCAGTCTGCAACTTGACTGCACACTATTTCAGATATGTCTTTTTGTCTCATAGACTCTTTCTCACTCTCATGCTCTCTAGTTTTATTATGATCTTCTTCTAACTACTCCTATTGATCCACACACAACCTGGATTGACTCTTCTAACTACTATCTGCGCACTCAGCTGCAGAATGACTCCTTACAAAAATTACTATTCAGAAACCCTTCTAGAAAATGGGTTCCTTGACTCAACAACCTTATACGACACTACTATCTAACTTCTTATTTGATTTCTTCAACTATTTTCCAACCCTTATACAAAACAGGTTCCTCTTATTTATAGCTTCTACAAGACTATGCAGGGTACTTCTTATTTGATTTCTTCAACTATTTTCCAACCCTTATACAAAACAGGTTCCTCTTATTTATAGCTTCTACAAGACCATGCAGGGTCGACTACATATATTTTTTTTTGTTACAACTTGTCATAGGAATGACTGACACAAGGCTTTATCGGCCTGACTTACATATATTCCTTCATATGTGTGACGTTCGTCAACTTACACTAACTCTAGAACCCACGATATTCTTGACCTGATGCTTTCTAGCCGTTATTTTTTTGCACGCATGTAGATTTGATTTTCCTTCATTGCACTACTGCTTGAGTCGCACGCTTTCTTTTCCTTCCTATGCTTGCGCTTCACTTTCCTCCTTGTGCATATTTGTTCCTAAATATTCCACACTTTATTCTTACTGCTCTTTCCTAGCCCAACATAATTCCTTCTTTAATATGCATACATGAGACTCCTTCCCACCTATCACAAAGCCTTAAGGTTTTTCTATGTACACCTCTTCCTCAATCACCATTAAGGAATGTTTTGTTTACATCTATATGATGTAATTTCCATTCCATCACTAAAGTAAGAGAAATAATAGATCTGATGGAAGTTTACCTGGAGATAGGATAAAATGTCTCATCGTAATCCACTCCCTCTTTCTGGGAGAATCCTATCGCCACAAACCTCATTTTGGGTTTCTTGAGGCTGTCATCTGCTACATTTTTAGCTTGTACACCCATTTGGAAGTCACAATTGACTTCGCCTTTGGTCTCATGGGAATCTCCCATACATCATTCTTCATTATGGATTGATGCTCCTCCATCATTGAATATTTCTAAACATGTCCTACTGCCTCATCATAGTTGGAAGACTCAGAATCAATTATGCGACTCATTAATGCCATGTAACTCAAGAATATTTGAGGTCTTTTGCTCTCCATAAAAGTACCACAAGGATCTTCATGTTTCCTTGCATCCTACAAGGTATCATGCATTCATGTTGGCCCCTTCATGGTCATAGAAACTTCTCTAGGTACCTCTAGTAGCTCTACTAGAACTACATGCTCCTCCCAATAGTTTGGACTAGAAGGCTATGTAACCTCGACTCTTGGAGCCTCTTTCTCCTCACCGTCAATATCCATGTGAGGGTCTCTAGACATTATGAAGGATATCTTGTAATCAAAATTAAAATCTCAACTAACCTAAATATGGCGTTTCCTTGCGATGTAAATCTTGTAAGCCTTCAAAGTCTCACTAGACCCAAAAATGTACCCTTCTTCCCAGAAGGCTCTAGCTTTTTCTTCTTCTCCTTGGACACATGGATATATACTAGACAACTAAATATACACAAGTGAATGACCTCTGGATTCACTCTTGTGAAGGATTCCTCTTGATTCACTCCTGTGAAGGATTCCTCTGGGGACTTGTCCCCTAATATTCAATGAGGACTTATATTCTGAAAATATACTATTGTGTTGGCAGCTTCTACCTATAAAAAAATAGGTATATCTTGATCGTTAATCATTTCCTTCACAAATTCTACGATGGACCCCATTTTGTTTAGGGTTTTAGGGGACTGTCAACTCCCTGTTGATCCTTACCTCCTTGTAGAAATCATTGAATTCGTTGGAGGTGAACCCTCCTCCATCATCTGATCTCAATACATTGAACTTATTTCCTGTCAATTTCTCTACCTGACCCTTGAACTTTTAGAACCTATTGAAGACTTCATATTTTCTCTTCATGAAATAGATCCATGTTTTCTAGGAGAATTCGTCAATGAATGTTTCATAGTATAAAAATCCACCCAAGGATGATATTGGCATTGGTCCATAAACATCTGAATGCACAAGATCCAAGATCCCCTTGGATATGATATCACTCTTTGGAAAGGAACCCTTGGCATTCTTTCCAAGTGCACAACCTCTATATACTCCATCATGTTCTATTTGAATTTCTAAAATACATGTAACCATCTTTCTAAATGTCAGCAAAGCTCTATATATAGTGTAGGTGGGAGAATCTTCGATTCCATAGATCACATAAAATTATACTATCATGTACTAATTCTTGAGTTGGACATCTTGTCACTTTGTATAGTCCTCGCTCTTGAACATCAATCATTCATGTTGAATCTATTCTTGAACCCTTTAACCATACAAGAACTTGACCATCCACAAATGAAACTATGTAACCTCTATCTTCCAAAGATGAGATAAATAGTAGGTTTTTCTTTAGTCTTGGTACAAGTAATACATATTTCATACGTAGAGAATCTATAGAATCTAGTTGGATTGATGATGTTCCAACTCCTTTTATTGCATACATGGTATTGTCTCCAAGTTCTACTTGTAATGTTGAATTCTTTTCTATCAAGTCCATGAGAGAGTCTTTGTAACATGTCATGTGCCTAGAGGCACCACTATCTACCAACCAAGTATCACTATCGTTTGTAATAGTGCATGTAAGAGTTGAGATATGACAATAATTGTCATCAATTTTTATCTTCTTCTCCAGTGGATCAAAAAAGTTTGGTGATGTATGTTGACTTTCCTTTCTTTTCTTCAGAGGGCACTAGAAGGAATGGTGACCAAACTTCTAACAATTGAAAATTTTGATTTTTGTGAGATCCTTCTTCAGAACAGATGTTTTATTTCCTTCATTCTGCAAATTTTTCTTAGACAATAATCTAGAATTGGACACCATCTTAACAAGATGTGAAAATCTGATCCAGAAACCCTAAACCCAAAATTTAGGTCAAATTTGAAAATTGTCAAAATTGAAATCTAAATCCATAAATAGATATGCCCTCCTTAGGTGACCTCGAGAACACTAAGATCGATCCAATTATTAGGTTGGAAGTGTCCAAACTTGGAATCCCTAGTTTCCACACTTAGGGTAAAAAGTTGTTAGATGGTTGTGTTTCACAACCTAGCTCTGATACCATTTTCAATTTTGATCTAATTTGTAAGTATTGACGATTCAATTTCACAATGACATCTCAAGCATTCATTTCATCCCAAAATTTCATTGAATAATTGCACATTGAAAATATCAACATTTAAATTGCTACGAAAACAAGGATTATAGAATGATTGCCATGCACAAGAGACACACATATTTTTACCATGGGAACCCCAATAGGGAGAAAACCCAGCAAACTTTTCTCAGAAGAAATCAATTCAAGTAAAATACCAATCATGAATATGAACCCTAGCATAAGAGAGGCTCACCCTCCTTCACAAGAAACCCTAGCAAGTGTAGCAAATCTTCAAATACAATAAGAACCCAAAAAAATACTCCTTTGACTTGTAACTATGCTTGGGTTAAACTGCACACTAGGAGAGAGAGAAGAAGTGTGATTATGATTGTCCAAATTAAGTGTGAGATCACTTTATTTATATTCTTATGTTCACTTGACATTTTCCTCAATGGGGCTGACTTGCACACTTTCACTAAGGTTGACTTGCTAGTTTTGATCTTCATCTTTTATTTATATTCAAACTGACTTGTATTCTTGTCTTCATTTTCTTCTAGGGCTTCTTCAATTCTATCTAGGACTTCTTCAATGTTTTTTATTGAATTCTTGGTTATCTCTTCATCGTAGAAAATTTAACCTTGTTGATTTTCATCTCCTCACATGCAAATCAAATTCACCCACATAGATCTAATGTTGATTTGACCCCACTCTAAGAAGTCCTGGACACTTTTTAGAGCCTATGTCAAATTCAACATTAGATTAGACTTGTATAGTCCACGAGGGGATAAAATACCCTATTGAATAAACAACTCAACTCACTCTAATATAGAATATATCACTCCTTCTCGAAGAATGCAATGTGAGCTCTAGTTTTTTTCTCATAGCACTCTTTCTTAGAGTAAGCGTCTCGAGCCTTATTCACTCTTAGTCACTTCTCATGACTAATCAAGGATACACTAGAGCCATCCTCTACCAACCATTGGTCACTTCTCGTGACCTCTCTAGGAGAATGTCTGCAGAATGTTGCTCGATGTTGCAACCATGGAGAAACATCAACAATCCAAGGCCAGCCAATTCCCAAGGTTGTATAAGACCTAGGAAAAAATAGTATGTATATGCATATGCATGAGGGCATGACATTCAACTAGTATGCATGGGAACTTGTTGCTTGAGCACTTTTGATGTGTTAGGAATTTGTCCCAAATTGAGTGCTTTGTTGTTGCTTGAGCACTTTTGATGTGTTAGGAATTTGTCCCAAATTGAGTGCTTTGTTGTGAAACAAAGAGATGGTTCCTAGACTTTGAGATGAGAGTTCTTTATGGGTGAAAGTGTTAAATTCCAGTTGAGAGCAGTATATTGTAGTCCTTGTGGTGTCGGGGTTTATGCTAGGGGGTAATAATTGAGAAAATGGAATGGTTTCTCAGTGTTCTAAGGTGGGATGGAACGTGGTTGTTCCAACTCCAGTTTCTTCTATGAGCATAGCAAGTTCAGATATGTATCTATTTTATTTATTTTACTGTGTTTTCTATGTTCATATATCATTTTAAATGTTCATTTAAATATTATGTTCATAAATTGTTTCTAATCTCTATTAAGAATTAATTAGATTGGGTATCAAAAAATGATTATTACTTAGTTTTTGCTTGTTGTTCTGCTTAAGTCTATTTAGTTTATACATTAGAGATATGGCCCTAGAAACCCTAGTTTAGTATAACTATTATTCTAAAAATTGTATTACATTGTACTCTAGCTTAATCATATCAATTCTATCTACCATTGCATAGAAAAATTATGCATTATATGCATTGAAAAAAGCGCCCCTAAATCCCTTGCTTTACTTAGTTGCTATTTCAAAAGAATGAGTTACTTTTCATTCTACTATAGAAATATTCCTAAAGGTTTTATTACTTCTATTCTACTAAAAAAAATCATAATCAGTCTATTTACTATGGCATAGAGGAAGCCTACTCTATTTATATCAGTAATAGTCATTATTAGTCAGCATTATAGTTTACATTTAACAAGTTTGAAGTTTGAGTAAAAAATACCATCAAGAACAAACCTGTGGAAATTAGAAGTAAACATTATATAATAATCAAAGAAAACTTAATGTTGCAATAACCATTTGAACCATAACCAAGAACCCTGAAGAAGACACTTTATTATTATTAATATGCAGACTTGAAAGAAGTCTAAGATGAAGATTAACTTCTAATCCACAGGTTAGCTTAACTTATCTACTCTAACAAAGTAGAAACCGGATATAACATTACAATGGCTTATAATTTAATCAATGTTATATAGCTTATAATAGAATATTTAATGACTTAACACTTTGTATGGAATCAAAGTATCACCAAAAACAATGCACACTAACCACAATCATGGCACATAACCAACAGTGAGAACAAAAAACTATGCTATGACAAACCAACAAACAGACTAAGGTAAACATAAACGATGGCCATGCCATAACAGTAAGAACAAAAAACTATACTACAACAAACCAACAAGCAGACTGGGGTAAACATAGACTATGGCCATGACCATGGAGGAGCCAAGTTTCTCCAACTGTAGTTGTAGAGAGATACACATGGAATAAGAGATACATAGGCCTAAACAAACAACAACAAAATCAAGAAAAGTCAAGAAACAAAATCGAACTAAGTTAATGAGCCAATAGCCCATGTCTAAGTCATTTTAACGGTTGCATATGCCAAGGAAAATGTGGAAGCCAATTGAGCACACGATTACCCAAAACCGCAAGTTCGATCAATGAAAAAGGACACGCAGATCCACATTATGGAGTGCATTAAATGGTGATACAACCGAAGGCTGCCAAGTGTATACGTGTAACCCACTCCCTAGTAAATACGATCTATTACCATGCTATAGTTGCAAGGGTGAGGTAATTCGCGAGGGCCAACACATTGGTAAGTGATGGCTAGGAATCGTATACCTTGTATATGTAGTCGCAATATCCCTATGTTAACGTTGCAAGATTTAAAACATAATAACCCTAAATTACATTGCGGAATTATCCATTAAGTTCTTAAGTTATGCAACTATAGTTTTAATGTTATATATTATACAAAATATAAAGTTAGGTTATAAGGGCAGAATCCCCATATCAACGTGGGTAGAGCATAGAGCTATTTTAAAGGGTTTAGGGAGAATAATTAATGAGGTTAGTGGTTGGGTAATATAACCAATATTTTTTTTTTACAAGGGGTAATATAACCAATATTATATAGCATAGACCATAGACTATAGGGTTACGCTAATTATGAAACTAGGGTAAGAATGGATTTAGCAAATGGTTTATATGAGAGTGAAAATAGTTTAAGAAGTCAAGATAAGAGGAATACATCAAAATTATCCTAAGTTATCCCAAGTATCTACAGTGGAGAGAAAAGGTAAGTAATAGTGATTTAATACATTTCAAGAGGAACTAATTAACAAGAGAAATCATAACATAGAGAATGAATGAGTTATAATGCCAAATCAAGTATCTTATTAAAACATTATGTTAATTATTAACGATAGTCGCAAGGTTCTTAAGTGACGAATGAGTAGATTAACAAGGATAATAGTCCCAGGCATGCAGAATAATAATAAAAAGTAGTGATTTTGAGGGATGTTACACTTGAGGAGATATTGAAGACACCTTTGGCTTGGGGCCTTTTAACCCTCAAGGTTTTGTCTTTAGGGATTTGACTCTTAAAGGAAGAGGTACGACACTTGGATTTGGTTTATAGATTGAGGGATCAAGAGGTCTCTATTGGATTAACTAGGGGAATTGGTTGGGAGATGATTCATCCCCCACAAGTTCTTTCCCACATAATTGTAAATAGTGGGAGCGAGAGACTAGAGCATCACTACTTCATCCTCAATAAATTGTAAGTGGGTTACTTGTGAATCTCTTAGGTATTTCGTCCAGTTTGCTTATTGAATTATGCAAATAAATTGGTGATTATCACTAAGTTTCTTAATATTCAATGTATCCCTTGTGGTGATTTAATGATTCATATGTTGATGTCTTTTTGTAAATTAGTTTTACAATTTTCCAGGCTTTACACATTAGTATTTTTCTATTTTATATTAAAAAGGTGTGTCTTTTTACATATGGAATGCATCGATGCACTTTACTATTTTAGGTGCACCAATATCTAAATGAAAAAAAAGGTGCACATGTTTTTCATTGATGAACTAAAATATGTAGCGAAAAACTTAGCAAGAATTTCCTTTTCTGAAAATGAGTTTATAATAGAAATCCTAATCATTATTTCATTATTTTCTCAAAAGTTTGAGGGTAGGATTGTGCAAAAGTGATTTACCAAGGAAGAATTTGGAGTGTCCATGTTTTTATGAAGCACCAATTTTGTAAGGGATTGTAGGTCACATACAAATCTATGAAGGAGAAATTTTGCGTACACGAATTATCATTATTATCTCAAATTGTCCCCTAATTGTTTAAAACAAAACATTAATTATTTGTGTTACTATTAATATTTATAATGCATTCTAAAGAAAATGAAAATAAAAAATTCACAATTCCAATCAATGATAGAAGCTCTAGCTTTCTTATTACTTGTTTTTTGTTTTATGTGGATACAAGATTTGGAATTGGGAATTTTCCCTCTCTACTATTTCCTAATTAGGATTTTTTTCTAAGAATTGAATATTTAATGGATTTGTGTATCTATATATGGGGTGTTGGGAATCTATTGCAATGGGACCATTTATTTCATTGGATCTCAAAACATATCCCTATCAGATTTTGAAAAAAAAAAACATTTTTCCGAGTGTTTGGTGCATATTCTAAAGTATAATGCTCTACTTCTCTCTTTTATAAAGTGCATTGTTTTAGATTCAATTCATTTAAAAAAATATTTATGTATCAATGCATATTCTTGTGTATAATGCACTGGTGCATATAATTGTACAATACGCATCGATCAATCCAAGAAAAGAGATTGGCTTCAAATCATTTACTTTATTTCTAAAACTTATTTCCTATTTTCTCTATTTTATGATGCAGAGTATTTAATGATAGAAGATGTCTATCAAAAGTTCAAGGAAAAAAACTTGTTACAATGAGCACGAAGGGAGTACATCCAAAAAAGAGAATAAGGCAAGTTCATTGAAATTTTAGTATAAAAATAATATATATATGAACTATTTGTAATTTCAAAAGATTGGTCCTGAGGGGTTTGATCCATTGGTGAAGAGCGCGGAGTTTTTGACTAGTTGGAAAGGTTCAATTCCCTTGAGGGCCTAACCTAGAGATATGGGGGTCAACTTGAGGTAGTGGTATAAGATGTGGTTGCACCCAAAGTAAATGTATTAAATGATATTGTGACCCATGCACACATAAGTGGATTAAATCCCACCCTTTTGTCCTTCAAAAGTTTTATCCCACAGGGGCATATAATATACAGTGAATGTGTGTACTATTAAGGCACTCCTTGTGTAAGGTCACCGGATGAAAACCCCGTGGGTACAAGCCTTACAAAAAAAATGTTTAAATGATATTTATTGGTTGATGTGTGTCATGCAAAGAAAAATCTTGAAGAAACTTGATAAGATTGTTTGCAATTTGAGTGCAAAAGAGTGTAAAACCTTGATGGAAATGTTGTAAAGAGATGGAATAAATGAATTAGAATGCAATTAACATGAAGTTTATCTTTGAATTTTGTATAACAATGTACTTATTAAGAGTAGTCACTAACATGTTTCAAACACTCTATCTCATATTTTTTGAATGGCATGTAGGGCAACAACAAGGAAAGGGATGTCATGTTATGACGACAAAAATTATGAAGGATGTAAATGATGATGGATTGGTTCTTAGTGTTGTATATAATTGTCATTGATGTCAAAGGATTTCAATAATGAAAAAGGAATAACCAATAAACATGATGGTAGGGAAAACTCAATGTAATACAAAGGAATAACAAAGTGAAGTTACGAAGTCGGACGATCCAGATCAAAAGAGAGAATATAGATCGACGACGAGAAAGGACCCACAAAGTAAATATGTGTGGAAGATAACATTCTGGAGCGCCAAAGTGAAGCTTCATTTTTTATAACTGATCAACAGAAAAGGAGGATTCCACAAAGAAATCGACGATTTACAAGAGTTGCGGAAAGATATTTGCGGAAGCCCATTTCGAAAAAGTTGGAAGGCACATCCGCAATCCGAAATCTGTAATGCGGAAGGAAGCCGCAATCCGAAATCTGCAAATTGCGGAAGAAGGTTTGCGGAAAGGGAATTGCGGAAGCAGATTCGAGAAAAATCGAAATGCATACCTGTAATCCACAATCCGAAATTGTGGAAAGGTAATTATGGAAAGGTAATTATGGAAAGGTAATTGTGGAAATATGATTACGGAAAGGTATTTGTGGAAAGGTAAATGCGTAAAGGTAATTGTGAAAGCAGTTTTTGAGAAAGTTCAAAATGCACACTCACAATCCACAACCCACAATTGTGGAAATATGTTCCAGAAAGGAAATTGCGGAAGGATTTCCTGTTCGAAATCACGCTAATAATTTCATATGATATAAACATATATTTATGATGAGATAAAGAGATAAAGGGTGTGACTGCATAAATTAAATGATGAGTTAATTATTGATAAAAAGACACGATTTACTCCTTAGAAGGATGTGATTAAAAAGGGATGCAATTCTCAGAAAGGATACGGTTTTCGATATCAAGACACAATGTTAGATATATATACAGAAGTTTAATCTTGGTTGAATTCATCTTTGTAGTCTAGATCCATGTAGAAACAGTAGAAGACAAAGAATAAGAAAGTAATAAGAAATCAGTGACAGTAGTAAATATATAAGGAGATCTAGAAGTCCGATAAAAACATACTAGGGCAGTGTTAGGGAAGGTTATATGCCTGCAAAGGGGTCGTATCCTCCTTCCAGTAGTAGCTAGTAAATATGGTGTAGTAGCATTCTTTCATAACAAACTGATAAAACCAGGGGTCGTAGCCTCCTTCTAGTAGTAGCTGGTAAATAGGGTGTAGTAGTATCCTTGTTTGTAGTAGCAAGCAAAAACCATTTGTAAAATACAATTTTGCAGTAATAGAAAGTGTTGGTGGTTTTCCCAATTGGGATTCCACGATAAAAGTTGTGTTCTTTGTATCTTGTTGTTTCTGTGTGTTAATGAATAAGTTAAAAGTGGATTTTAATTGTTAAAATTTATCAATATTGATTCAATCCCCCTCTCAGTATTGTCCAATATTCCAACAATTGGTATCAGAGTAGGATCCTTCACTACAACTTAATCACTGGAAGGAAGATCCTATTAAAAACCACTATGGATCAACAAGAAGGGCTAGCCACCAACATACCTCCATTATTTACAGGAGATAATTATGCATACTGGAGTGTAAGAATGAAGTGCCATCTAATGTCTCTTGGATACAAAGTCTGGAGGTTTGTAGAAAAAGAGTACAAAATACCAGACGAACTACCTATAGATAGAGATGAACTAGACCAATATGAGGCCAATGCAAAATCCCTGAATGTAATCTTGAGTGGGTTAACAATTCAATGTTTTCAAAATTTATGCAATGCAAGACATCCAAACATGCCTGGGTAAAATTAAAAATTGTCTATGATGGAGTATCCAAATTCAAACAATCCAAACTTCAGGCATACAAAGGACATTTTGAAAGTCTAAAAATGAAAGAGAAAGAAAATATTGCAGAATATCTTTTAAGAGTAGATAAAATTGTCAATGCTATTAGAGGCATTGGAGGAGTAATAAAGGAGAGAGAAGTCGTTGATGAAGTACTAAGAACCTTTCCCATGATGTATGACTCAAAAGTATCCACTCTAGAAGAATGAGATGATCTTGACCTCATGACAGTAGATGAACTACATGGAATCTTCACTGCCTATGAGATGAGAACATGACAAGATGGACCATAAAAGAAAGAAGCAACATTTAAAGTCTCAAAAGAGCCAAAGAATTCTGAATCCTTATCAAAGAATCTAGATGAAGAAGAAGCTCTTTTCATCAAGAAACTTGAGAAAGGTATTGCCAAATACAAAGGAAATTTTCCCTTGAAATGTTTTAACTGTGGAAGGATTGGTCACTTTTCCTCAAAGTGTTTTTCCCCAAAAAAAGAAGATAATTATGATGAATAAGAACCTTGCAGTCATAAGAAATGTCAAAGGAGTAAGAGCATGTACAAGAAGAAATTCAAGAAAAAAGAAGAAAAACTTATATTCCAAGGAAGACATTGAAGATGAAGAGATAAGTGAAGATGAAGAAATTCTATTCATGGGAATAGAAACTCAATCTCAATATGGTGAATCGAATGAGGAAGGAGAACTAGAACTAAAATCTAAACTCATTAGTGATCTTGAAGAACTTGAAAAATGCAGGAAAAAGAAAAAACAGTCAAACCAAATCATTAATGACTTGAAGACCTAGCTCCAAGAGGCTGAGAAGATTGAAGAGGACCTAGATTTGAAGCTCAAAAAGAGAATACAAGAATCTGAAAGGATTGAAGAATAAATGATGCAACTTAGAAAGAAGGTTGATGAAGAATCTATTAAGTCAAATTTTGAAAACAATTCAATTACTCTAGATGACATATTGAGTAGCCAAAGACCATCAAGAGATAAATCAGGATTAGGATATGACAAAGAAAAAAATCCATAATGTTCCTCCCTCACAAACCAAGGTAGAAATAAAAGAAGCTATGTTGTTGCACTGAAGAGTCCAATTCAAAAGGAAGAAATCAAGAAATCTTCCCTATCCTCTCATGACAAATATAGAACTAATGCGATTCCTAGAAGACCAATGACAAGTAGATATCAGCAAATATTTTTGGTCATTCCTACTCTTGTAATGATTTTGATCATAAATCCCTAAATTGCATAGCATATGGAAATTTTTGTGACTACAAGAAGAATGCATCTAGTAACAAACCAAAAGTAAGAAATCTAACTTTTTTGCACCTCTTGAAAAATATGACATAGAGTGTTACAAATTCAATAACCATGGGCATATAGCAAGGGAATTTAAACTAATTACTCCTACAGAGAAGGCTATTGCAAAAAGGTTTCAAGACCAAAAACAGAGAATGGACTGGAAGAAAAAGAAGGAGGAGGAACAATCTATGATTACTCTATGTGTGACAGAAAAGGAGAATCTATAGCATATTGATAGTGGGTGTTCAAAATATATGACAGGAGATCCGAACAAGTTTTATAAGCCTAAGGAAATATAATAAGGGAAAATTCACCTTTAGAGATAATATGACTTCCAAAATAATTGGCAAAGGTACATATGCTATCAATAATAAGATAAAAGCTAAAAATGTGTTGCTAGTGGAATACCTAAAGCATAATCTCCGCAGTGTAAATCAAACATGTGATTAAGGGAACATCTGTATTTTTTACTCTGAGAAATGTGAAATCAGAAAAAAGGACTCAGGAAGACTTGTTGGGACTGTTGTAATAAATTCAAGCAATGTCTACATACTAGAAAATGAATAACAATGCTACATGAGTATGATTGATGAAAGTTGGTTGTGGCATAGAAGGATGGGGAACTTAAACTTTGACAATATTATAAGAGTAAGTAAGAAGGAATCTATAAGGGATTTGCCAAATATTGTGAAGCCTCTAAATATAGTTTGTAAACATTGTCAACATGGGAAGCAAACTAGAACTAGTTTCAAAAAAAACAACATATAACCTCACATCCATTGGAAATAGTTCACACTGGTCTTTGTGGACCAACAAAAGCTAAAAGCTTGCAAGGATAGTACTATTTCATGTTTCTCATAGATGACTATACAAGGATGACTTGGGTTACATATCTTAAAGAAAAATCAGAAGATTTTGAAAATTTTAAAATTTTTAAGAATGAAACAAATTTGAAAATGAAATGTTTGAGGTCATATAATGGAGGTGAATTCACTTCAAGCGAATTCAATGAATTCTGTGAAATCCATGGAATTAAAAGGCAATTTTCAGCCCCAAATACACCTCATCAAAATGGCGTTGTAGAAAGGAAAAATAGGACAGTACAAGAAGCAACCAGAACTATGCTAAATGAAGAAAAACTTTCAGATGTGTATTGGAGGAAAGAAGTATATACAGTTGTTTATATACTAAACAGAGGACAACGCAAAGTTAATAATGACAAGACCCCTTACCAGCTATGGCATGGAAGACTTGCCTCAGTCAAATATTTCATGGTGTTTAGAAGCAAGTGCTACATAAAGAGGAATTAAGATGATCTTGGTAAATTTGAATCTAGAATCGATGAAGGAATATTTTTACGATATTCTTCCACCAAAAGAGAATATAGATGTTACAATAAAAGACTACACAAAAATAATAGAAAGTGTGGATGTAAGGGTAGATGACATGAAATCACTACACTATTTGAACCCGAAATCCAACGACAGAATCCGATGGCATCCGACATTTCGCACGGATGTGTCGAATAGAAATCAATCTACAGGATGCCGACAAAAAAATATTTATAGCTCCGTCGATTATCCGACACTTTGGAGTCGGACTTCCGAAGCTTGTAGTGGTGGTTATCCGACACTTCCATGCCGAATAGGTGTCGGATTTTCGACTCTTGTAGTGGTGGTTATTTGACACCTCTATGTCGAATATTCAACGTCTGTGAACCAAAACCAAGTCGGATAACTGAATCATAAGCGTCGGATATCCGACGGTCAATATATATATTTTTTATAAAAAAAACAATCAAGGTTTACATGATTTTAAATTTTATGGTCCCATACTTTCAACGGTAACTATGTTCAAGGCGTCGAATATCCGACACATGTCCATTATAAATATAAATTGTTTTAAACATTTCGACATGTTTGTTGTAGAAGCGACGGACGATTGCAAAAATTATTTGTTCCTCGACGAACGTTTTCAGGAATATTTTTATTCTTCAACGGCGAGTTGTGGGAATTTTGTTTTTCATCGATAGGCAGTTTGCCGGGAATTTTTTATTCTTCGACTTCTCTCCGTTTGACAAAACCTTGATGCGTGGTTGATGTGTGGCACTTGATTTTTTAAGACAAATGATTATATCCATTAACAAAGTTTATGATAAAATGTCAAATAGATTAAATATTCCAGATCCAAACAAAGACAACCGACAATTGTTTGCTAGACTATGGGATGAAGCGAAACGAAGGGGTGATGGCAAATGTTATTTTCCGTGTACTCAATGCAGGGGATTTAAGAGGAGAAGAATATTGATCTCAACAGCCACAAAACATTGCAGGGAACATGGACATGCTGAGGCGGGGAACGAATATCGTCCATTTCTAGGTTTAGCATTATAAGCATTATTATATTCATTTTTTTTTGTAATTGTATGTATTTTTTTTTCATATATTAATGTATATCTATTGATGTTTCCATGTATTTATATTAAAGGAAAGACACCCTATAGCATGTCGTCCAGAGGAAGTGCTTTCAGAACAAGTTCAAGATCAGGATCATGGAGCGTGTATGTTTAATGGAGAACAAGTGAATGATCATATTGAACAAGATGATCATGTCGATGATGTAATTGAAGATTATGGTACAAATACATTGATCCATGATTCATTTAACATTAGAATGGATGACGATGATGTTGATAATGAAAATGATGATGACTTTGATGATGTTCCCGATATACCTCTTCTCGATAAGGCATATGAACCCCTTTATGAAGGCTTCAAAACAAATCTTCTCTCTACTATATTGTTGATAATGAACTTGAAGGTTATGAATGGTATTTCAAACATTGCAATCACACGTATGCTAAGGTATCTAAAATAATCCATCACATATATAGGATCATGATAAAGCTTATTTGCATTCCTCTAATAATTGTATTGTTAACTCATTATTGATCATCGTATGGATGAAGCGTGTTTCGTTAATATTATTTATTTATTACATTAACAATTTTTATTTTTATTTTTGTAGCTTGATAGCTGATTTTTTGTTACCACCATCAAATATTTTACCTTGCACATTTCAATATTTATCTTCCATCATGAAAGAGATTGGAATGCATTATGAAGCAATTCACGCATGCCCCGATGACCATGTTATATATTATAATCAGCATGAATTTGCAACAGAATGTTTGGAATGTCATGTAAGTAGATATCGTACAGATAAAGTAACAAAAAAGGTGCCTTAGAAGGTTCTTCATTATATTCCCATCATTCCACGTTTGCAACGACTATTCAGGTGCAAAAACATAGTGCAATTTATGGATTACCATGCCAAGAACAAAAGTCAAGATGATGTTATCCGAATTCCTGCAGATGGTACTGCTTTTAGAGATATTGAGGAAAAGTGGCCTCACTTTAAAGAAGAACCACGTAATCTTAGGATTTCTTTGGCAGCATATAGTGTTAATCCATTTGCACAAATGAAATCCATTGACACAGTGTGGCCTATTTTTGTTCTCAACAATAACATTCCTCCATGGTTGTCAATAAAGAGGGAGCACATAATGTTGTCGATGATTATTCCAGGTTTTATTGACGAAAACTGTTTTATTTATCATGTAGTTGTGTCATCTCATTTGTCATAATATGTATCTTAATTTCATATATATATCTATTATTTTACTCTTCTGCATGGTTTATATATCTTAATGGTTCTCATAATGATATATTTTATATGTTCTTCAAATTATGAATCAGGTAAGTTCCAAAGTCAAAGATATGAATGTATACATCGAACCTCTTATAGATGAGCTACTAAAGTTATGGAATGGCATAACTTGTATGACGTATCTAGACCAATATCTAGACCAATACGACAAAAGCAATTTCAATTCCATGCAATGGTTGTATGGACAGTACACGATGCCCCTGGGTTAACTTCATTTTGTGGTTTGTAATTTTAAGTTCCACTTTAATTGCATTTAATGATATGGAGTAGTTAGAATATTTTATAAATGATTATATTTGACATATATATTCCATATGTAAATATTGTAGGTATTCAGACAAAGGGTAAATTTCCATGTCCAGTTTGTGGTCCTAAGATAAAATATCGACGTTCAAAAATCTTAAGAAAGGAGGTGTTTGATGAGTATAGGCATTTTCTCTCTAAGAATCACAGGTATAGAACAACTGAAAGAAATCTTTTCAATGGGAATCAGGAGACTGCATTAAAACCACGGAGAATGACACCTCACCTTTGGCAGATGCAATACAATAGAAATCGTCATCATGGTACTTATGGATCATCGTATATGAATTTTTATGTATTTAAATTTTTATTGTGAGTTGTTTGTTGTAGTGGCCATATTTGATTTATGATGTAATTTATTAATTATAAACTAATATTCATGATGTCCATCGTGATCATGAAGGCACTAATGGTCTTCCATGAGGAATGAAAAGTTATCCTATTCAATTCAGCAGGTTGCCCTTGTTGAAATATTGTAACTTCGAAGAATATTCTATATGTATCTTTTGTGGTCCCCGATGGTCCTACCGGGAGAACCACTTGTATTACTTTGTACCCTAATGCTTATAATTGGAAGAACTAATAAGAGTCATGAGGTAGTCCCCTCTAATTGTAAAGGTGGGTCATTAGCACCCCAGTGTGGTTACTTGATCCTACATGTGTAACTCGAGCCTACATGATTTAACTCGAGCCTACATGTCGAATGAGTTAATTCAAGTGAACGGATGAATATAAATAGAAGTGTGGTGCTCCTCATTTGACACACACACACTCACTTGAATAGTGCACTTGTGGAGGAGAGAAGTATCTGGAGAAGGAGGAGGATCAGGCTTTTATATCCTTGCTGGTTTTATCTTTTGTCTTTTATCTTTTTGGGGCATCTATATTGAGGAAGCTTTTGCTGGGTTTTTCCCTTTAGGGTTTTCCCAGGATAAATCTATGTTGTTCTTGTGATTCTGTTTCTTTCAGTGATCCTGCTTATATTATTTTGTTATGAAAATTAAATGAAATACTGATGTATTAGCTAAGCATATGATAAATTAACATGGTATCGTAGCCACCTTGAATAGGACAGCTTTCACAAGGCAAAATAGCCCTCTCTCTCTCCCCAGAAGAAATTAGGGCTTCTTGCTTAAGAGGAATTTTTGAGTGCGCCTAGAATAGGATTTATTTTATCATCCAAATCTAATTTTAGAGATCTGCATCAAGATTTTTGGTTAGGTGAAACTCCAGGAAAGTCAAACCCTAGTTTGACCCCGAGCTAGAAAAACCCTAAATACTAAAACTGATAAGTTTTGGTAAATTTGCTATATCCATAGATTGGGGATGTTCCAAGAGATGAAACTTTCAGAGACCGAATATAAAATTCTTATGTACACTGTGTCAAAAATTAAGCCTCATATTCACAATATTCTAGGAGATATGATCCCTCCAAGTTAGGGTTCCATCCTCTTCCAGAATTCATCCCTAAACAGGACGCCTAGGGAACATTACTATAGCTTGGGCTACATATGTCCACATCGAATTCCTAAAGCTGTTCCAGAAAGGGAACGGACTCTAATTTTTGTGGTCTTAATTTCAGACCCAGAAGATCAAACAGTGACACGTGGTAGGCTGTACAACTTTGCTATTCAGAACAGTCCTGTAACAGGTCACCTTGGGAAAAGGATCACAAATCCAAATTGGTGAAACTAATTCTGATGAAAACTATGGTGTTGGATCAGGTACATGCGAGGTTACCTCCGTGAGAAATTTCAGACATAGAAAAGTAGAAATTGCGTATATATCACAGAAACAGTGACAGGCATTTCTGTAGAAGAAATGGGAAAACTAGGGCTTCCTGTTCCGGGAGCTTCCCTCCACTTTTTTTAGAAAAGGAGTACATTTGACAGCTCCATTTGAAGAGATATATCTTTCTATCCAATCAGATATTAAATATTCCAAGTTTTGAAAATTAGGGTTTCTCTGACAAACCCTAAATCAGCCAGCTCCGGAAGCAGGACAGACACCTCAAATCGGTAAGATCTAATCTTTTGCTATTTGCATTTGAGGTTCTCATTTCAAAGTGATCTATCACATCAGCTTGATGATAAACTGGTAAAGTTGACAACTTCCAAGCATGGAAGTAATTGATCTCTCTGAATAAAATGAATTGGACACCTACATGAGTAGAGAGGTTCCAGTTCCAAAAGGAGATAAGGCTCAAAGCCTTACACAAGAAGAACTTGATCAAGGCCAAGAAAATCATTGTTGATTCAATCATGGATCAACCTGTATCATAAGTGTCTTCCCTAAAGACACCGAACATGTTTGATTCCTTGATCAAGCTATTTGAAGATGAGAACATAAATCAGAAGATGGCTTTGAGAAAATAGTTAAAGAATGTTAAAATCTAGAATGTAGAACATCTTGAAGCGGTAAAAGAAGAAGTGAAGAATGCAGAAGTGGTGATAGCCACCTTGAATGGCCTCCCAAGATCATGGGATTCATTCATGTGAGGAATGCATGCCGGAAGTAAGTGATTACTTTTAGCTGACTCTAAGAAGAAGAAGATGGGAGCAATTGAATATCAATCTCTCACCATCCCTCAAGCGACGAGGAATGTGAAGAACTCAATTCCTAAAGAACCTCTTATCCATCTTATCATTTGGATAAGAAATAATGATTTCATGAATGAAGAAGATGATGAAGCAGAATGATCAAGAAGGAGTCTACCCACGAAACAAACAAAAGATAAGTATTCAATAATATTGTTTTGTTATGCATTTTATTATATTCAGTTAATGTGTTATGCACGATAGATTGCTTGCATTAACGATTGTATACTACTAATATGCATGTGATAGGTAAGTACCTCATGGTGCTATACATCTCTCCATTTCTACTTATATAGAATGAAACCTCTTTGCTAACATATTGGATTAGTGCACAATCTCAATCATGTCATGATAGAGATGGAAGGCATCTAGAAAGTTTCCGTGAGATATGGATGAATGTTGTATTGGCTAAATAGTTGCATGATGCATAAGAATTTGTTGTTATGCATATGTTTTATGAAATAGTTCTAACCATGCAACTGGTGCATTTTTGTAGGAAAGGTCCTGTACAGCCTCCTACAAGAAAAGAAGGATGAGACTTGTTCCGAAGAACAAGAGATGACAATTCAAGATTCACTCGAATAAACATGAATCTGAAGCTCCCAAGTTCAGAGACATCATGATGGAAGAAAGAGCTTCAAATAGCGGTAGATCCACCTCGAAGGATGAAGACCACCATGGGTACAAGAGATAACTCAAGATGAAGAAAATAATGCTATGAAAGAAGCTATGATCAAAGAATAACAATTGATCACGAGGAATGATGTATATGATATGATTTCAAGACATAAAGGGAAGTACGTAGTATCTTCCATATGGATCTACAAGAACAAGTGTACAAAGCAAGGTTCATGATTTGCCTCAGAAAGAATAGACTATGACATGACATACTCTATTGACAAGTATATATCAAGCATAAAACCACCTGTACAAAATGAAGAGGGAAGATGATACTCCACTTCAAGGGGAGTGACTACAGAAGATATCTAAGTTTGACATGGTATGACATGATGGATATCTTCGTGATGGATCGAGACTTTACCAAGAGTAAAGTGGGTTCCAACCTTCAAGGTTGAATGCAGAAGACTAGGATATGCTGATGACTTGACAAGATGAACTCATGAAAGATGTTATGCTGAAGGAATACTAGAATGATGTTCGGGATACAGTTCCCAAACCATAAGGAAAGAGTGTAGTATCCTCCAAATGGATATACAAAATAAAGCATGTAGCTGGCGGAAGTATTGAGAAGTATAAAGCAAGATTTGTTGCCAAAGGTTTCTCTCAGAGAGAGGGAATTGACTATGAAGAGACATTTTCCCCAATAGCATGGTATACTTCAATTAGAGCTATCATGGCACTTGCATCCATGATGAAGTGGGACTTACACCAGATGGATGTGAAAACAGCCTTCCTTAATGGTATGATTAAGGAATAGTTTTACATCTAATAGTCACAAGGATTTGAAGTTGAAGACAGATGGAAGCATGTACGCAAGTTGAAGAAGGACCTCTATGGCCTAACCCAAGCTCCCAGAGCTTGGTATGGAAGAATAGATAGTTTCCTGTCAAGCATGGGCTTTACCAAGATTAAAGTTGATCCTAACCTTTATCTCAAGGTTGTAGAAGATGAACCTGTCATCCTGTTATTATATGTGGATGACTTATTCTTGATAGGGAATGAGAAACAGATCATGGAAAACAAGAAGAAACTAGCAGAAGAATTTGAGATGAAAGACCTTGGGTTAATGCATTATTTCCTAGGTTTGGAAGTATGGCAAAGTTCAGAAGGAAAGTATGAAGTAGAGATATTGAAAAGATTCAATACGTTGGAATGCAAAGCCATGGCTACTCCCATGGATTCCAACCTGAAGTTGTTATCTGATGACCCATCAGAATTAGTCGATGTGACTCACTACAGACAGATCGTTGGGTCATTGATGTATTTAACAAATACCAGACTAGACATTTGTTTTGGTGTGAACACCTTAAGTCAATTTCTTGTTCAACCAAGATGGGTTCACTTAGTAGCTGTAAAACATGTGATGAGATATCTGAAAGGGACTATAGACTTTGGTCTATACTATGATGGTAGCCATGAGTACAGATTGTATGAATACACAGATGCAGATTGAGGCTGGAAATATCTCAGATAGAAAAAGTACTTCAAGTGGATGTTATAGTCTGGGATCTGCTATAATTTCATGGTTTAGCAGAAAGCAGTCTAGTGTTGCTCTAAGCACAGCTGAAGTAGAATATATAGCAGCTTGCTCTGCTAGTTGTGAATCCATATGGCTTTGAAAGATGATGTCAGGATTATTCAACCTAGAGTTGGACACTACCGTGATTCTATGTGATAAGCACATAGAAATCTGGTCTTTCTACAAACTAGTGAAGATGCAGATGATGATGTTTCAGTAGTTACATGCAGATGATGGTGATTCAGTATTTTGATACTAAGATGATGATGTTTCAGTAGTCCCATACTGAATATATAGATGATGATGATTTCAGTGTTCCCATACTGAAGATATAGATGATGCTTTCAGTATTCATATATTGTAGATACAGATGGTGATAGTTCAGTATTCACATACTGAAGATGTATATGATGATGGGTTGGATGATGATGTACTAACAAAGCCTCTATCTCGATTAAAGTTCGAACAATTTCGAGACAAGCTTGGTGTTGTTCGGAAAGACCTTCCTCTAAAGGGGGAGTAGTGATGTTGCAGTGGGATTGTATCATCCCTGGGCACTTTCCCTAAAGTGATCCGGAGACCTCAGTCCTCGAGAATGAAGTGGGATTGTATCATCCCTAGGAACTTGCTCTGAAGTGATTCAGAGACCTCGGCCCTTGAGAATGAAGAGGGATTTTATCATCCCGAGACATTTGTCCAGAAGTGATCCAGTGACTTCAGTCCTCGATAATGAAGAGGGATTGTATCATCCTGGGAAATCTATCCAGAAGAGATTCGATGACTTCGGTCCTCGAGAATGTAGTGGGATTGCATCATCCTTGAACTTCGGTTCAGAATGGTATCCAAAGGCTTCGGTCCCCAAGAATGTGGCAGGATTGCATCATCCTTAAACTTCGGTTCAAAATGGTATCCAGAGGCTTCAGTCCTCGAGAATGTGGCAGGATTGTATCATCCTTGGACTTCGGTTCAGAACGGATCTGATGAAATTTAGTCATTGAGAAGGTGGTAGGATTGTATCATCCTTGGACTTTGGTTCAGAACGGATCCGGTGAACTTCAGTCATCGAGAAGGTGGTAGGATTGTATCATCCTTGAACTTCGGTTCAGAACGGATCCGGTGACTTCGGTACTCGAGAACGTGTGTTGATCCCGTAATTCCTAGAGGAAGGATTATCTGAGTTCCACATCTGTGTTGATCCCGTAATTTCGAAAGGAAGGATCGTTAGTAACTCCGTAAAGACCTAAATCTCGTAATTCAGAAAGGAAGGATCATTGAATTGATCTCGTAATTCCAATAGAATGGATTGTCTGAGTTCCACAGATGTGTTGATCCCATAATTCCAATAGGAAGGATTGTCTGAGTTCCACATTTGTGTTGATCCCGTAATTCCGAAAGGAAGGATCGTTAGTAACTCTGTAAAGACCTAAATCCTGTAATTCTGAAAGGAAGGATCATTGAATTGATCTCGTAATTCCAATAGGAAGGATTGTTTGAGTTCCACAGATGTGTTGATCCCATAATTCCAATAGGAAGGATTGTCTGAGTTCCACAAATGTGTTGATCCTGTAATTCTGAAAGGAAGGATCATTAGTAACTCCGTAAAGACATAAATCCCATAATTCCGAAAGGAAGGATCGTTAGTAACTCCGTAAAGACCTAAATCCCGTAATTCTGAAAGGAAGGATCATTGGTAACTCTGTAAAGACCTAAATCCCGTAATTCTGAAAGGAATGATCATGTTGATGTTTTGATGATGTTGATGTTTTTATGATGATGATGATATTAGAGTATTATGATGATGATGATGTTGCTGATCGAAAGGTCAAAATACTGAAGATGTTGCTGAAGATGTTGCTGATCAAAAGATGTTGCTAATCAAAAGGTCAAAGTACTGAAGATGTTGTTGAAGATGTTTCTGATCGAAATATGTTGCTAATTGAAAGGTCAAAGTGCTGAAGATGTTGCTAAAGATGTTGCTGATCGAAAGGTCAAGGTACTAAAGAGGTTGCTGAAGTTGTTGCTGATCAAAAGATCAATATACTGAAGTTGTTGCTAAATATGTTGCTTATTGAAAGGTCAAAGTGCTGAATATGTTGCTGAAGATGTTGCAAATTGAAAAGTCAAAATACTAAAGATGTCGTTGAAGTTGTTGCTGATCGAAAGGACAAAGTATTGAAGATGTTGATGATCGAAAGGTCAAAATGCTGATGACGATATTGCTGATGTTGCTGATCGTAAGATCAGAATATAAATATGGTGATGATGATGTTCGAAAAACATCAAAATGCTGAAGAAGTAGTTGCAGATCAAAACAATCAGAGTGTTTCTGTTACCAAAGACTGAAGATTGAAGATGAAGACTACATGATGTTGAAAAGATTCCAATTATTTATAAATGTGTTACCCTGATGATGTTGATGATGTCCTCTATCCCTCTCCTACTATTGTTGTTGTTGATGTTGTTGTAGAATACCCTTCTCGTTAAGGGGGAGTGTTGAAATATTGTAACTTCAAAGAATATTCTATATGTATCTTTTGTGGTCCCCGATGGTCCTACCGGGAGAACCACTTGTATTACTTTGTACCCCGATGCTTCTAATTGGAAGAACTAATAAGAGTCATGAGGTAGTCCCCTCTAATTGTAAAGGTGGGTCATTAGCACCCCAGTGTGGTTACTTGAGCCTACATGTGTAACTCGAGCCTACATGATTTAACTTGAGCCTACATGTCGAATGAGTTAATTCAAGTGAACGGATGAATATAAATAGAGGTGTGGTTCTCCTCATTTGACACACACACACTCACTTGAATAGCGCACTTGTGGAGGAGAGAAGTAGCTGGAGAAGGAGGAGGATCAGGCTTTGATCTCCTTGTTGGTTTTATCTTTTGGGGGCATCTATATTGAGGAAGATTTTGTTGGGTTTTTCCCTTTAGGGTTTTCCCGGGATAAATCTGTGTTGTTCTTGTGATTCTGTTTCTTTCAGTGATCCTGCTTATATGTTTTTGTTATGAAAATGAAATGAAATACTCATGTATTAGCTAAGCATATGAGAAATTAATGGCCCTACTATGAGCACCTACAAATTGCTCATTTGTTTGATACAATGCATATTGGAAAGAATGTTACTGAAACCTTATAATGAATACTAGAGCTAAGGAGGGAGAAAGATAAAGTTGTGAAAGTGTGCAAACACATTCAAGAAAGCAACCATGCAATGAAATACGTCATCCAATTTCATACCAACGGAGAACAAGTTAATATAAGCTCAATTCCATGGATGTTTACGGAGCAACAAAGCAATGTTGTCAAAGAAGTAATGTGGAAAATTAAATTTCCCACCGGTTTTTGTGCAAACTTGAAGAATATCATAACTAAAAAAGGTGATTTTGCTGGGGTCAAAACACATGATTGGCATGTCTTCATCAAGGTAATTATTATTTTTATGTCCATATAATTTTTCTTGTTTGTATACTCTTTTTTTAATAAATGGCATGGTTTGTATATTGATACAGTATGTTCTACCTCTCTCTCTCCTGGACAACTTCGACAACAATGTCAAACAAGTTATATATAATCTTGGTAAATACATGCAGTAACTAGCGATTACTTGCATGTGCTTAGTGTTTCTTCGTATAATAATTTATATTTGCTTTTTTGTGCACTATTTCAGCATATATTGTAATTTAATGTTTATTTTTGTTAAATATCATTATTGGTTTGCATCAATTGTAGATGGTTGACATCTAAAGAAATCCATAAAGAAGATATAAAGTATTGGAGGTGAGAAATTCCTTGTCTCATGTGTGAAATGCAGAAGCATCTACCATCGACATTTTTCAATGCACAGGAACACTGCCTCATACACCAAGTTGAGGAGATTGACTTGTGTGGACCTGTGCACTCAAGGTCCATGTGGATGGTTGAGAGGCACTTGAAATCTATGAAGGGTTTGGTGAGACAACTAGCACATCCAGAGGTTTCTATGATGGAAGGATATACGGTATACCAAAACATGTTGTATGTTAGTGAATATCTTCCTATTTTAGCATCAAAGCTCAATTTACGTCGCATTTTTTATCCGAAATCCAATAACAAATTTGAAGGGGAGCAACTGAAGGGGAAAGGTATATTGAGGAAGTTGAAAGGTAATTATTAGCTACTATATTTTTATTATATCCTTCATATTCTAATTGTATTTTCTAGTCATAATTGCTTCAATTAAGAGCATATGTGTCTTTGTTTAGGAGATTTACACCTTTCTTTGATTTTAATGGTTATTGTCATTAAACAGTTGGTCGAGAATGGGATGCAATTCATTTATACATCACAAACAATCCTGACTAGACGAAGGTATGGATTGAACGATGCGCACAATCGGGTCATGGAATATCATGGGAAGGTGTGGCTTCATTGGTAAAAGAAGCACAACGCAATGGAGATAACAATCTAACACAAAGGGAAATCAATTTGGAATATGGTGTAAAAGATAAAATGGCAAGTATATAATTAATCAAATATCCCTCTAAATCTTTTATTTTGTTTGATACTTATTGACGTACATGTTCTTTTTTTCCATGTATTGTTGCATAAGGACTGATTGGTTGTGTAATTTTTTCATGTATTGCTTATTGCAGATAAAACACCATAAGGGTATGATCTGCAATGGAGGTAGATATCGAATCAAAAAACTAAATGAAACAAAGAAAACATCAGACTCTGGGGTTTCGGTTGTCTTTGAGGTTACCAATGTTTCATCTAGAAATGACAGACTTCCAGAAGTCTCAAAAAATCGATACTATGGGTATTTGGAAGATATTATACAGTGTGACTTTAAATCCTTTAAGGTAGTTCTATTCGTTGTCAAATGGTACAGGTTATGATTGAATCAACGTGATCCCGATAGAACTATTATTGAACATGATAATGGATTTACCATGGTAAACACAAGGTTGTTTGAGCCAGGAATAGAGCCCTATGTTCTTCCAAGCCAATGTGAACAAGTATTTTACTCAGAGGTTCCAGGTAAAGCGGGCTGGTCATTTTTTGTGAGACACGATCCAAGGGGAAGGCCGGTAAAGTATAACCTAGATGATGGTAATGAAGAGGGTTCTCTGGAAGAAGAATATGATGACAAAGAGCATGATCAACATGAGTTAGCTGACGATAATTATCCAACAAAAGATGTCCAAGGAATAGTTGAATCAGATGATGTAGCAGACAATGTCGTTGAATATTATTCTGGCAATGACACAATGAGCATAACTAATGATGATGACGATGATGATATGGCCAATCCTTACAATGTTGACACAGATGATGATACAAATGGTGCATCATATTCATCGTCATCGTCTTCCTCATGATGATGATACTCATCAACAACATCATCATCATTGTCATCCTCATGATGATGATAATCATCATCATCATCATCGAGATCATCATCATCATCATAATCATGATCATCTTCATAATCATAATCATCGTCTTCATCAGCATCATAATCATCATCGTCGTCATCATCATCATTTTCATCGTCGACATCATCGTTTTCATCATCATCATCATCATTGTCATCGTCTTCATCATCATCATAATCATCGTCATCATCATCATCATCATCATTGTCATCATCGACATCATCATTGTCATCATCGGCATCAACATCATAATCATCATCATCACCATCATCATCATCATCAACTTCATCACCATCATCGTCATCATCGTCATCATCATTATCATCACCAACACCATCATCACCATCACGGTCACCATCATCATCACCATCATCGTCTTCATCAAAATCATAATCATCACCATCATCATCAACATCATCATCATCAACTTCATCACCATAATCGTCATCACCATCATCATCATCACCACCATCATCATCTTCATCATCATCATCATAATCATCATCATCGTTGTCACGATCAACATCATCATCATCTTCTTCATCATCATCATCATCATCCTCGTCATCCTCATGATGATGATCATCATCATCATCATTAAGATGATCATCATCAACATAATCATGATCAAAATCATGATCATCATCATAATCATGATCATCGTCATAATCATAATCATCGTCTTCATCAACATCATAATCATCATCATCATCATTGTCATCGTCTTCATCAGCATCATAATCATCACCATCATCATCATCATTGTCATCGTCTACATCAAAATCATAATATTCATCATCATCGTCATCATCGTCGTCGTCATCATCATCATCATCATTTTCATCATCATCCTCATGATGATGATAATCATCATCATCGTCGTCGTCATCACAATCATTATCATCATCATCATCATTTTCATCATCGTCATCAACATCATCATCATCATCAACAACATCAACAACATCATCATCATCAACAACAACATCATCAACATCATCATCATCATCAACAACATCATCTTCATTGTCATCATCGACATGAACATCATAATCATAATCATCATCATCAACATCATCATCATCATCATCATCACCATGCTCACATGCTCAACTTTTCAATCATCCTTCAAACATATATTTTCATTTATCCAAGATAGGGATGTGTCGTTATGTAGATGGTTCTTCCCTCATTAATGTGAAGGTTCTTTATTCAAGTTAGGATATAATAAAAATATCCTAATACTACTATGGAAATTTATATAATATAAAATAACATATAATAAAAATAAAATACATATAATATAACATAATATATAATAAAAATAAAAAACATATAATATATAATCATATATAATAACAAATGACAAGTGTATTTGGACATTGCCGCGACTCGTTTTGGATAGTTCAGTTCAATTTGGAGGTTTTTGTGAATTTGGGAATAGGTCCGCTGGAGCATAGGGTTCAGAATTGGAGCTCACGGTTGATAATTGGAGGTCAGGGTTAAGAATTGGAGCTCACCGTTGATAATTGTAGCTCACGCTTGAGAATTGGAGCTAACGGTACAAATTTGGAGCACATGGTTCACATTTTGGAGTTCTATTTTTGGCTTTCGAGCTCATGGCTCAACGGGTAAGCATCATGACCTCCTTTTTTTGGGCATGCTATGACAATGGTTTCTGGGCATCCTGTGACAAGGGTTTTTGGGTGACAAGGGTTTTTTGTGCGCGTTGTGATGTTTGCTCCTTTGTGGGACAAGCTTGAATGCAGACAGACCCTTCCTCATTTATTGGGTTATTCAGGGATTCAATTTACAAACCTTCTCACCTCACAAATGAGAAACTCGTTGTTCGGGTCATGAACTTAGAATAAAGCTTCGCGCCTCACCCCCTCTTGTATCTGTGAGTCACTATTATAGTGATCATTCATTTTGTAACACATCTATAGATGTAATCACACAATTTCTCTAGTTTTGCACAAACAGGCTTGATCAAAGAAGTACTTCGAAGAGACTGATTATCTGGACCTGTCGAACGGTTAAAATAGAACTACGAAATTGGGGCCCCTGACTACAACTAGTAAAACCCCTCTTAAGGTAAGGAAGGTTAGACTATCTTATGGAAATAATAAGGGAATAAAGACTTCCACAATGAGGAGGTCTTACTTCATAAGGAGGTATTAATTCACCAGACCAGTTCATCCTCATATTCAACCGGTAAGGTCAGATACTACAAGGAATAAAATCCCTTAATCTTTTAAAAGGAAAGAGAAATAAGGGGTAGGGGTTGACTTTCATGTTTCCAGCTCAGGAAAGCCATAAGGTAGGAAAGGAAAGTAATAAATAAAGTAATAAGGGGGTGCCAATCACCTGCCCCACCACAGGGTACCCGTTCTGGCGGTGCCAATAAAGAGCAGGTCTTAAGGCAGAGAACGGTACCATATATAGGGAACGACCTTGGATCAATCAAAAATATACCATAGGGAACAGATCCTCTCAAAGCCAGGACCTTGAAAATCACACTAGTTCTGGGCCCAAAGTCCTGTTAATATCATCGTCAAACAAAAAATGTCCATCAGGGCAGAGTTCAAGAACTCTGTCCACATGAACTATATCTCACAAAAGATATGATTTAGGAATAAGTCCTTAGTTTTCAAGTGTGAACTAAATATTTTCCAACTATGAATTAATTATTTTAGATCATATTAGACTCCTTAAGGATATAGAGCCATTGGACTGGCTTACAATGAGTAATGGGTTTTAAATTTAAGTTATGAAAAACAATAATGAATCCAATAGCAATTTATTATAAAAGTAAAAGTATAGTATTTTGTTAGGAGATTTTTATTACTGTATTCATAGTAATAAATTGTTTGTATTAAATCTATCAAAAGAAAGATGTGGATGGTGTCTTTAATAGTTGGGAAGATTATTTACATTTAATTGTAATTTGTTTATAAGACTAATCATTATTCCATCAAGATGTTTCCTTTCAAGGTTGTGTATGTTAGGAATAGTTACAAAATAACATACATTAACTATTCCCCTAAATTTTAGAACTCAACCCTAAATTAAACCCCTTAGTTACTTCAAAAGAAAAATATTTACAAACACGATTCTCATACTGATTTGGTAAAAATCTATCCATATAAAATTCAATATTTGACCTATTAGCTGAGCTAGAGAAAAATTGGAAACTTCTGCAGTGTCCCCTATTAAATTCTGGCCTTTAGTGCTGCAAAACTGCATTTCCAGAATTTTTGTAGCATTTTCCCCTATTTTACAATCCAAGCGCTACAAAAGTTTCACCTTCAGAACTTTTGTAGAATTTTCATTGTTTTTACACGGTTGGCACTACAACAGATATGAAAACTGCAGTTTTTGTGCAAAAACTTGTATGGATGCTTTCAAACCTTTTCCAAGGCTCTAATACTAAAATTTAAGCATGTTATGGTCTAATTTTATCAAATTTATCTCTTGCCTCAGCAAGAAGTTTTAGATTACCTGCACTGACCTCATCTTTCAACATTTGCAACTCTTTCTTCATATTTTTGTTTTCTACTTTAAGGGATATGTTATGCTTATATAAATTTTGAACTTGTTTATGTAATGGGAATATTCTCCTTAGCATCCCTCTAAGTGAGTAGCAACATCAACATAAATTAGTTTAAAACTGCTAGTGAGTAATAGTAGCAGCAATGATTAGTTCGAAACTAATCATTGCATTAGTTCGAAACTAATGCTTAATAAAAATATCCTAATACTATTATGGCAATTTATATAATATAAAATAACATATAATAAAAATAAAATACATATAATATAAAATAATAATAAAATACATATAATATATAATAATACATAATAAAAAAATGACAAGTATATTTGGACATTGTCGCGACTCGTTTCGTTTTGGACAGTTCAGTTCAATTTGGAGGTTTTTGTGAATTTGGGAGTAGCTCCAATAGACATGGCAGACAACTCTGTTGACCCGTGGCAGCAAGATCTCAACATATTCTCCTCACCGAAAATTACCAGTATACCATCCCTGGACACAGTGCAAAACACGCTGGAAAATTAAACAGCTGGAACCGAGAGTAGGGTTCTGGTTTCTTTGCCAAATGAAGAGTTTCTAGGTGTGTTTGCAGCACGGCCATTAAACCCGGCCTTAGGAGGAGGCCCGTACTCATTATTCCACTCCAGC
Organism: Pseudotsuga menziesii; assembly: GCA_001517045.1. Lineage (NCBI taxonomy): Eukaryota > Viridiplantae > Streptophyta > Pinopsida > Pinales > Pinaceae > Pseudotsuga > Pseudotsuga menziesii. Next base: position 359,062 of record LPNX010797569.1, read on the forward strand.
CAACCTCCGAGTTTGACTAAATAAAATATTTTGATAATTGTACCTACATTTTCTTTGATGGGGCTTCAGCCAATCAAATTGGAGGTATAGGTGTTCATCTTTTGATCACCCAGGACCACTATTTTTGCTTCAAATTGGGTGTTGGTCTGAGTACAAATGTTACTTGCACTTGATGGTTGGTGTCAACGTATCCATGATATGGAACCTTACTCCATCCAGCTAAAAGCAGTTCACATATTTAGAGAACACAATACTAAGGCTGATAGCTTATCCAAAGAAGCATTAACCTTGGCCTCAGGCCATTTTCAGTTTACTGAATTCACTGATGGTGAATGTACTGGTTAGGGCACTTTCCAGCTTTTCTATCCCTTAGCACTTGAGTCTTTTATGTGTTGTTGCTATTGAAATCCTTTGGATGATTGAGGTGGATGATCCCCTCATATTAATAATCTCTCTTATTTATTGCTTCTTTGGATTAGCTACTTCAGTATTAGACTTGAATTCTCAGTCTATTGAAGGTTAGTGATGTGGATGTAGTCAAGATTCCTAGATTAGATGTGTTACCTTTGAATGTTTGTCCAGTATTCCTGTGAAGCTGATCAATTGTATTCCTTAGGGTTGCCTTAGGGTTGAAAATTAGTATGGGAAAACAAGTTAGCATTGCCTTAGGGTTGAAAATTACAATGGGAAAACAAGCCTCATCAAGACAAGCTCAAAGGAATAAATCAGCAAATATTACAGACTGATATAAATGTATTTAACGTGCCAAGTAGCCAAATCTGGAAATGTCCGCTCTTCACCACCACTGGGAAATATGCCTCTGAAGTGTTGGCTTATGCACTTCATAGTAGCAAAGAGGTTAAAACATCCACTCTAAAACTAAAATCATCTACAACATCACAAAATCATTCATGGGAAAACTAAAAAGCACTTAAAGGAGATATGTTCTTTGAAGGAGATAGTCCATTAAAGGAGAACCTCCAAGTTTTGTATAGAAATATGTTGGCATAAATTGCAGTGTTATATGTGATGCATATGCATAACATATCGTCTCAAGCTTGACAACATTGAAAGGCTAAAGTACAATGGCCACAAGCATACATTTGAAGTTTATGAAGCCTACCCAATTCATGTTAGAAAAAGGCAATGCAAGCAATAAGTTAGAATGGAGACTTGTATGTGACCAAAAGAGGGGCATACATTAGAATTTTTAGGGCTACCAAATGCCCACACCTATTAACCAAACTCATTCTTGACAAGCTTTTTCTTTAACAAGTTTTTGGCTTACAAGTCTTTCCAAGTTTTTTTTCTTATAAGTCTTTCCACGTTTTTTTGCTGGTATTTTTCTATGATTATGCCAAAAAAAAATTTGGCCACGATGCAGGTAGAACCAAACAGGTATTTGTCAGACCTGTCTTCCTCCAGCAAAGGGAGTTTGCGAAGGCTAGAGGAAAGTGAGACATCTAGTAGGTCTACATGGGCTAGATCAACTAGATGACAGAAGATCAGAAGAAAATTCGACAAACGCATGAATTTTTTTCTCCAAGGAGGGGGTCATGTTCCTATGATGATGATACAGTGGGAGACATCGATGTGTCCTTAAGGTACCAACACCTAGTGAAAAAATGGGTGCCTAGCGATCTTCCGAAAGTAAACACTGATTTTTGTGTGAATGAGAGGATATATAGAATTGCACCGTCCTCATTGCATGGATTGAGCTTGTTTTGCATGGACGGCATAAAGGTTGGATACGGTAGATGTACAGAATTGATGGAGTATGTTCGACCCTATTACAACTACAATGATTGGGTGCGACTGGTCCAATATACACGAAGTATGCGTAGATATGGTTTGTCAGCGAATTATATACAACTGAAAGACAAAGCTCAAAATAAAGGAACAACGATGTACATGGACGGAAGTCCAAAAACAACCGCTAATATTGCGGGGTTTATAAACAGTACACAACCAGGGTCTACATTAAAGAAACCCAACTGCATATTCGAGTCGCATGAAGGAAACTGTGTCTTTGTATGTGCAATTAAATCAATAGTTGTTGGCGAAGAACTACTTATTGATTACAATTTGAACTGTGTAGATACAAACAATGTTAGTATGGTTGTGGTACAACAAACAATTTAACCACCCTTTTATTAATTATTTTAATGTCTATAGGAATTTTTGTTAGCATATAATTGAAATTATCTACTTAATTTCATGTTTCCTTATGTAACTTTTAGTATGTTTTTTATGCAGGGTTCTCTCAGGGGGACCTCCATCTCCGTAGATGTTTGTCGACCCGAGTTAAGGCAGCAGGTATACATCGATATTGCCAATGTAATATTAAATTTTAGGATGGACATACAGATATGTTGTTATGTATTTTCATTAGTATATTAGGTTCGTTTATATAATATTATCGATTTTCCAAGCAGAGTGTTGATCAGGGAAGCCAACCAGCTATTGATCAGCTGACTACAGCATCAGGGAAACAACCAAACATGAATGTAATTCTCCATTTCAAATACTTTAAAATCGTAAACATGTCTATCGTGACGCATTATTTTTATTTTGTTATGTATTCTTTCGTTTTTATGGTTGCTTTCATGATGGTAATGTTGTCTACCTTTTTAGCAAATTGACTGGGGAAACTCCCCAGCTGTTAATCAGACAACTAGAGACTCGAGGCAACCATTTAACCTAAATGTAATTCCACATTCTAAATACTTCAAAAATGTACACATATAAAACATGTAGCATAGTGTTTATTTTTGTTTTTGTTCTGTATTTGTTAGCTTATACATATTGCGTTCATTGTGATAATATTCTCTACTTTTTTTGCAGGTGGATGATGGAGGTAAATCCTCATCTGTTGATCAGACCACTCCCTCGGCTAGGCGTCACGTAATCCTAGAAGTAATCCCTAATATAATTATTTGTGCACACTATATTTTCAAATACTAAGCAATTTTTTATATATTTCAATTGCAGACAGGGGATTCCGTTTATGAAACGACATCTCAAAACTCTTTACAGAATGAGGTCTCTCGATTGATGAGAGATAGTGAAATTAGAGACTCTACATACCCGTTGAGGGTGCTACAAAGGACAAGGGAAAAACAAAATGAGGAACTGGTTCGTCTGACATTGGCAGTTCCACTAACAGAAGGGATCGAACAAAGGCTTTAATTGTTGTTACATCAACGTAAACAACTGGACGTAAGTTATTGAATAAAAATGTAAATTCATTTATAAAAACTTTATAATATTTGATTTTATATGCTGTTGAACTTATAATACAATGGGTTTAATTTACAGCGTGCTATGGAGATTATCAGTGGTGGTCAAGGCAATGTTGGTTGTTGTGACCAAACCACTCCACATACACCACATATTGCTCCCATATTGTCCACTGAACAATTAGCAACATGCTCTGCGACACCGCCGAGGGTAGCAGAGGTTGCAGCCGATGGTGCCCCACCCACAACAGATGTTGTAGAAGAAGGGGTGGATGCAGGGCTAGATAGAGATGTGGAAGCATTTCCTGGATCTTCTCGTGTGACTAGCACTGGTTCAATAAAGTGTACATTTTTGGTGAATGAAGAACTGGTTCCAATAAAGATAGAGAGGATTCCAGGTCATTATAGATTGTTCAATTTATTTTTTATAATTTGTGTCTAATATACCGATAATATTTTCTAATGTTCACTAATGATGGCAATAATGTTTTGCAGGAAATAATATATTTTATAAACACATAAATGATTTGGCCTTGGAGATCTTCGGGCCCACCATCCGCACAATGTGGAACAAGCAGCCAAAAGATTTAAAGGATGATCTGACTAATCGCTTGGTTAGTCTATTCGGAAAAAATACCTTTGATACATCGAAGGTACTACAGAAGGCTAGAAAACATCTAAAGATTGTGCGAGACCAATATAGGGTTCACCTAGAAAAGAACCCTAGGTATGAGCGCCCTCCAATGATTCCATCTATGGAGTGGAAAGCCCTGGTGGAAGATGGAAAAGAGAAGGGCCTGAGAAAATCAGGAAAGATACCACCAAGTGGAACAGGGAGGTATGCAATTCATTCCAAAATGTAGTGGTAAGCCTTATTATTACTAGTTTTTATATCAATTTTGGTACATAGACTAATGTATTTAAAAACTTAATTAGGCTCTTGGACACATCTAAGGCCACAAAGGCAAGAATTGAAAAAATTGGCCAACACAAGCTTGGGCCTGGTGGTTACTCCAACTTGGCAGCCTGATATGTAAGTATCGCAAAACTTGAATCCACATCCAAATATCATACAGATTATTATTTTTGTTTTGTTCTGACAAAAGGCTTTAAAATTAATGACATCATGCAAATATGAAGGCCAACTGGTTTAAAGAATTGCCCAGTGCAGATTACATGAAGCTTGGCTTCGAACATGGCTTTGACACTGTTGTTGAACACCGAAGAAGCTTGTCTATGAACACTACACGATCTTCTACTGATCCATCTAGTGCCCAAGTATGTGAAAACTGTATAGTTTAATGATAATTTATTAATGCTCATGCAATTTGTTCCTTCTAAATAAACTAATGTAAATTATTTATTCATTTTTGTGCAGGAAAGTAACGATCCCGTTCATGTCGAGGATGAAGTACATGACCAACCAAATGAAGATCATGCTTCTCATCCTGGTAATGAATTTATTAATGTGACACTATTTTTTATAGACCATTGCAGATGATGAACATTAATTCTAATTCTACACAATTTAACTACAGAGCATGTAGTTGTAGGTCATAACACGAAACAGGTTACGCCAGTACGAGATAATGTTGAACATGTCGATGTGCACATGGCAGGTAAAAACACACATTCATAATGTTTTTTTAATGAATTACTCGTATTTATCAAAATATAAATATATTAATGAAAGATTTTGGCATTATTGAAGAAATTCATCGCCCCTCGCCTGAAGTTCAACCTTCTGAGCAGACTAGTAGGGATACCGATGATCAGATTCCTGAAGATGTGACTCTAACTAAATATTTAAAGAGAAGAAAAGAAAAAGGGAGTTACTAAACAAATTTTCAGTAATTCTTATTTATAAGAAAAAATTAATGCTTTTTCCTCTGTTTTATGAATGAATGCTTTACTGAATTGTTTACTGATATTTTTTTCTGCAATTGACTAAATTAATGTTTTAATGAATGAGTTAATGAATGGTTTTTTCAGTTGTTGAATGATTGAATGGTTTAATGAATGTTATAAAGAATGATTTAATGAAATCATTTTTCAACTATTGAGTGAAATAATTTGCATTGTAGATGCATTGTTATTTGCATTGTGAAATAGTGAAATAAATTGTTATTTGCAAGTATAGGCATTGGGTTTGGGGAGTTGAGAGTGATGTGAGGGGGGGAGGGGCCATAAGAGCTTCCACCTTCACGTGGCTGGTCCTGTTTAGTAGAGAATATTAAATTATTCTCAAAACAGAGAGGATCTCAATGAATGGTAAGGAAGAATACATTAAAAAACATCTATTTCTATATTTTTACTGTGTAATTTTCCCTATTGCTATTTGACTCCTCCATTGGAACTTGTTGCAGATAGTGTTGAGAAACATTTCCATAGTTAAGAGGCAAGAAATGGAGTTTTGATTAGATCGATGGCCTTATATACATAGTATTTTTTGTTATCCATGTTTTATCAGGTGATATATTCTTACTAATTATAATTTTTTGCTTACATAATTTATGTTAGATCATTATATGTTAAATTCCTTTATTAGATTAAGCAATTGAGTGTCATTTAATGTTGCTTGAGGATTTTAAAGAACTCGGTTACTTGAATTGAATTAGTAAATGATAGATGTTATATAACATGTTTATATAAATGGTTGGGCATGATAGCTTTAGAGATAGATTGTTTGAATACTTGGTCAATTGTAGCAGGATGCATTTATTTTCGCAACACACTCATGTCTTCATTTTATGTTTTCAAGATGCTTTTGAAAAAATAATGGCTTGTTTCTACATCATAAGTCCACATTCAATGTTTTCAAGATGTGTTTGAACAAAGAATGGCTTGTCTCTACATCATAAGTCCACATTCAACAGCCTTTGTAGCAAGAGTTTTTATATACCGAAAAACTAACATTCATTCTTTACCTGTTTATGGATTTTACAATCCTACAGATGCAAGATGTGGACAATGGTACACTATTAAAGTGGACTCTTCAAAGGTTACCTTGGAAAATAGGGCAGATCTTCTTCAACGAGATGAATTTTGTGTGTGTGCTTTTGATATAGAGACAACCAAGCTTCCTTTCAAGTTCCCTGATGCCGAATATGACATGATAATGATGATTTCACACATGGTGGATGGGCAAGGCTATCTTATTAAAAATCGAGAGGTAAAAACACTTGGCATTGTTTTATGCCCATTGGTCAGCTTATCCTTTGTTTTGGGATTTCTTTCAACTATGTTTTGGGATTTTTATTGTTTGCAGATTGATGTTGCATTTATTGTTATGAACATCGTTGCTCTTCTTTAGTTTTCCAATTTCTTTTCGTTTGTTTCCTGAGTGTGTAGGGGTGGGGCATTGAAGACTTGGAGTACACTCCAAAACCAGAATTTGAAGGAAATTTCAAAGTAGAAAATGTGCCAAATGAGGTATATCTACCATTTAATGTTTACCCTAAGACTATAATTCTAAAAACAAGTATTGATCCCCTGGAAGTTTGCTATGTTTTCCAGACAAAGCTTCTTAGGCAGTGGTTCAATCACATGCAATAATTTAAGCCTGGGATTTATGTCACGTATAATGGAGATTTCTTTGATTGACCTTTCGTCGAACAACAAGCTAAGAACCATGGAATGAAAATGAGTGATGTATGTTAATTTTTTTTATCTAATATACTGGCATCTTATGCTTGCTGACTGTTGCTGGATTTTCGCTCAATTCTATGTTTAAT
>LPNX010797569.1:366230-438425 GCA_001517045.1 Pseudotsuga menziesii
TTTTTATCTTATTTATTTCCTTTGGTCCCCTCTATTTAGAGACTCTATAGGTTCAATGTCCTCCATCATCACTTATTAAGATTGGGGATGTAAAGCACTCTTTGCATGAGAGCTCTTTCTTATACAGGGATAAACTTATGCAGATACTTATACAATTAGCACAATGCATATGAAGGATAAACACAATTCTTTAGACCCATTTCATCTTAATCATGTTATAAAAAGCCACCTTTTAGAACTTTAGTCTACTCAAAATGGAGGTCAGGGACACAGACAATGTATGGGGACTGCTTCATTCCACTTTCCAATTAATAGTCTCACCCAGAGAAGCACTGCATTGTCTTCAACTAGGAAAACTTGATTGCAAGCAACCTTTCTCCGACTCTCTTGAAAGCAAAGTCACATAGGCCATTTCTAAGTGGGTAAGTTGGAATATGCGGGCATGGGATTACGTGACCTTTGTACATGTGGTTCACACTACCATGAAGTTGTGTTGTAATCACCTACCCTTAGCACATGTAATGTCTCTAGTTAAGGGACATTCTCTTAAAGTGTTCATGGATTGGTTAGATTAGACTTTGTCTTGTTAAGTGGTCCACTTGTAGACTTAGTACAGGGTTTGCTTGTAATTACTCTCTTCCTTATTCCATAAATAGAAAGGAGGGTGCTTCTCTTGAAGATATTGGGTTTTCTATTTTGCGAAAAGTAAAGTTAAGAGTAAAGTAGTTGTGATAACTATATGTGCAAGGATGAAATATACTTGACATAGAATCCTCTAGTTTGCTACCAGGCTTCCTTCAGTGGTCAAATTCTAGGCTGAAACCATGTGGTCATAAGTGAAATATTTGGATTTTTTTTTTAAATCCATCAATAGGCGTCACTTTTCTGACGTTCTTTCGACACTCCAGTCAACCCCTCCAACAGTTGTGCCATGACTCCGACGCTTCCTCCCTTCGGATTGCATCGAAAGGCCGAATCTTCTAGTGTCGGAGTGCGTCGAATTACCGACACTGTATGAATTAAAACCGATGACACCGCCATTTCTCAAACACTTTTATCCGTTGGACGGTCGACGCTTCAAGGGTCGGAGGACGTCGGAGTTTCGACGGTTTATGCAATTTTGGTTGGCACTTCAGAAGGAATAACGATCGAATTATATGCGACACAATGGTCTGTCGGATCTTTGACCCTTATTAGTCGACTGTCGAAGATCCGGCATTACGCCATCAACGACAAAAAAAAAGTGTATGTGTCGAAAATGAGACAGGGAAGTGTCGAATTTCAGACATGCAAGGCATCGGATTTTGGATTGAAATTCTGTTGTGAATCAAGAAGAATAAAAATCCAAAATGATGATGAAAGAACAAGTGATGAAGGAGAGAATGAAGTCTTGCAAAAGGAGGAAAGTGATCGTGATGAAGAAGAAGAGAAAAGAGAAGATTCACAATAAAGTGAAGATGAAGACTCTCCAAGACCTTATACAAAAGCTCCATCTAGAAGAATACAAATGGATCATCCTGCGACAAAAATTATAGGTGACAAAGATGTTGGAGTTAGTACAAGAAGAAAACTACTATCTAATGAACAAGCCTTGCTATCAGTAGTGGAACCTAAGAACTTTGCAGAAGCCAACAAAGATGATGATTAAATCAAAGCCATGAATGAACAGTTGGATCAAATTGAGAAGAATCAAACTTGGGAACTAGTTCTGAGACCTAATAACAAGAATATTGTAGGAACCAAATGGGTTTTCAAAAACAAGTTCAATGAAGATGGCAAAGTGATAAGAAACAAAGAAATATTAGTGTGTAAAGGATATGCTCAAGTGGAGGGTATCGATTTTGAAGAAACCTTTGCACTAGTAGAAAGACTTGAAGCAATCAAAATGTTTTTGGCATTTTCATGTTATAAAGGATTCAAAGTATATCAAGTGGATGTCAAGTCTGCATTTTTGAATGGGAAAATAGAAGAGGAAGTCTATATTCAACAACCTGAAGGTTTCCTCTTGTCATAAAATGGAGACTATGTTTGAAAACTAAAAAAGGAACTTTATGGTCTTAAGCAAGCCACAAGAGCATGGTTTTCAAGGCTAGATAACTACTTGAAGCAACAAGGATATAAAAGAGGAGACATTAATAGTAATCTCTACGTAAAGATCAAAGATAAGAATATGATCATTGTTGTTTTTTATGTGGATGATATCATATTTGGAAGCAATCTACAAATAGTAAGTGTAAACTTTGCTTCTGAAATGAAGAAGAAATTTGAAATGTCAATGTTGGGTGAATTAACTTTCTTCTTGGGATTACAAGTTTATCAATCATACAAAGTAATCTTCATTTCTCAAACCAAGTACATCAGAGACATGCTTAAGAAGTTTAAGATGGAAGACTCTGAACCTATTAGTACTCCTATGATCACTGGTTGTAAGTTAAGCAAGAATGATGAGTCCTTGGAAGTGGGTCATACCATGTATAGATCTATTATAGGAATCATGAGATATGTGACAGCTACAAGACCAGATGTGATTCAAGTTGTAGGATTGGTTGCTAGATTTCAATAATATCCCAAAGAAACACATTTGGTTGCAGTAAAAAGAATTCTTAGATATCTAAGAGGCACTATGGATTATGGTTTATGGTACCCAAAATTTTGAGACTTCACTTTAAGAGCATTCATTGATGCATATTGGGAAGGAATTGTTGATGACCAAAAGAGTACCAATGGAGCAGCATTATTTTTAGGAAATTGTTTGGTATCATGGTTAAGCAAGAAACAATCCTTCATAGCACTATCTACAGCAGAGGCTGAAAATGTTGTTGTTGCATCATGTTGTACTCAAGTCATTTGGATGAAGCAGACATTGGAAGACTTACTTGTGAAGTATGTGCATCCAATAGTGATATATTGTGACAATACAAGTGCCATGAGCATATCAAAAAATCATGGCATGCACTCCAAGACAAAGCACATACCAATAAAATATCACTTTTTAAGAGATCAAGTGTCTCAAAAAATGGTCAAATTGGAATATATTGATACTAAAAAACACATTGTCGATATATTCACTAAGACACTACCCAAAGAAGCATTTGAGCATCTTAGACATAAGTTGGGAGTAATATCCTTATAGTGAATAAAAAGGAGTAAAGGCAGCATGTCAGGGGGAGATATGTTGTTAGGGAAGATGACAGAAGGAAGCATTGTGTTAGGGGGAGTCTATGAATTTATCATCCAGGTTATCATTCGAAGAAATTGCTGCAAAAAGGAAAATGTTAAAACACAGTGGTCAATACCAAGTCAAGTTAAAAGAAGAAAAGACTGGAAAGAATAACAGGTTATCCTTTGTCATTGTTGTCAAAGGTGGAGAATGTTTAGATGTTTCCATCAATGCCAATGGGGGGTAATTTTGTATATAATTGTCATTGATGTCAAAGGAGTTTAGTAATGACAAAGGAATAACCAATAAACATGATGGCAGGGCAAACTCAGTGTAAGACAAAGGAATAACAAAGTTATGTTACGAAGTCAGATGGTCCAGATCAAACGAGAGAATATAGATCGATGAAAGTAAATATGTGTGGAAGATAACATTTCAGAGCACCAAAGTGAAGTTTTGTGTTTGATAATTAATCAACGGACAAGGAGGATATAGCAAAGCGATCAACGGTTCACAGGAGTTGTGGAAATATATTTGCAGAATCCCACTTCAAAAAAGTTGGAAGACACATCTGCAATCCGCAATTGAAAATGCGGAAGGAAGTCACAATCCACAATCCACAAATTGTGGAAGAAGTTTTGTGAAAAGGGAATTGCGAAAGCAGTTTCAAGAAAAATCGAAATGCATACCCGCAATCCGCAATCTGAAATTGTGGAAAGGTAATTGCGGAAAAGGTTTTCGAGAAAATTCAAAATGCACACCCGCAATCCGCAACCCACAATTGCAGAAATATGTTGCGGAAAGGAAATTGCGGAAGGATATTCTATTCGAAATCACACTGATAATTTTGCAAGATATAAACAAATATTTATGAGGAGATAAAGACAGAAACGGAGTGACTGCATAAACTAAATGATGAGTTAATTATTGATAAAAGGACACGATTTACTCCTTGGAAGGGCATGATTAACAAAGGGACGTAATTCTTAGAAAGGATACGATTTTTGATATCAAACACAATGTTAGATATATATACAGAAGTTAGATCTTGGTTGAAGTAGTCTTTGTAGTCTAGATCCATGTAGCAGCAACAAAAGATAGAGACCAAGAGAGTAATAAGAAATCACTGACAATATTAAAGATATAAGGAGATCTGAAAGTCTGATAAAAACATACTAGGGTGGTAGGGTGGTGTTAGGGAAGGCTATATGCATGCAAGGGGTCGTAGCCTCCTTCCAATAGTATCCAGTAAATAGGGTGTAGTAGCATCATTTCAGTAGCATATGATAAAACCAGGGGTTTGTAGCCTCCTTCTAGTAGTAGCTGGTAAATAGGGTGTAGTAGCATCCTTGTCTATAGTAGCACGAAGAAACCATTTGTAAAATACAATTTTGCAGTAATAGAAAGTGTTGGTGGTTTTCCCAATTGGGCTTCCACGATAAAAGTTGTGTTCTTTGTATCTTGTTGTTTCTATGTGTTAATGAATAAGTTAAAAGTGGTTTTTAATTGTTAAAAGTTATCAATACTGATTAACCACCCCCCCACCCTCTCAGTATTGTCCAATATTCCAACACTTAGTTCATCTGGAGTGATGTTCGAAATTAATGAAAGGGGGAGATTTTCTTATAAAACTATGAGGGATATAGTGGAAATAACATATATACATAGTTTCCGCTTACAATACAAATAACCAATGACTCAAAGAATTGGATTATATGTAAACTATAGCAAGAGTTTCCAAAGAATTCATGAATGAGACCTATCAGACTTGCAATAGAAAAAGCATACAATAACAAAAAAAACCATTTAAAAATAATTATTATTAAATATATTTTCTGTAATATGTGTATACTACTAAAAAAATTATAAAATTAATATTTTGGTTGTATTTACTTTCATATAAAGATAAATTTATTTATTGAACTTTTCATATTTTAGGAAGATTATGAAAAGATGAATGAAGTGATATCTAAAACATGCAAGTTAAAATGTCCCAAAAAATGTACAAGGAGATGGTCACATAAATGAATATAATTGCATTGCAAGAAAATCCATCTCAACAACAATGTGCATCAAACATATGTAATCATAAATTTTTCTTTTGTATACATTTAATTTAATTATTTCATGCAATACTAATTTTCATTTGTTTCTATCATACTTGCAATAGAAAAGGCATACAATAACAAAAAGAATCATTTAAAAATAATTATTATTAAATATATTTTCTGTAATATGTGTATACTACTAAAAAAATTATAAAATTAATATTTGGGTTGTATTTATTTTCATATCTAGATAGATTTATTTATTCTTCATATTTTAGGAAGATTATGAAAAGACGAACGAAGTGATATCTAAAACATGCAAGTCGAAATGTCCAAAAAAATATACAAGGAGATGATCACAGAAACGAAGATGATCACAGAAACGAATATAATTGCATCGCAAGAAAAGCCATCTCAACAACAATGTGCATCAAACATATGTAATCATTGATTTTTCTTTTGTGTACATTTAATTTAATTATTGTATGAAATACTAATTTCCATTTGTTTTGTTGCAGAAAATTAAATAAAATGGAACCATTCAACGCATAAGACATGACAAGGAAGAAAAAGATTTCATATATTGTGAACTTTGTATTTTAATTAATTTACACTTGACAATGGATGTCTTCTATTAGGTGTTACCATACATAGATGGGGCATATGAAGAATTAATTAACATTGAGTTAAGTATGAGTTAGGAGTATATGTTGTGGTATCAAAAGTTAATTATGCAATTTGTAAGTAGTTGTATTGTTTTACTTACCTCTTTTTATAATTAATGGAACAACAAGAAACATTTTATATTAATTATATCAATGCTTTGTATGGCATATAAAACTTACAAGAAACAAAGTATGGATTCGAGCCAACATAAGAGTTGTTGAGAGATGACATGCAAAATGACCTTGAAAAAATGAGTATTGTTTATAAAACACTTTTTGCTATAGTGCATTTATTGATTTACACAATTATATATATTATATTATATTATAAAGGTATATATACTCGTTACATTTTATTTCTGTGTTTGTAGATGGAAAATGAAAAGGATGAACAAATTCAATTAAATCAACAAAACATTAATCAAATAACTTAAATACAATATTGCCTACAAGTGATAAAGAAATTAGGCATACAAGCATCTCAAGCATTATGAAGCAATTTGAGTGAAGAGTGATGATTAATATAATTGAATGTTCTTACTAGTATGTTTTGAAATGTTTGTCTATGAAAATCAAACATATTGTTTAATGTATTGGACACATTATCCCAATTGGATGACCATGGATTACCAATAAGTGTTACAATTACATGTTGGCTTTTTTATTACTGTGGACCTTTATACTATTTCATTTTGTTTAATAAAGGGTCTCTTATTTATATAAAATAAAATGTGTTTCTTATTCTATTGCATTGTCCAATGTTATAAAATGTTACTTTGTTGATTAAATATATGTATTAATAGTACATGGATAATTAAACATTAGAATGAATATATGTGTAATATGACGATATAACACATTAAAACGATCGTATGCAAACACAATAATTCAAATTCAAATATCAATATTATTTGAAAAATTATTTGAGTTTTATGATTAATTGAAAATTTAAAAATAATAATAATAATAATATAGACATATTGGTGCATTACATATTTTTGAACTCACTAAACAGTGCGGGACATACGTAAATTATTGGTGGTGTTATGATTTTCGCATTGTGAAAAAGTGTACACATAGTGTTTTTTATCAAATAAACCACATCGTTGCTTCTAGTCGTTATCAATGCAATAAGTGTCACAATTACATATTCACATTTTGATTATTGTGGACCTTTATACTATTTCATTTTGTTTAATAAAGGGTCTCTCATTTATATATAATAAAATCGGTTTCTTATTCTATTGCATTGTCCAATGTTATAAAATGTTACTTTGTTGATTAAATATATGTATTAATAATACATGGATAAAAACATTAAAATGAATAGATGTGTAATATAACGTTATAACAAATTAACACGATCATTATATGCAAACACGATTATTAAAATTCAAATATCAATATTATTTTAAAAATAATTTGAGCTTTATGATTAATTGGAAATTTAAATAATAATAATAATAATATAGACATACTGGTGCATTATATCTTTTTGACCTCACTGAACAATGTAGGACATACATAAATTTTTATTAGTGTGATGATTTTTCGCATTGTGAAAAAATTATACACATTGTTTTTTATGAAATAAACCACATCATTGTTTCTAGTTGTTATCAATGCATTGGTATTGCAGTGCTCAAGTAAGAATAAGCATTGGTGCTTCAAGTTGTTATCAATGCACTAATATCACGGTGCTCAAGTAAGAATAATAATTGGTGTTTTATGTATAACACTAGCACCAATGCAATTATGTAGAGGAAGTTTTCCAAAGTCCACAAAAAATGTCAATACAGTGGTCATTATCATTATTGTTAAATTTACAAGGCATTGCAATTCAGATGGTAATGTAAGCACCATTTCACAGTTGTGAATAGTCAACATTGATGTGTTTAACAATAACAATAAGCATTGGTGTTATAAATCATATTACACATAGAAAACCATTATATAAATGAAAACCATTGGTGCATAACATTTAAATTGTATCCACTTGTGTGCATATGTTTATGACGCATTGATGTGTTCACGTTATATATGTGCACCAATAAAAATAACTTTGTTATAACCTCCATATGACTAGTTTTTTAAGTTATAATGAACATCTATTATGACCTCCACCAAACCCTTTGTTATTGATGGTGGAGGTTTTTTGAAAATTTTGCCAAATCTTCTAACACTAAAAGACTCCACAAAATCTCTGCTAGAAATCATTTTCCTTGTAGTAATATGTGCAAGAATGTATGCATTATATGTTGACTACATTGGGGTGTTATTAGAAACAATTATATCTCCTCATCTAGTTAAAAATGGAGTAATAGACCTAACACATATTTTTACCAAATCGATCAATAAAGGGCACCTCATCCTCATAGTAATTTCCCAAAGGCTTAATAATGTATCCCAACTTGCACGGGTTAACTCATAAAAGACTTAACCTTTAGTTTTCCTTACAATCAAACAAATCTAAGGCATGACACGTGTGTATGAAAAATTATCAATATATTTATATTTGCAAACAAACATGCCTTATATGGAAACTCCATTGGGTTCTCAATAGGAAACAATTATATCTATGCATCTAGTTAGCTATGGAGTAACAATACTAACACATTTTTTAACCAAATCAATCAATCAAGGGTACCTCATCCTTATTGTTATTTCCAAAACTTAAAAATATATTACAACTTGAAAATGTTAATTCATGAAAGGTGTAACCTCTAGTTTTCCCTACCATTAAACAAATATAATCCATGACATTATTTTCCATTGAGATCCTACCTCCAATTGCACACTTTCTTGGCCTAGTGAGATCCACATGCACCATCTTGTAATAAGAATGGAGAACCCATCTCAAATAAGATCAAGTATAGTTTCTCCCTTCTCTCCCATTCTAGTGTACACATAGCATATGATTACTTACTTACATTCACTAGTTGATAGACATTTTCAACACTCATCATCATTCAATGTATTACTTTTGATAAACTAACAAATTCAACCACAAACCCTAGACTTCGTCATGTATACCATGTTTAACATTGTACAAACATTTGTACACCAATGCATCAATGACATACATATAATTTCTTCAAGATTTTCTATTTGATTTATGATGTAGTTTACCTTAGTGTGACGTTTTATTTTCTTAATATTTATCTTCTGACCCATTTTAGATAACATTTAAATGATTTGAATGCCCTTTTAGGTCATTCTAGGCTTCCAAAGTTACTAATTCGACCCTTTTTCCACATTTCTAATCATTCCTAACCTAATTAATTCCCAGTCTAAATATTAATCATTAGTTAATCTTAATTAATCTTGATAATGATACCTTGTATTTTGAATACATGATAAATTCAAAAATTTAGAAAATAGTATAATAAAACTCTTTGGGCTTTCCATCAGCAACGTCAATAACATGGATAGTTTCCTATTTAGAATCCATCTTGGGCTGAAAAAAATAAACCCATATGAATAGTTTCCTATTTAGAATGGTCATTATGAATGAGGCATGTGAATATGCCTACTCTCAATCATTTTACTTCCCAAAGTCCATAAACGTTAATTATCAAGTGGCTCATTTCCCTCGAGTTAATAATTTACAACACACCTAACCTCCTTCATATAGACTCATAATGAAACGTTAATATAAAAAGTGGCAAATGAAAATGAATATATTGCCTAATGATGGACATCACTTTGTTACCAAAATCACCTAAACTTTCGTAGCTAGCTTGATCATGATAGCGTGGACTTACCTACCCAATAATCATGAGAATCTTGGCCCTTTAACAAACACATGAACCATTCATTATTTACTCTCGAGGACAACTACTCATTAATTTTGGATATTTTAATCCATGTGACTCCAATACGAAGCAAAATATTATGTTATGCTTGGAGTTATATATGATGCCTTGTACCTACAAGTCTCCGTGATTTGCATTTTAGGTTCCTCTCTCATTGTTGACTATTTGAACTAGATTTGAATATCCTTAGCGCAATCCTCCCTCTACCAGCAGTCAATACCCCACTCTCATTGATCATTTTACGCCTACACAAATTTCACACATTGGTAAGAGTCTTAATACTTAAGTGAACTTCTTAATCCATCAAATCTTCAATCACTTAACCTAACTCTTCACAACAACAAAAGGATTGTACAAGTTCTTTCCAACATGATATATTCGAAACAAATTTAACAACATAATTGACCATACTTATACATTCTCTTACTCTCTCTCCTCCCATGTTTTTATATTGTGAGATTTATTTTGCAATTCATGTTATCACATCTAACATCTTAAGCTCCTCATCAACAAAGGGGAAGCATAACATATATATATATATATGAATATGAATATTTTGAATTATAGATTTAATGATGGCATCAAATTGAATGTACCATTGTTTTAATATTTAAAATCTCTATAGTTCTTAAATTTGCCTACACTTACTTCAATTCTCTCTCTTTATCTAAGCATGTGGGCTAGTGCATAAAGTAACCTCATTGGTCTTGAACTACCAGGATTATATGGCTCAACCACCTACTTCCTCACGAGCCCTATCTGAACATGTCACCTAAGAATCACCCATTGGTGAACAAAGTAGTCATAATGGTATTGAAAGCCATTAGATTAGATTAATAAAAAACATAGGCTTTCCTCTTAGGTCTTAACCCACAAGCTCACTTAGGAAGGGTCAACCTCACTTCATGACCCAATACCCTCACATTAGAATACTTGGGAGGGAATTAATTATCATAATGCTTTAATGAATCCTAGGAACAATGCTATGCTTAGTTTTCCACCTACAACTTTTTAGAGAATTGTCCTCAAGTAAGTTGTGAGTTTAAAAAAAAAATGAATAACCAAGTATCACTTTATGTAAAATTCATAGAATTAGGTCATAACTTAGTCGTTGCTTGAAGATTTTTCAAACCCATCGTTTTTCCCTTAGTAAACATTGTAAATAGAGGGCCCCATATTCTCCATGGATATCATGAAAACTTTGCATTGAAACACATCTTTGCATCATACTTAATTTTAACAAGTATCTATGACTGAGATAACCAATGTTCATTAAGAATCCATTTAGATATGCCCCTATCAAGATCCACCTATATCCATTTGAACAATCTCCCACTTTTGTTGAAGTGGATTATGTCAAGTTGTTCTATGTACAACTCAAGTAGCTCCATGCTTCCACCTTCCTTTAGTTATGTAAAATGCATGTAAAATTTCTCCTTTGCTCAAATATTTGACACCATCCAAAGCTCAACTGGAAAGAGAAATTGGGTAGGGGGTTCCTCAACTCTACATCTAATTAGGTAATACTTTATCTATTCATTCATTACCTTATTAGTTGATGGGATGCATAGATAATTTAGCGGTTAGTCCAAACATTTCTTTATTAGC
The DNA here is from genome assembly GCA_001517045.1 of Pseudotsuga menziesii. Classification (NCBI taxonomy): domain Eukaryota; kingdom Viridiplantae; phylum Streptophyta; class Pinopsida; order Pinales; family Pinaceae; genus Pseudotsuga; species Pseudotsuga menziesii. Next base: position 377,527 of record LPNX010797569.1, read on the forward strand.
TTACACAAAACTCATCTTCGGAGGGAAAGTAAAAGTAAAGGTTGTTCTCTCTCCCTCCGTGTCAAAAGAAAGATAAATAGTTGCATTTTATTTACAATCCTAACATAGAAAATGGGTAATAAGTTAAAATCTAGATTGTTTCTAAGTAGATCTAACCTTTCTGTGAGCTTTCTTATACACCATACAAGGAGGTAAAGGTTGCATTGTTTATTCTTATGAGTCTAACATTGTAAAACCTGAGAGACATTAAAACTTTTTTTATTCCACACATACACACTTAAATACATGCATTCACACAGATATATTTAGTAGCTCCATCCCTAAAAACTCTAGCTCATCAATATAACACAATCCTAGGTTGATTTCTCTTAGGCCAAGTGGTGCACCAAGGAGCCACCTTAGCATATATTTATCCTTCACATGCCTAGTCAAGTGCATGTGTTGCACACACATATAACCCTAAAAGGTCAAGCTCATGAAGATAACATGGTCCTAGGTTCAAGTCACACCATAGTGCTCTTCCATACATTACAAAATATATGGAATAAGATAGACATATTAGTTGTGTTCATTTATGAAATGAATGTTTATGTCAAGGTATTTCCTCGGGACTTGAGCAATAGTCCTTGATTTAAAACTCAACATGTGAACATGTTTTCCACTTTAGCTTGGGAGTGAGAGCATGCATCGGTAATTGACCAAAGTATCATATTGGTAAATATGGGAAAGATTTTCTTTAAACATAATTACCAACTTTATGAGAACTCGCGAGAATTCTCATTTTTAGAGGTCACACTTAGTAGTCCTTCTTACCCCTAAACCAAAAAGTAATGTTATGATAGCACACTTTTTTTAAGGTTAAGTTTACAACTTGTTTGAAATCATTACCTTGACAACCAATATAATTTCAAACAAAAACCTTAAAATCAACCCCCAAATCGAAAGGAGGTGTTATCGGTAGCACCCACTTTCTTTCGAGTTAACATTTTAAAACTTGTTCAAAAATAAATTAAAAATAAGTTTATGTATTTGAAGGAGGTGATTCCTAAAATTGATCTCCCCCAATTTAACAAAAGCATGCCCTCACACACACACATAACACAGTTAAAAATAAACAAATAAACCAATTATTTAAATAAATAAATAATTTGGTAGTGGAGGGAGCAGGGGAGAGATTCCATGATCTCATTACGCCCTCTCCCTTCTCATCCCATGCAGAATCTACCTCTTCCCTTCCCTGCACCCTCCCACGACCTACTACACGAACTGAACCACCCATCCACTCCTATGGGCCCTCTCTTGTCCCCTCCACTCCATCGCCCCCTCCCCCTCTCACGACCTATAGTTGTGCTTGTAGTGGACTGCAACTAGGACAAGGTAGGGGAGGGGAAAGGGAACGAGGGATGCGATTGAAAGGGAATCCTCCCATTTCAAATTTTCATTTTTTTAAAAAATTATTTTTATTTTTGTTAATTTAACAAAAGTGATAACTCATATTGTATTAAAAGACTGAGAAAAATCCTAAATGGCTCAACAATAAGTACATTTTAGTCCATTAAAAAATTACCTGTCTTGAGAGATTAGGGTCTTCAAAAAAAACCTCATCCATATGTTCCCAAACAAACTTTTGAGAATTCCAAAGTGATTTATATTTATATTTTCTAACAAGCTGATCTAATAGCATGACATATTGAAAATAAATAAGAAATACAAAGAAAGAACAAGTCGTCCAATAACCTCAAATGATCAGTTTTTATTCCCACCTTCTAGTAGTGGTATTTTGTAGTTCTCAAGTTGAACTATTAATGTTTGTTACATTTTTTCTATGTCCAATTGTCCTAAATTCAAATATTTCCCAATGGAGGAGTGTGGGTGAGGTTCTAGAGAAGGGAGCAGTGCATGCAGTGCATTTCACTATCGAGGGCTAGTTTTATAGTTTCCCTCCCTACATATCTATTAGTAATGTTATATTATTTGATTGTAAATCTATAGATAAAAGTCAATAGTCGAATGGTATAAGTCAACTAGAGTTGGAGTTCAACCTCGAGTGGAGGTATGCTCCACTAGTTGATTGGAATAGTTGTTCAAATTGAAGTCAAACGACTAATCAATGGAAATTATACAAAACAACCATAAGCTCAACGGAGGATCAATTGAGGTTGACCCGCTCAAGTCAACTATAACATAATAATTAAAAGTAGTTAAGAAATTGGTTATAGCATAATAATTAAAAGTGGTTAAGAACTTGGCTGTTTAAAAGAGGTTGGATCTGATCAGCATTGAAGTGCAGACCAGTCGAGACTGCGTGGAGGGCTGTGCAAGAAAGGAACGATCCATGAACCAGATTCACCATTGAAGAAGAGGGTGTAAGGCAAAGCACTGTTGGTCTTCCAATTGTGAAGAGAATGCTGTCAAAGAGCCTGCCCAGATCCATGTGTTAGAGGAGTCGCTCAATGTTAAGGAGACTACGCTGCTAAGAGAAATCGCTGCAGTTTTATATGAAATAAATTTTGAAGAGAGTTGGCATTCTGAGAACCCTGGAAAAATCCGCATGTAGTCTCTGCAGAAATTTTTTTTGAGGTAATTGAAGTAAATTGAAGTGAGGCAGAGATGTGAAATCTTGTATGTCGTGAACATTGAAAAGATTCAAAATCAAAATGTCCACGAGGTAAAATACCATAATGCAAGGCAAGCCGTGAAAATATGTGCACCTCTCATTTCTAATGAGAAGGTAATTTGTTTTTAAACTGAAAAAGTTAAATGGAGGTCATGTTATATAACAACGAGGGGTTGGTGAATTACAGTCAAGTTTAAGGGGATTGTTAGGGTTAATCTTGATTCGGGAATGAATCAAAGGTGTTTTAAGTCTATCCCATGGTTTTTGGCACATGGTTTGTTGTATCCCATGGTATTACATGTGAGGGAGTATTTATAAGGCTTGAGGAGGCTCCTTTGTAAAGTGGCTTGGAGGTGAGAAGTGGCTAGGTTTTTGGCATGTTTGGCAAGGGTAATAAAGAGCATTATGCTCGCTTAATTCCATATAAAAGGAAAACACAAAACCTTTGGTAGAATACCAAAGTCAAGAGTTATATCTAAGACTAGATCTAAATATCCTATTCTAGTGACAAAAACATGTTGGCAATGTGGTAAAGTTGAGAATTATAGATAAAATTGTAAGACATTGAGACTCAAGAGAAGCAAAGGGTATGAGGAAGGTTAGTTGAATGATGGTAAGCATTCAAAGAAAGATAAAGTTGTTATGTATTTGGCCTCCACAAGCATGCAGTCGGATCCTGACTCTTGGTTTATCGAATTCGATGCATCATATCATATGACACCACACAGAGAATGGTTCTATGAATATAAGAAGTTCAATGGAGGTAATGTCCTTCTGGGAGATGATTCATAACCGGGATAGTCAAACAACATAAAGTTCGACTGAGACTAAAAGATGAAAGAATAGTAACTCTTTCAAGAGTATTACATATCCCACGGTTTTCTCTAAACCTAATCTCAATTAGTAAGATGAGGAATGCAGGTCTCAGTCGGTATTTGAGAAAGAGACGTGAAATATGCTGTGAGGAGTGATGGTACTAATGAGAGGAGTTTAAACTGGAACTCTGTACAAGCTATTGGGAAGAACAGACACCAATGGTTGTGCTAATACAGTATATCCGGAAGCTGACAACATATTTTCTTGTCTAGTCGACTCGACCACATTGTGGCATCAGTGGATGGAACATTTTGATGACAAAAGGTATTTCTGTTATGCATAACAAAGGTATGTTCAAAGTTCTCCCTAATTGTTTTGAAGAAGTCAACTTCTGTGAACACTGCATTTATGGTAAACAAACTTGTGTAAGTTTCTCATCTAGTGATACTAGGGCTAACGGAATACTAGAGTTAGTTCATAGTAATGTGTTTGGACAAGTATCAGTCCCTTCACTAGGAGGATCACAGTATTATGCCCCTTTTGTAAATGATTTCTCCAGAATGACATGGTTGTTTATTTAGGAAGAAATATAAGGTCTTTGATAAGTTATGAGAGTTCGAGGCTCTTGTAGAGAATGGACTGGTAAAAATATCAAGGTGCTGAGAACTGGTAATGGAGGAGAATTTTGTGGGAAGGTGTTTGACCAGTTATGTAGACAACACAATATAACTCGACAAAACACAATTCCATGCATGCCTCAATAGAAAGAATTGGATGAAAGAAGGAATAGAAAATTGATGGAGAAAGTGAGGAGAACGCTTAGTGGTGCAGGAACCGCACAAGAATTATGGGTAGAGTGTAGTTGTTGCACAAGAATTTTGGGTAGAGTCAATCGAAACAACATGTTACCTAGTGAATAGGTCACCGTCGAAAAGACTCCATATGAGGCATGAGCTAGTAAAAGGCACTCTCTTACACATATCATAGTTTTTGGATGTGGTGCCTTTATGCATATCCCAAAGGATAAAATAACCAAACTCAAAAATATGTCAAAGAAATGCATCTTTATCATGTACAATGATGGAATGAAAGGGTAAAAGTGTGGAATCTGGTCCCAAGGAAGGAAAATTATTGTAGAGATGTAATCCTTAGGGAATACGAAGGTACTTCCAAGGATGAAGAGTTTGAAATAGAAAATGAACCAGAATACCAAAATTTTGAAATAAACAATGAGAGTCTAGAATCAGGTGATTCGATTAAATCCGACAAAAAGGTGGAAAAGCAAACTCTTGTCATCAGGAGGTCTAGTCGAGCAAGGAAACAATCAAAAAGGTATATTCCAACCAAATTTCTCTCTCCTTTTGCGTTATTTTCCATAGAAGATGATCCCAAGTCGGTAAAGGAAGTGTTTGGCTCATCAAAGGGTAAAATATGGAAAAGGGCCATGGAAGAAGAAATGGAGTCCTTGAGAAAGAATGAGACATGGGATCGGGTCACGTTACCAAATGGAAGTAAACCTATTGGGAGTAAGTGGGTGTTCAAGAAAGTATTGAATGTAGTAGGACAAGTCAAGAAGTACAAGGCTCGGCTAGTAACGAAAGGATATTCTCAACTCGAGGAAGTTGACTTTGGTGAGATTTTCTCTCTTGTTAATTTAACTTCCATTAGGGTACTAATGTTTTTAGCTATAGAATTTGATATTGAGGTAAATAAAATGGATGTAAAGAAAAATATCTTCATGGTGATCTTGAAGAAGAAATTTATATGAAGCATCCTAAAGGTTTTACAATGGAAGGACAAAAGAAGTTGGTATGCAAGCACAAGAACTCCATCTATGGTCTAAAACGATTGCTTAGGATGCGGTAACATAAGTTTGATATGTATATCTAGCAATTAGGGTTTGTTAGAAGTCAGTCTGATCACTTTGAATATGGAAAGAAAGTCAGTGATCACTTTGTATATGTAGCTCTGTATGTCGTGTTAGTTTTTCAACATTCAAGCTAGCATTATGTTAGGATCTTTAACTGAGAGAACAACAAATACAGCAATCAAACACAAGAGACAATGAACACGGTGTTTTTCCTCGGGGAAACCATAAATGGAGAAAACCCCGCAACTTCCTCAGAGATAAAATCAGCACAAAAGATAAGACCCCAAAACAGTAAGATGATCTCCCGACAGCAGTAACCTCTTTCTTCCTTGCCCCAGTGTCTTTCTCTTCCTCAGCTATGTGCTACAACTAAGTGTGGATGAGTGTGTGCTAAATAGAGAAGTCGCCTCTCTATTTATACTAATTCCCGACATGACTAAAACCCTACTAGGGTCAACTTCACTAGGTGAGTCTAATAACCCTAGTGCCCCGGAACTGCGGGGACTTTAACCCTTAGACAATAGGATGGTTACCTACAATGACTTGACATGACTTGTTTACATTATATATCTTCCCGATCGGAACATCGGGGCATCACATGACATAATAACATCCTGGAATAAACATCGGGTTACAATAGATAAGAAATACAAGTGAATACATTCCGAAGTTACAATTACATCAACACTCCCTCTTAACTAGGAAGGTATTCTCTCGACACAATTTTCATCACTGGTCTTCTTCTCTGGATCTTCTCGTCATCTACATCTCCAAGTCATCTTCGTCTTCAAGTCATCTTCATCTTCATGTCATCTTCATTTATGGATCTGGATCATCACTCGATCTAGATCATCATCACTAGATCTGGATCATCACTAGACATCATCATTGGATCTGGATCATCACTTGATCTGGATCATCACTGGATCTAGATCATCACTCGATCTAGATCATCACTGCTGGATCTAGATCATCACTCGATCTAGATCATCACTATTGGATCTGAATCATCACTCGATCTGGATCATCTCAGAGACATCATAACTAGATCTAGATCATAGCTCCATCTGGATCTTCTCTGGTCATCATCATATGTGCTATCTCATGATTCTTCTTGTCACAGGAAGTTCTATAGAGCCATCCTTCGTTCATGTTGGTTGTAGGCCTAGCCATCATGTAGGTCTTCTTCAGCGCTTATATCTGACCTACTCGTCAGAATGGCCCACCCAACACTTACATCTTACCTACTTGTCAGAAAGGCACGCCCAACACTCACATCTGATCATGTAGGAGCCTACAATCACATAAGAAAGGCTCAGCACTCACATGCACCAGCATGATAGGACACTACTATCATCTATGAAAAGGCTTCAGCACTTACATCTGACCTACTCGTCAGAAAGGCATGCACTCACATCTGATCTGGTAGGAACCAAATCCTACACCCTCATCAGAATGGCCCCCAGTGCCAAACTGAGCTACTTGGTAACGGACCAAGTGCCTCCATTCTCCTGGAGAATGGCAATTGTCGTTACATCTGATCTGGTAGGAACCAAATCCTACACCCTCATCAGAATGGCCTGCACTCACATCTGATATAGTAGGAACTAAATCCTGCAACCTCATCAAAATGGCCCCCAATCCCAGACTGAGCTGCCTAGTAACGGACCAGGTGCCTCCACTCTCCCGGAGAGTGGCAGTTGCCCTTACATATGACCTACTCGTCAAAATGGCCAGCACTCATATCTGACATGGGAGGAACCTAATCCTTTAACCATGACAGAATGGATCAGCCCTTACATCTGACCTGTTTGCCAGAATGGCTTTCTCAGTCCCAGACTGAGTGTTCCTAGTAACTAACCAGGTAACTCCATTCCCAGAATGGCATTCAACACTCATATCTGACATGCAAGGAACCAAATCCTCTCACCATGACAGAATGGCTCAGCCCTTACATCTGACCTGCTCGTCAAAATGGCTTCCGGACTCGTCACTTCCCCTTGGAAGGGACCTCAATCTAGAGAACACCAAGATTCTCCCTGAAGTACTCAAACTTCACTCTAGCTAATGGCTTCATCAACACATCAGCTATTTGATCATCCGTCGCAACATACTAGGGCTTCACTGCTCCCCTCTGCACCATATCCCTGATATAGTGATACTTGATCTCGATATGCTTCGACTTGTCATGGAACACTAGATTCTCTGACAACTTCACACAACTCTGGTTGTCACAATGTATACAAGTAGCATCAAACTGGAGATCAAATAAATCAAACAGTAGCTTCCTCAGCCATACTACCTCACAACTAGCTGAACAAGCTGCGACATACTCTGCTTCAGCTGTACTCAGTGCCACACAAGATTGCTTCCTGCTAAACCAAGAGATCACACCTGATCCCATACTGAAGCAACACCCTGAAGTGCTCTTCCTATCGATGGCACTGCCTGCCCAATCTGAATTAACATAACCCTCCAGGTTAATCTTCTGATTTGCATCGTACTTGAGCCCATAATCAATTGTACCCCTCAGGTACCTCAGAATATGCTTTGCAGCAATCAAGTGAACATTTCTCGAATCTGTCAAGAACTGGCTCAAGGTGTTCACAGCAAAGCAAATGTCTGGTCTCATGTTCTTCAGGTACATCAGGGACCCAATCATCTGACGATACATCATAGAATCAACTGACTCTGATGAAGCATCGCTCAATAGCTTCAGGTTCGATGCCATAGGTGTGGCCATATCCTTGCAGTCCATCATCCCAAACCTTTTCAGGATCTCTACTACATACTTCCCTTGTCCAAGGAAGATTCCATCCAGACTCTGCCACACCTCCATACCTAGAAAATAATGCATCATACCCAAGTCCTTCATTTCGAACTCGACAACAATATTTCTCTTCGTATCAGTAATAAACCCATCCATACCTGTCACAAATAGATCATCTACATATAGTAGAAGCATCACTGGGTTGCCATCTCCAACCTTGTAGTAAAGGTTGGAATCTGCTTTACTCTTGGTAAAGCCCAAACTGGATAGAAAGCTGTCAATTCTGCCGTACCATGTCCTAGGTGCCTGTTTCAAACCGTACAGGGCTTTCTTCAATCTGCACACATGATACTCCCTGTCATGTGTCTCAAAACCGAGTCGTTGTTCTACATACACTTCCTCTTCCACTACACCATTCAAGAAAGTAGTCTTAACATCCATCTGGTGTATCTTCCATTTCATCACTGCAGCCAGAGCAAGTACTGTTCTGATGGAAGTGTATCTGGCTATAGGTGCAAAGGTTTCTTCATAATCTATTCCTTCTTTCTGAGAGAAACCCCGAGCCACAAGTCTTGCCTTATATTTTTCAATGCTACCGTCTGCAGCATGCTTGATCTTGTAGATCCATTTGGAAGTTACAACTGACTTCCCTTCTGGTCTTGGGACAACATCCCAAACATCATTCTTCATGATCGATTGGTATTCTTCGATCATAGCATCCTTCTATTCTTTATGTTCTGCTGCTTCTTCATAATTGGAAGGTTCTTTACCAATGAAATCACATAGTAATGCTACATACCCGGAACAGGATCTGGTCCTCTTTCTTTCTCTGTGATTCTCTTCTGGAGCCCAATATCTTTCCGCACCTTGGATAACTTCTCATACCCAAGATGGTTTCCTCTTATGAGGATTCTTCTCTGGAGGTGGATCTATAGGTCTTTGTGGTTCTTCAAATTCTCGATCTTCTTCTTGAGCTTCTTCATTCATGGTTGTATCATGAATTCTAGGTGTTTCTGCTTCTTCAGATTCTTCAGTAGGTTTCTTTCTAGATTTGTTGTAAACTGTGTCTTCATCAAATGTTACAACTCTACTGATGTCAATCTTCTTGAATCCTGGGAAGTATATTCTGTAAGCCTTCAAGCTTTCAGAGTATCCCACAAATATAAGGCTTCTTTCCTGAAGGATCTAATTTAGTCCTCTTTTCTTTTGGAATGTGTATGTACACTGGACAGCTGAATATTCTGAGATGGTTGACTTCTGGTTTCTTGCCGGAGAAGACTTCTTCAGGAGTCTTGTTCTCGAGTACTCTATGTGGAGTACAGTTCTGTACATACACCGATGTTCTGGCAGCTTCCACCCAAAGATGCAAAGGAAAATCTTGATCATGAAGCATTGCTCTTGTAGCTTCCATGATAGTTCTATTCTTCCTTTCTGCGATCCCATTCTGTTGTGCATTATAAGGAATGGACAACTCCCTCTTAATCCCTGATTCTTTGCATAGCTCTTTAAATTCATTTGAAGTGAATTCTCCGCCATTATCTGATCGAAAGGTCTTGATCTTCTTTTCAGTGTGCTTTTCGATCAAGGCTTTGAATTCCTTGAACTTGCTGAATACTTCGTCTTTGTTCTTCATGAAGTAAATCCATGTCTTCTTAGAAAAATCATCAATAAAAGAAACATAATATGCATACCCGCTTAGTGAGCTTGATGACATAGGACCGCATACATCGGAGTGGATGATTTCCAAGATTCCTTTTGCTTTGCTTTCGCTGCTTGGAAATGTCTTCTTTTTATTCTTTCCTTTCGCACATCCTTTGCAGACCCCATCATGTTCTGCTTGGAATTCTGGAAGACCTTCAACAACTTCTCTTGCAAGAGGTAGTGCTCTGTAATGCACATGTGCAAGCCTTCTATACCAAAGTTCATTTGGCTCTACTGTGTCATGGACCAAGGCTTGTTCTAGATTGCCCTTCAATTTGTATAATCCTCCTTGTTGTTCTCCAATCACCACCGCATCATCGATAGTCTTTCCTTTTGGCCACATGATGACTTGACCATCTACAAATGCAACCCTCATTCCTTTTGCATCTAGTGCAGATATGGAGAGGAGGTTCTTCTTGAGTCCCGGTACAAACAATACTTCCTTCATTGTCATAGACTTTCCAGACTCTAGCTTATAGGAATATTCCCCATTACCTTTTATTGGATATTAGTAGTCATCTCCTAGCTTCACCTTGTGAGGTGATTCATGTTCTGATAGTCTCACAAAGAATTCCTTGAATCCTGTCATATGTTTGGAAGCCCCGCTATCTATGAGCCAATCATTGCTTCCATGAGTAATGTTTCATGTGAGAGCGGAAATCAAAACATATTCATCCTCGCTTGAAGAATCTTCACTTTCATATCTGGTTCTTTTCTTGGATGGTTTATCATCCTCTGCAGTATGAGCATGATGTCTTCTTTTGTTGCTTTTTTTCTTATTCTGTTTCTTAGGACAATTTCTTGCAAAGTGTCCTACTTCATCACATGTATAACATATGATCCTAGACAAATATTTTCTAGTGTTATATTTGTGAGAGCGCTTACCTCTGGAGTGATGAGATCTTCTTTTGGTTGACTTGGAGTGTACCATGAGAGCTTGATCTTCACTTCCCATCTTCTCTTCTCGAGCTGCTATCCGAGCTTCTTCTTGAGAGCATTCTTCCCATAGTCTATTGAACTTGACTAACTTCTTTCTAGCACAGATCCCTTGAATAAAGGAGTCCCATGATCTAGGGAGACCATTCAAGGTAGTCATCACAATCTTTGCATTTTCCACTTCTTCATCTACTGCTTCCAGTGGTTCCTTGATCTGAGAAACTCTTGTGAAGTAAGACTGGATTGTTTTTGCATTCTGGATCTTCACATTCTTCAATTGGTTTCTCAGAGTCATCTTCCGGTTTATGTTCTTTCCTTCAAACAATTTGGTTAGGGCATCAAACATAGCTTTAGGTGTCTTTAGGGAGGACACCTGTGGTATGAGGTAATCCTTGATAGAATCAGCAATGATCCTCTTTGCCATAACCAACTTCTTCGTATGTAAGGCCTTTGCCTCATCTCCCTCTGGAACTGGAACCTCCTCATTGATATAGGAGTCCAACTCATTTTCTTCCAGAACCAAGGAGATCCTGTACTTCCAAGCTCGGAAGTTATCAGCTCCCTCGAGATTTTCATCAAGCTTGGTATGATGAGACATCTTAACTGAGAACCTCAAATGGAAATACAAAAGATTTAGATCTTACCAGGTCAAGATGTTGGATCTAGATTTGGAGTTGAAATCCTGCAGATCTGGTTCAGGATTAGATTAGGGTTTTGCTTTTCTAGAGTTCTGTCCAACCAATTGCTTTGAATTTGATCCCTAACTTCGATTTTAGGGAGGAGATCAATATAGGCCTAGGCTCACTGAAAAACTCCTCTTCTGTGAAAATCCCTAATTTTCGGCAGTAGTGTCGGGTTCAAAACTGAAAAACCTCGGAATTGGATTATGCTTCGACAGAAAGATGCGCCCTAGGGAGGGGAGTTATTCCAACCTTCTTTTGCTGAAAATATGTGGAGAGAGATCCACAAAGTAGGAATCCCTGGTTCCCGCAGCTGCACAGTGTCTTCTTCTCAGGTTAGCTCTGATACCATGTTAGTTTTTCAACATTCAAGCTAGCATTATGTTAGGATATTTAACTAAGAGAACAACAAGTACAGCGATCAAACACAAGAAACAATGAACACAGTGTTTTTCCTCGGGGAAACCATAAATGGAGAAAACCCTGCAACTTCCTTAGAGATAGAATCAACACAAAAGATAAGACCCCAAAACAGTAAGATGATCTCCCGACAACAGTAACCTCTTTCTTCCTTGCCCCAATGTCTTTCTATTCCTCAGCTATGCGCTACAACTGAGTGTGGATGAGTGTGTGCTAAATAGAGAAGTCACCTCTCTATTTATACTAATTCCCAACATGACTAAAACCCTACTAGGGCCGACTTCACTAGGTGAGTCTAATAACCCTAGTGCCCCGGAACTGTGGGGATTTTAACCCTTAGACAATAGGAGAGTTACCCACAATTACTTGACATTACTTGTTTACATTATAGATCTTCCCGATCGGAACATCAGGGCATGACATGACATAATAACATCCCGGAATAAACATCGGGTTACAATAGATAAGAAATACAAGTGAATACATTCCGGAGTTACAATTACATCAACATGTCGAATGCAGGTTCTTGATCAAAAACAACATGGATTTGATTAAGGTAAAACTACAGTTGTCCTCCAAGTTCAACATAAAGGATCTTAGTGTAGCAAATTTCATTCTTGGAATGGAAATAAAGATAGATAGAGTAGATAGAAGGATTTGGTTAAATCAGAGTAAATCCGTTGAGACAACTAAAATGTTTCAACATGCAAGAATGCAAACCATGGCAAGTTCCCTATTCCTTTGGGAGTTACACTATCTATTGAGTAATATCCTAAGACGCATGAAGAATTAGAGTACATGTCACATGTTCCCTATGTCAGTGGTGTAGGTAGTCTGATGTACGCTATCGTATGTACTCGATCAGATATTTCCCATGTAGTGGGAGTATTGAGAAGGTACATGTCAACACTTAGAAAATAGCATTAGAAAATAGCATTGGACTATAGTCAAGAAAGTATTTAGGTACCTACATGGCACAACGGTTTGTGCAATATGTTATGGAAGGGAATTTGAGAACACCGAGGAAATGAATGTACATGGATTTGTCAATTCCGACTAGCCTAGACATCTGGACCGCATACGGTCAACCAATGGATATGTGTTCAAGGTATTGGGGGAACGATTAGTTGGAGGAGTAGGAGGCATTTGGTTGTTGCACTGTCAACTATTGAGGCTAAATACACGACAGATACTCATGCATGTGTGGAGTTTGTCTAGTTGCAAAGATTGTGTTCAGAGGTTGGGTTTGGTCAGCACGTTGATGAGTTGGATTATGAGAGTCAAAGCGCAACCTTCATGGGAAAGAACCCAACATATCATTCAAAGACAAAGCATATTGATGTGTGGTACCATTTTGTGAAGGAAATGGTGGAGAACCAGAAAGTGTTGTTGTAAAAGGTAGACATTGTGAAGAATTTTTCAAACTCATTGACTAAGTCGGTGAGTATCGAGAAGTTTTCTTGGTGTAGGGAACCATTGGGATTGTCATCCTTGCTAAGTGAATTGGATTTTTGAATCTCATGTTTATGAAAAGAAGACAACAAGTGGGGAAAACTTGTGAATGCTATATTCTTTGCATGTAAATTGACAGGCAAAGTCAATAGTCAATTGGATTCGTAGGTTGATAGATGGTGGAAGTTTGGTCGACTAGCCTATCAAAATAGTCATTTGGTTAAAGGAAAACAACTGGTCAACAAGAATTCAACAAAACGACCAGAAGCTCAATGGGTTAGTGTCCAAGGTTGACCCAGTCAAGTCGACTATGACATAATAACTAAAAGTGGTTAGGAAGTTATGGCTTGCAACTAATGAGCAGTTGGTTGTATTGCATATATAAATAAGATGTAATAGCTATGCAAATAGAGGTGTGGAATGTAATAAAGAGATATTTTTGGTCTAGTTAATCACAGTTGTAAAAATTGGTTAAGAGTGTTGATGAATAGATGAGTGGTAAAGCTCACATGTTTGTTGGGTTTCCCCGATAGATAGGTTTCCAGGGTAATTTTTTGCATTGTGTTTGTGTTGTTTGGCATTGCTTTATGTATTATTAATTGTGTTTAACTAAATGAATCATATGGATAACCACTAAAGTCAGTATTAGAACCAACAATATCGACCTTATCTTCTAGTTGACCATGATGTTGTTCGACCAACACTAATTGAGAAATGAGGCACTCCAAAACTTGCTCAATGTTGTCCATTTGTACCTTGATTCGACGGGTAGTTTTCTAGAGACCAACAACTTCATGCATGGTGCAGTTAGCATTCAATCTACAATGTTGATTCTTCTCCACAATTCCCCCATATGTATTTAAATGGGGGATTTCTACTCTCTTGATGAAGAAAAATGATACCAATCTCCTGCAGGCAGGCTTTAACATCCTTAATTCACTCACCCATTAGTCAATGTGAATAATCCAAAGTTATCCCACCCACGCTGTGTGTGACTACAATAATCACCACAATAACCTGCATAGGAATAGAGCTAAGTAAGTAGAAAGGATCTGAAGGAACAATGGGGTGTGATGGTTCACTTGCGCAAAGTATATGAAATGAGATATCCATGCACTCGGGGAATTTCAAAGCCATGTGCCAAGCAACTCTCATGCAAATAACAAAAAAAATCAGTATTTCTTTTAATAATTGTAAATTCCTCCCTTCCATGGTGCTTGGGGTATAGATATTCGTCTTTGTCTCTTACATCGGTGCCTCACGGAATCCAGCTTGTCAGCAAGACAATTGTTGTTCCTTTCTATATGCAAAAAGCTTTTCTTAAAATCTCTTTAAAGGTTGCTAGCAATCCTATTGAAACTTTTATTTTGTACCTTATTGTTCTTATTGACATGATTGTACGCCTATTTTTAACGTGAAGAGAATCACCAAAAATCATGATCTGGAAAATTCCTAGACAATTGACAATTTCCAATCTGAGATATAAAAAATAAGTTTCTGCATAATTGTTTCTTGTGATCCCTAGGCCCCATGAGTATCAAGTCACTTCCTTTCCACCAATATCAATCAATGAGGAGCCCTCTTGCTCTTTCCACTCCTAATTGTTTTTTATTTTGTTATGTTTTTTTTTAATTGTTTTTTATTAATATTAAAAAATAGTGTTTTTTTAAATGTATTTATTAAAAAATTTATAGTTGATTTTTAAAATATAATTATGCTCTTATTTTTTAATTAAAAAAGGTTAACTGCTGTTTTTTTCAATAATTTTGAGGAAGATCAATTCTCGAAATTGTCCCCCTAAATACAGTTTTCTTTCTTTTTTTTCCTTTTCCTTTTCTATTTATAGTCTTTGAATAAGGTTTTAAATGCAAACCTGAAAAAAATGGGGTGTTGCTAGTAGCACCCCATTTCAATTCAGGGGTTGATTTTAAGACTCTTGTCCAAAAGGCACCTATTGTTAAGGTCATGATTTAAAACAAGTTGTAATTTTAACATCGAAAAACAAAGGGGTGATACTAGGAGCGTCACTTTTCGATTTAGAGATCCTTTTTAAGATTTATGTTTACAACATTACGAGGAATTAAGGCGACTGTTGAAAAAAATTGTAATCTTAACATTAAAAAAATGGCATGCTACCAACAGAACCACATTTCGATTATGAGGTTGATTTTTATGTTTTTGGCAAAAGTATGGATTTCTAGAGCTAGAGTTCTTATTTTGAGGTCACAGTTCCTGTCAAGTCAGTAACTATGTTTTTACACAAAAAAGTACAAAAACATAATAGACTCATAAAGTGACTTTTATTAAATGTGTAATCCTTGTATCTTAACACTCCCTCTTAAAGCTTACAATATTGAAACCCAACCTAACTAAAAGAAAACACGCATTGAATGAAAAAAAATATCAAAAGTAATTATAACCAACCAAGAAGTCTTAAGTTCCCAAATTCCAACTTATTACAAAAGCTAGATAAATAGGAGAGGGATACACAATAGAAAAATATGATATTATGAGTAACCAATGCAATTATTACAAAGGAGTTCAACTTCTTATATATTATTACGCATGGATCAAATCATTTCCACTTATGAATGTGGGATAGATTTGCTTTACACAAAAGGTACAAAAAAAAATAACTAAGACATTAAAGTAATTTTTATTAGAGCAACAATACATGCTAAAATTTATCTATGTTAGATCCCTTCCCATCTTCAAGTTGTGGGATTCTAAAAAAGGAATAAAATCTAGATTTTTTTGACAAGGGCCTCATCATTGCCAGTGTCAAGTTGATCTCCAACAATGGTTACATCACCTTTGATAAGAGAGCACATACTATGTGACCCATCTTCTTGCAACTTGTCAACATTATTGAATGAGGAAACCCTTGATTGTCCTATAGAACAATATTGATAAAAGGTCTTGAAACAAATGTTGTTAAATGTAAATTAAGCTGCTTAAAAATCATTGAGAAAAACCTTGAACTACATGAATAGACACAATCTAGGATATCAATATCTTAGTTGTGATCATTTTTCTACCCCCTCTTTTTCTTTGAAGAAGAAAATTATTTTGTGGCAAAACACCCTTTGGCATTCAGTGGTTGTTGTCTTGATAATGCAACTCGTTGCCATCAATATTGCATTAAAACTTCTTGAAAACATTTTGTGAGAGTTTAGTCTTTCTATAAGCCTTTCTAATTCTATAGGTCATCATTCGATGCAAAAGAAGAGCATACATTTTTAAAAATCTATAATTGCATGACTAGTCCTAGGCTCACTCTTGCTTTAATACAATATAACAAAAGCTAGGTAAACACATGAGAGAGATGCACACAATAACAAAATATGATATTATGAGTAATTGGTGCAATTATTACATAGGAGTTCATCTTATATATTGTAACTAATGGATCAAATCATTTTCATTTATGAATGTGGGACAATTTGGTTTTACAAAAAACATAACTAAATCACAATTTGACTTTTATTGCAATGTGTAAGCCTTATATCCTAACAAATATGCAATAAGATGGTCATCTTGATTCTGAACATAAATTAAATGATTGCTTATGTCAAAATATTTTCTCAAGGCTTAAGCAATAGCCCTTAATCTATAACTCAACATGTGAACACATTTTCCACTTTAAGTTAGGAGTTGGAGCATGCACCAATAATTGCCTAGTGTATCATATTTTCAACATATTTTTCCTATGAGATATCATTTTTGGATTGTTTGCATAGAGTAAGTCATTAATTCATGACCCACATCCCATGAGCATTAGTTAGAATAAACAAGTTTCTAATGTTGTTGAAAAACCCACCTTGCACTTGTAATAGTGATGCTCATAGAGGTGAAGTGGGATTGAAACTAGCAAAATGAATTGATTGGCAACATCTGTCACCTCCAAGCCTACACCAAGTAACCAAGACTTCCTAAGAGGTCACCCATCCCAAGACTCATTTGGCTCAAGCACGCTTAGCAATGGAGTTCTCCCCACCATTTATCCCACCCCATTTGCAAAACCTTAGCAAGTATTGTACCTTCTGAAATATTCATTTATAGCACCTTCAACTCTTTATTTTATGCAATTGGGAGGCTTTCGTGGTCCAACACATAAGATATCATTTTGGGGATTACCTATGTAAAGTAAGTCGTTGATGCATGATCCATAGGGTAGGTTAGCTGCAATCAAAAGCAAGCCATTCACAAGAAATTGTTGCTTTGGTTGGTTGTCCCATGAGTGTTAGTTAAAATGACCAAATTTCTTATGATACTAATTAGTCCAATAAGAACTCGGTGCATCGAATGACACTCATGGGGGTGAAGAAGTGGTATTGAAATGAGCAAAATGAATCATATGGTATCAATCATCATCATTAAGGCTTGCACCTAGTAACCAAGACTTCTCGAGAGGTCACTCATCCCAAGACTCCTCAAGCTAAGCGTGCTTAACTATAGAGATTTCCCCACAATAAATCCCGCTTACCCTACTACCCCATTTGCAAAACCTTGACAAGTATTGTACCTTATGAACTATTTCTTTAGAGCTCCCTTCGCTCATTGTTATAAGCAATTAGAGGTTTTCCACAATCCAACATATGAGCTATCATTTTTAGGGATTATCTACATAGTAAGTCATTATACATGACTCATGTCCTATGAGCATTAATCAAATGACCAAATTTCTCATGATATTGAATGGTCCACTTAGCACGCGTTAGATTTGGTAATGTTCCCAAGGATGAAGTGGTATTGAAACTAGCAAAATGAGTTGCACAACATCAATCATAACCTTCTTGGCTTGCACTTAATAACAAGAACTTTCTAAAATGCCACTCATCCTAAGATTCCTCTAACTCAATTACACTTAACTATGGAGTTTCCACACAATCAAGGCTACTTAGCTTAATACCTCATTTGCAAAACCTTCGCGAGTATTGTACTTTATGAACTATTCATTTAGATCTACCTTGACTCTTTTTTTAAGAGATTGGGGGGCATTTGCAGTCCAACATATGAACTCTCATTTTTTGTATTATTCTGCATAGTGTAAGTCATTAATGCATGATCCATGTCCATAAGCATTAGTTAGAATGACCCAATTTCTCATGATATTTGAATAGTCCACTTAGCATTCATTTAATACACCAAATCATTGTACTCTAATGTTGTGTAGGGTTTGTTATATATTATTTGGTATTTTATTCAAGTGTTGGATGTGCAATTTAGCTATAGTAGGTTTGCATGAATAAAAATAATGTTGCATGACCTAGATATAACAAATAATCTGATCTACAATGTCAACAAGCTCAAAAGCAATGCTTGTACATACCAGATGATTGTATTGAAGTTGCTTGGTATTACAAAAGAAACATGCACTCCATGCACGAGATCTGGTTCTGAGATGACCACAACTACTAGAGAATTCACCCAACAAGTGCATGCAATATCCTCACACCCCAATATGATCTCAGATCTATAATATTGCCTCCAGAAAGAATGGTACAAACCCCTAGGAGTAGAAGAGATGCTAAATATAATTCACCCATTGAGAGGGATGAGTGATGTGGCCCACAGAATGAGTAAAACAATGTTCCCCCAATTATGTAGTCCAGAAGAATGCGCCCTTAGTGATTTGATTAAAGGGAATACGCCCTCAGAGAAGTAACAAGTCAATAAGCCCTATGTGGAATGGATATTCAGAGCGCCTCAGTGAAATAGAGAAGGAAGACGTCTCCGTCGATAGCCGAAAAATACGTCCTCTCAAATGATCCAACTAAGGCACCCTCAAGAATGACTAGAGTGATGCGCCCCTCCTGGATTTAATATGCATTTGTAGATATCCTCGAATTCTTGAAAAGGATAATGAATATAATGTCGTCTTGAAGCACAGTGACAGATCGGGATTATCTATCCTCTGAATTGGCTAGGATGGATAGATTCCACCATCAAACCCAATGTTCACTAGGGAAATTTGCCCTCAACCCTAAAGCAGCTCAAAGAGCTCTCAAATCGATCTCCAAAAGTGAATAACAGTGCATACCTAGCCATTTGTTTTTTTCTTCTTGTATTGCTCCTTTTTTACCATTGGATGTTGCATGCAACTTTAATTATGCATGCCGCATGCTTTTTGAATTGTGCACTGCATGTTGCGCATGCCAATTGATACTACTTAATTGGCCCCCTTTCCACTAATGACTTCATATCACTGCATCACTAATTAGCTAATTCCCCAACTCATAAAAAATGTGACATTACAACTCATTGCATTGTGTGATACTCAAATAGGTGAGGCCCCTCGGTCTTTTTCTTAGTTTGGAATGGATTTCTTATGAAGAGATTTAAGGTTGGCTGGTTGAAATTTGATACACCCATTTTATGTGTAAGTGATTTATGCGAAAGCACATATGCTTTATTTAATTGTGTTCTTTTTATGTTATTTTCGTGAGTATTTTAAATGGGTGTTTCTTTTATGTTATGCATTGTTTAATGTGGGTATTTTGTGATTATAGATGACTAAGGCATTGTAGTGAGAGTTATAACGCACTATCAATGCACAAGGCTTTTAGCTAAAAACAAGTTTGCAAGCCAAATTTAAGTAATACACATCATGAACTTAAAAGTATGTTATTTATCTTATGAAGTGACTTGCTTTGCCAACAAGTGCAACAAAATTCTTCTCTTGATATATCGACATTTGAGAGCTATAGTTATATCATAATACGAAATATAAATTCTTCTCTTGATATATCGACATTTGAGAGCTATAGTTATATCATAATACGAAATATTATTGAAAAAATTAAAGCATTCCTGATCATTTTTTGAATTACAGAATCATTATACTATTATAACTTCTAAATGAAAATGTTTATCTTTGAAGGACATCCACCTTCCTTGCTCCCAATTCCCCTCTTGATAAATATTTGGAGCTAAAGCTAGACTATGACATCTCGTTTGAAAAACATAACGGCATTCTTTGTTGGAAGATAATCTATTAATTTGTTCAAAAGTACATCGCATCCATACATAGAGCACCACGAGACTCGACCATTGGCCCTCTAATAGGGAATACACTATAGTATTAGCTCCCTTCGCCATTGCATTCCCTTCTTTTGTATTTTAAAGTTGCATATTATGAGAGCAATTAAGTATTATAATTTTGTTGTTAGGGCCCTTCTTAGATCCTGTTGTATTATTAGTTGTTGGTGTATCCTATTACCTCTCGCAATTGTTTAATTGAGGTATCGTTAGGTCATGTACCATCTGATTGTAGAGTGAGTTGATACAATGAAGTTTGTAAAGCTGCAAAGTAATGAAACCAACCCCTGTGGGAGAATGATGAACACTTACAATGTGAATTTCATCTGCATAGGAAGTTTTGATGGCCATATTCTACTGCCTCACTTGAGGATTCCAATAGGACAAATAGCAACCATTATCCCATTACCATATTCTATTGCCTCACTTGAGGATTCCGATAGGACAAATAGTGACCATTATCCCATAGTAATAGAGTAGGTACACTGCCTGCTAACTCTTTGAAAAACTTGTTTAGTGCGTGTTTGTTTCAGTTTACAGGGAGATCGATCCATAACACACAGGATGCTGTGAAATGTTATTTAAGAAAGTTTTCCATTTGGTCTCTGTAGGCATTCCATTTGAATACCCTTCCCAATAGAAAAGGAACATGGTTAAAAAACATTTTAACTGATTTGATAAAGAGGCCAAAAATTGATGAACTAAATTACAAAGCTTAAAACCATTATACAATAAACCACCTTGATTTGCTTAAAGATAACATCTCTATCGTAAGAATTAGAGGAATTTGTTTTCCCTAATAGGTGCCAGAGGCACAGTTAGTGAATCCAAAGACATCGCTGTCATGCTATCATCAACAAAAGTTACAGGAATTGGCCTGCAACTGTCCTGAAGTGACTTATGACTTGGAAAACTCATTTCTGGAAGAAGGCAGTAGGATTTTGCAGTAGTGACCAATATCCTGAGCCTGCAACCGTCCTGAACTGACTTATGACTCAGAAAATTCACTTCTGCTAGAAGACAGTAGGATTTTGCAGTAGTGACCAATATCCTGGTTAACATTGTGCCAGCTCACAATAATTTAATATACTAGGGATATCAAATTTTAGGAATGACAGCTTGATATGTTAAATTTAATGATTTATAGAGATCATGAGCCAGTCCCTTGTAGAAGAGAAGTTAACAGGAAGTACACAACATTCCCAATGTGTCTACTGCATCTATGGAGGGAAGAAAGAACCCTTTTCTAGGTAGCACAGGTTCCTCTAGGGCTACCAAGACATCTACTAGCATCATTGTTAGGGATGAAATCTAAGGTTGGAATCCAGGGATTCTTACCATGCAACAAATCAAAAGATATACCCATATAGGCATCATTGGAAGCAGAATTTCCCAACCAAACTACCCATATATCATCAAGAGTAAACCACTCATCACAAGTGAGAAAAACCCTGCACTTCTGTCAACTGAGCTCGTATGAAAATCAACACCTGAAAAGGGTCCTGTCAAGGCCACCCAAAATTTGGTGGCAATTTAAAATGCTTTCCAAGTGGTTTTGAGTTAATGACAATCATACAACATATCCATAAAGATCAGATCCAAGGGTCCATGTCTCATATTGTCTCGCAAATCACCACCTAAATCTAGTCAAGGAAACAACCATAAACCGAGTAACAGAATCTAGTGCTCAAAAATATTCCTGCCAAAATCACAATTAAACCTTTTAATATGACAACTTCAACTAGATAACATCTTGTATTATTTATAGACATCCCGTGCCTGATATAAAAATAAGCACGATACACACCTAAGACATAGGCATGTCAAAGTTATGCAAGATAAATTGCTAAAGTTTAAACTAGACTTTGAAAAATAAAAAATAAATACAACTAGTAGAGAAATTATAAATGATATAGAGTTGAGATTTCTAATAAAAAAGAAAGCACAATTGTCAATGTGCTATCTACACATTATTTGATATTGAAAGTAATCCACTTCAAAATACAACTTTTTGCAATAATTTGCTGACTCATATTGGATTAATAACATTCTTCTGCAATTTGGTGGCAGAGGGGCCTTGCTAGCCATGAGCTATTACGAAGCAAACTTTCCACAGGTTACAAATTTCAAGACCTAAGACGGTAGCAAATGCGTTCAAATATGTGGAATAGTACGTATGATATGGAACTCTCGTATAAGTAATCTGCAACCCTCAAAGCTAAGGTTTTACTAGCTACAGGAAAAGCAAGAAAACTTCTTGGATAGTTATTCTTTACCAAACAAAGAAGTGGTAAAGGATCTCATTGTTGAACTATAATCTACATCTGGGCAGTGCTTTCGCAACTTTATCTGGGCTAAGTAATCAACAGAAATCCATGGAAAGCTCAGAAGAGGAGCAGTGCGAGAACCATCTGGTTCTGCTAGTTCCATGGCCTTCTGCACCCATGTTGGATGATAGGTTACATGGTACCATGCAGATGCCTTGGCTTCATATTTGGACTGTTTGCAGGGCTCAGGAATTTCACAATCTGCTATGCCTTCAAAAATTAACCGAAACTCCTTTCTTAAGGCCCTGTAAGCATGCTGCAATCTTTCTTTGATTTCGCCCTGCCTTCTGCTATTAAGTTTGGAGAGAGAAGAAACGCGTCCAGTGACCATTTCCCCCTCTTTTTTAACATTGAATTGACCTAACAAAGCACGAAGCTGTTGATCATATGAACACTTGTAGTTCCAAGCTTCATTAGTATATTCCTCAAATCCAGAAGCTTCCAAATCATTATCATAAGGAAGTGCTTCAAAAACATTCTCACAATCAGCATTAGTTTGCCACCTTTCCACCTCTTCCCCAAACATATCCTTAATTCTCCTATATAAAACACCCAAAACCTTCTGTGATTTGTACTCAGTGAAATCACTTTTATTCATGAAATCAGGATATATTTTGGGTTTCAGATGTTGAGGCAATACTGCTACTTTTCCGGTTTTAGGAAAATCGACAGCCATTGCTGCCAACTTTGCAAGCTCGAGACATCTTTCATCTAAGGCACCAGAAGCACTCAAGTCTGCATGAACAACATGGGCATTACAGATAACACCCAACTTATCATTCACCATGTGTTGCACAAAAAATTCAATAATGTCCTGCAAAGCAGATTATTTTGTTAGCAGATCATTTAAGCAAAATCTTCACAGTTTAAAGCATATTCTTTATAACTGAAAATCTTACTGTTATTTTAAAGAAGCAAAAGATAAAGTATTATAGAATGTAATAGCTCTGACAAAATATTTGGATAACAGAGAAGATGGTGTGACTAAAGACATAATTACACTCAACTAATCACAGAGACCTACAGACTGAGAATCAGACATTGGATGAATATATTAAAAGAACATTCAGTACAAAGAATCTGCCTAGCCAGCCACAAAATTAGGCAGAGACAAAGGATCTCTGCAGAAAACCTTTTCTGAGAGGCGAAATCCACTAATTGCACTGAAAGAAGCAAGGTGCTATAGACCAAGTATGGATGAGATGTGCAATATAACATGAAACTATAAACTTGAATGAAAGAAAAGTTGAGGTCCATAATGTAAAAGTGAAAAACAATGCCTAGCGTAATAATAATTATCATATAATAATGAAATAAACCAGCACCCAGAGGTCTGCAACTTGATTTCTCCTTGATCCTTGGGTGCTTAATAGGCCTAGGTTAAGATATACCTATGATGGTAATAGCCAATTAAGACACTATTGAATCAACCTGAAATGAAAAATGAAATAAATTTACATGAGATTTTAAGAAATTACAACCTAAACAAATGTAATAGAATATTAATATTAGTAATGTCATGAAACTTCCTCATCCAAGCGTTAAACTAAGGTAGAAAAAGCTTCCCATGCCTAATATGTGATTTTGCCTCAGTGAATGATACGTTTTTACTAAGGTTATGAGTCATAACATAAGAGTTCAATAATCAGCACCACCAACATCAAGGTATGTAGATGTGTTGATGCACTTGAATAAATGCCAATCCTATGTCCTCATACATGATAGAATCTAGTGGAGACATTGCAATCCTAAAATCCTAAAAATTATTAAGTCTGTTGAATTCCAAATGGGATTTAAAATTTTACTTTTGTGTATGAAGTTCAATGAGGTTGGAAACACTCTCAAACATCCTGAAATAATTAATCGTAATGTTAGAAATCTAAGTAAAAGTATAGAAAATGAAACATAAGGGCATGTTGACATCCTCCTTTTTTATTTTCTAT
The DNA here is from genome assembly GCA_001517045.1 of Pseudotsuga menziesii. Taxonomy (NCBI): domain Eukaryota; kingdom Viridiplantae; phylum Streptophyta; class Pinopsida; order Pinales; family Pinaceae; genus Pseudotsuga; species Pseudotsuga menziesii. The sequence continues at coordinate 402,100 of LPNX010797569.1, forward strand.
CCTTTTACTTTAAGAATTAATATTACCAGTGAATACTAGGGTCTACTTTAGTTTTTAGTTTTAGGGATTTTGTTTTACCCTTTTTATTTATTTTCTAAATTTTCATGGTCAAAATCATGGCCCACGCACATCATATGGACTTGTACAAAACCGACCAGTTTAGGCATCCTAGCCAATTTCGTATGGAACCGGCCAGTTTAGGTATGGAAGTCGAAACCAGTTGGTTCAGTTCAGTTTGGTAGCATATGTTGGTATTGACAACAATTCTTTATGGCATCCAAGGCATGGACACCTGGCTTCCAATGAATATCTCTTTTGAACAAAACTAAGATTGTATCGTGGATTGCTTTCAGTCTGAAAGAAAAAAGATTGTTTGTAGCATGCTTGGCAGGAAAAAAAATGCAGGAAGGCCTTTAACAAAAATAAGACATGAAGAGCTAAATGGGTATTACATATGTTCCATTGGAATCTTTGCAGACCTACGAATACAATTCCTAACGATGGTGCAAGGTAATTTTTTCTCTTTGTAAATGATTTTTCCAAAATTATGTAGCTGTTCTTACAATAAGAACTCTGATGCATTTTTGAAGTTCAAAGGAAGCAGTGAACCTTGAATCGAGTAAAAGAATCAAGGTCCTCTCATCAAATAATGGAGGGGAACTCACATCAAATGAGTTTGTGCATATTTGCAAGAGAGAAGGTATTCAAGGGGAGTTCATGACACCTTATACACCTCAATAGAGATGTGTGGTTCAAAGAACAATCATTACACCGATGGAGATGGCGAAGTGAGGGTTGTATGGCAAGGCAATTCCAGATAATTATAGGGCAAAAGCAATACATATTAACGCTACATACTAAATAGGAGTTCTACAAAGGTGATTCAGAGCATCCACCTAAAGAGGCATGGTCCCACAAAAAGCCATGACTCACATAAGGGTAATTTGGTTATGTTGTTTTTGTTTAACATCAAACGAAAAGACAAGCAAATTAGACCCAAAATGCAAAAAAAATGTTATTTGTTGGCTATAGCAATCAATCTATGGCCTATAGGTTGATGGATATTGTCATTAATAAAACAACAATCAATACGGATGTCATTATAGATGAGAAACTGGGCATGTTTCAATCTGCTCCGGACTTGAAAATATATAATATTTGCTGGTTTGAGGGTGAAAATTCAACCCATTTCCTAGCAGAACAATGATAGGACAATGGGCATCCATCAGGGGAAGATGTGCATAAAGAACATGAAGAAACAGAGGATGAATTGCTCGAGGAATAGAAGATGTGTCTAATAGAACAACTGAACAACAGAGCATATACCTAAATGGTATACCATATTACACCACACTAAAGGATGTGAGAGAGGGTGAGCTTCCAAAACCCAAGGAAGAATGGCCAAGGTGCACACCGATGAGGAAAGATAAGCAAGTTGTTGAGCAAATTATTTAAAAGAAAGGATGAGTGGGAGAAGGCCATGAAGGCCGAATATGATGCACTAATGAAGAACAACACTTGCATGTTGATAGAGTTTCCTCCAAGTAAGGAACTCATTCTCTACAAATGGGTTTACAAAAAAAATACAAAGCAAACTGTTTACTAATAAACAAGGCTAGTTGCAAAAGGTATTGCAAGACCAGAAAGGGTGGACTTTGAGGAGACTATTTCCACTACAATAGAGCTAGCCACAATTATATTGACTCTAGCCATAGCAACTTAGTTTGGGTGGAAGTTATATGAGACAGACATATGAGTACCTTCCTCAATGAAGATTTTGAGGAGGAAGTGTATATGTATCAACCATAGAGAATCGGGATTCTAGATTGCAGGTAAAGAGCATTTGGTGCACAAGCTAGTAAAGGCTTTTTACGTGTTGAAGTAGGTCCCAAGCGCCTAGTATATTAAAATTGATTACATCTAACAAGCTCTGGATTCAAGAGTCCTGATTCAAATCTGTGTCAAAAGTTTAAGTAATGGCATAGTTATTCTCATTGTACTCCCATACGATTTCATCATCACAGGTAGTGAGGCCAGCACAATTGCTATTGCTCTTAACTCGACTAATCTCGACCTCTTGTATCATTGCCTAGGTGTAGATTTTTGGCAAATTGGCAATGGTGTGTTTGTCTCTCAAACAAAATCAAATGTTGAATTTCTTTTAGAATGGTTGTGTTACAACTTGAACTAGCAGGTAGGATTAAAGCCCCAAAGAACAAAGCTACCACAACTATAACTTACAAATGCTATCCACTATCACCTCACTTACCACCCTTCTACACTTTAGTTTGGCTCTTCTCCAACTTAAACATGGCTTCCCTAGGATAGGATTGCTAAGCTATGGGAATGAAGGATCAAGGTGATTTCAAGAGATAGCCTTAGCAAAACATTAGGTTTTTTTGTAGTATATGATAAAAAGGTGATGGGAGGACCATAAAGACTAGTGCCAATCCCTAGGGAAAATGGAGTCAAGGGAAGCTAGTCCAACAAAGGGGTTAGTTCATGAAAGATTAGGGAAATTAGGATTACAAGCATATGCCACAAATAAACCATAGCATGCTAAAAAATGAATGTAGAAGTCAACTCGGATGTCCCAAGACTGGTGCCACATCAAAACAATGTCAACTAGGGTGTTCCTCATACAATGAAGTATTACGAGCTCTTACTCTAGAAAGATGATTGAATGTAATATAATCATGCATAAAAGATTAAAGGGAGATAAAGGAATACAATTATCACATAAAACCCTTCCAATGAGGCAGATTTTCCTTTCTATGGCCCTAATTAGCAAGTTCTTGATTATTCTACAATTCATTAGCAACATTAGGAATAGGAACAACGATGCCACTTTGAATGGAGAAGAAATCCTTACAGTTCAAGCTGCACCATGAAAGATATGTATATTTATTAAGCTCCAAAAGAGAGAGAACTCTCAAAATCCAACCATGTGTACAAATAAGGAAAAGGCTTATATAGGAGAGGACTTCAATTTCCTTTACAATAAAACAACAATAAAATCCTAGATCTAGCCTAGGGTGGAGTAAGCAATGAATAACCTCCACTAAAACCCTAACAAACTCTAATAATATCCAAAATATGAGGTGGTCAATGCCACATGAACAATGTCCAAGATACACAAGGCCCAAAAGAGAGGGTCAAATACAACAAAGTGATATATAATGGCTCCAAGGGAGGGAGCGTTCCACTAGATATGGTCCAATATACAACAAACATCATGAATACACTCCAATACCCTAGAGCACTCCACCAAATATACCACATGTGTGGTCCAAAAGCATCCTCTAAGTGTGACATCTAGCCCCAGAGTCAAAGAAATGGGTGAGAAGTGTCTCAAAACAAGGTAGTGCTCCATCAAATCAAGTGCCACGTGGAGAAAACAACCCAAAGTAGGCTAAAACCCTAGGATGTTCCATTGAAAAAGCAAGGAAAGTCATCCCAATAGCCACATGTGTGGTATGACCCTTCAATAAAAGTGATCCAACATCCTCAAGAAGTCTCTAGAGCATGTCCCAATGGTCCAAGGTGATGAAGAATGGTCCATATGTTTGTAACTCGTCCATAGCTTGTGCTAATGGTCCAATGGTGCAATAAATTCAACCCAAGTGCTAGAAATAGATCCAAAAAGGTGAAAATGACTTAAAAGATGACCACAGTGCTCTCAAACCCGTAGGAATCTTATTGAGCACTCCACACATTTGGAAAGATCTCAAAAAGAGATTTCCAACTATATATGGCACTTACCAAACAAGACTAGAATGAGCAAGGTCCACGCTCTGAAAGACAGGGTACCAAGTTACTAAAAATCGACCCAAAAACCATAAAAAACAACCCAAAAAGATGTCTACATTTCTCTAGCACCCTTAAGAATGAGGTTGATCATTATGTACCATTAGAAAGGGCTTTAAAAGAAATTTCCAACAATATATCATATGCCCTCATCTGAGCAAGGGCATTCGAGAACCTAAGGTTTGAAAACAACGTCCTGTTTTGCTCAATTCACCCTAGGATAACCATGAAAACAAGATACAAAATGTGAACAAATGCCAAGAGCTCAACACCACTATGAAAATCATCAATATGCCATCCAAACCATCATCAACATGTCATTCCTCATGAAAACTATGATGAAAATTACAAGTGGACACCCATGCAATATGAGAGTAACATCTAGCTCCAAATGTGGAACATGTGCTCATCTCGAGAGTGCATGACATAGATGGATGACAACAACCAACTCAAAACACCACAACCAAAAACCATGTGGCGGAATGGATGACCTTAACATCCCTAAACGCCATATTTATATCCATGACTACATAGTTCCAAAATTTGGCTTTATAAGTAAAGCACAAGCCATCAATGCCCAAGAAATAAAATAAAATGCTCCTACTCTAATGCCCATGCAATAGCTTATTCTTCTCCTACCTACCTTCTCTAAGATTAGATTTTTATTGTTTAATCAATATGATCTAGGATCTTATCTGAGAGAATAACATGCACAACAATAATCACAAGAGACAAAGATTGTTCCTCGGGGAAACCATAAAGGAGAAAACCCCGCAACTTCCTCAGAGATAGAATGAGCACCGATAGCAAAAGTAAAACCCGAAAGTACAAAGATGATCTCCAACAGTTGTTCTCTCTCTCTCACTTGTGGGAGCTACTCCTCTCTCACTCATGCGCTATTGTTGAGTGAGTGTGTGTTCCAAATAGAGAGGCCCACTCTCTATTTATACTTAATTTCCACTTCACATTTACCCTACACGGCAGACTTCTCTAGGAGAGTCTAATAACCCTAATATAACTCAACTGTGGGGTCTAATGCCCCGACTTACAATGGAGGGTTAACCTCAATGACTTTACATGACTTAACTATAATAATGACTCTCCTGATCGAAGGAACAAACATCTCTGTCGAGGTACAATAAAATACAATATGAAACATACAAGTGAATACATTCCGAAGTTATAAATACATCAACACTCCCTCTTAACTAGGAAGGTATTCTCTTGACACAGTTCATCAGCACAAGTCTTCGTCACTGGATCATCATCAAAGTTGGATCATCATCGTTGGATCATCATCACTGGATCATCATTATCACTGCTGCTGCTATCTCGAGCAAATGGTGCTATCTCTCAAATCTACTCATCATAGGAAGTTCTATAGAGCCAACCCTTTTTCATGCTGGATGTAGGCCTATCCCTCTGCCAAGTCTTCATCTACAGTGCCAACCCTTTTTCATATTGGATGTAGGCCTAGTCCTCTGCCAGGTCTTCATCTACAGTGCCACCCCTTTTTCATGTTGGATGTAGGCCTAGTCCTCTTCCAGGTCTTCATCATCTCTGCGAGCAAACCATCAAGTAGGTACATCTCACGACTTATTATATGCCTCTTGCAAAACCTGCAAGATCTCCCATGACTGATTATATGCCACAGCAAAACCTGAAGGAGCATCCTAAGATTGATTACATGCCTTACAACACGTGTGTACCCTACTATTACCTCATTGTCTTCAGATAATCTCATCGTCACACGGAGCACAGCCCAAATACACATAACACTGCACTTACATCAACAACCATGGGAGGCCCAACCTGCCACCATGTCGGAAAAGCTTCTCAGCACTTACATCAACGCACATGGGAGGCCCATCCTGCCACCATGTCGAAAAGGCTCAGCACTTACATCAACAACCATGGAAGGCCCAACCTGCCACCATGTCGGAAAGGTTCTCAGCACTTACATCAACGACCATGGGAGGCCTACCCTGCCACCATGTCGGAAAGGCTCATGTGTATCTGCGTCTTCCGGACTCATCACTTCCCCTTGGAAGGAACCTCGATCTGAATAACACCAAGCTTCTCTCTGAAGTACTCAAACTTCACTCTGGCTAATGGCTTAGTCAATACATCAGCTATCTGCTCGTCCATCGCAACATACTGGAGCTTCACTGCTCCCCTCTACACCATATCCCTGATATGGTGATATTTGATCTCGATATGCTTCGACTTGTCATGGAACAACGGGTTCTCCAACAACTTCACACAACTCTGGTTGTCGCAATATATACAAGTAGCATCCAACTAGAGATCAAACAAATCAGATAGTAGCTTTCTTAGCCACACTACCTCACAACTAGCTGAACAAGCTGCGACATACTCTGCTTCAGCTGTACTCAGTGCCACGCGGGACTGCTTCCTGCTAAACCAAGAGATCACACCTGATCCCATACTGAAGCAGCACCTTGAAGTGCTCTTCCTATCAATGGACACTGCCTGCCCAATCTGAATCCACGTAACCTTCCAAGTTAATCTTCTGATTCGCCTCATACTTGAGCCCATAATCAACTGTACCCTTCAAGTACCTCAGAATATGCTTTGTAGCAATCAAGTGAACATGCCTCGGATCCGTCAGAAACTGGCTCAATGTGGTCACAGCAAAGCAAATATCTGGTCTCGTATTCGTCAGGTACATCAAGGATCCAATCATCTGACGATACATCGTGGCATCAACCGACTCTGGTGAAGCATCACTTAATAGCTTCAGGTTCGATTCCATAGGTGTGGCCATGGCCTTGCAGTCCATCATCCCGAACCTCTTCAGGATCTCTACTGCATACTTCCCTTGTCCAAGGAAGATTCCATCTGCACTCTGCCACACCTCCATGCCTAGAAAGTAGTGCATCATCCCTAAGTCCTTCATCTCGAACTCGGCAACAAGCTTCCTCTTTGTGTCATCAATCAACCCATCCTCACCTGTCACAAACAGGTCATCTACATACAGTAGGAGTATCATTGGGTTCCCTTCCTCAACCTTGTAGTAAAGGTTGGAATCCACTTTACTCTTGGTAAAGCCCAAACTAGTCAGGAAGTTGTCAATCCTGTCGTACCACGTCCTGGGTGCCTGTTTCAAGCCGTACAAGTCCTTCAATTTGCACACATGAGTCTCCCTATCATCTGTCTCAAATACGAGTGGCTGCTCCATGTACACTTCTTCTTCCACTACACCATTCAAGAATTGCAGCCAGAGCAAGTACTGATCTAATGGAAGTGTATCTGGCTACAGGTGCAAAAGTTTCTTCATAATCTATCCCTTCCTTCTGGGAGAAGCCACGTGCCACAAATCTTGCTTTATATTTCTCTATGTTGCCATCTGCAACATGCTTGATCTTGTAGATCCACTTGGAAGTCACAACAGACTTCCCTTCTGGTCTCGGGACCACATCCCAGACATCATTCTTCATGATCGACTAGTACTCCTCGATCATAGCATCCTTCCATTCTTTCTTTTTTGTCACTTCTTCATAGTTGGAAGGTTCTTTTTCAATGATGTCACACAACAAGGCTACATAGCTGGAGTATGGCCTTGGTCTCTTCCTTTCTCTGTGTATTCCTTCTGGAGCGCCATATCTTTCTACACCTAGGATAGCCTCTCGTACCAATGCTGGTTTCCTCTTGTAAGAATTCTTCTCATGGGGTGGATCTACAGGTTCCAGAGGTTCTTCCATTTCTCGATCTTCTTCTGGAGTTGCTTCATTTATTGTTGTATCTCAGATCCAGAGTACTTCTGTTTCTTCAAGGTCTTCAATAGGTCTCTTTTTGGATTTGTTGTAAGCTGAGTCTTCGTCAAATGTCACGTCCCTGCTAATGTCGATCTTCTTGAATTCTGGAAAATATATTCTGTAAGCCTTCCATAATCGTTCTATTCTTCCTTTCTGCAACTCCATTCTGTTGTGGATTATATGGAGTGGTCAACTCCCTCTTAATCCTCGATTCTCTGCATAATTCCTTGAATTCATCTGATGTGAATTCTCCGCCATTGTCTGAACGAAAGGTCTTAATATTCTTCTCTGTGGTTCTCGATCAAGGCTTTGAATTCCCTAAACTTACTGAATACTTCATCCTTGTTTTTCAAGAAATATATCCATGTCTTCCTAGAAAAATCATCAATGAAAGAAAAATAATATACATACCCACTTAATGAACTGGATGACATCGAACCGCATACATCAGAGTGGATATTTTCAAAGATTCCTTTTGCCTTTCTCTCGCTACTTGGAAATGTCTTCTTTGTGTTCTTTCCCTTAGCACATCCTTTGCAAACACCTTCATGCTTTGCCTGCAAGTGGTAGTGCCCTACAGTGCACATGTGCAAGCCTTCTATGCCAAAGTTCACTTGGCTCTACTGAGTCATGGACCAAAGCTTGTTCTAGTTGGCCCTTTAATTTGTATAAACCTCCCTCTTGCTCTCCAATTACTACTGCATCATCTATAGTCTTTCCCTTTGGCCACATAAGGACTTGGCCATCTACAAATGCAACCCTCATACCTTTTGCATCCAATGCAGATATGGAGAGAAGATTCTTCTTTAGTCCTGGTACAAACAACACATCTTTCATCTTCATAGACTTTCCAAAGTTTAGCTTATAGGAAGCTTCACCACTTCCTTTTATAGGGTACTGGTAGTCATCCCCAAGTTTCACTTTGTGGGGTGACTCATGTTTGGATAGATTTACAAAGGATTCTTTAAATCCCGTCATATGCTTGGAAGCCCCACTATCTATGAGCCAATCATTGCTTCCATGTGTAACAGTTCCTGTGAGGGCAAAAAATCAAAACATACTCTTCATCGCTTGAAGAATCTTCACTTTCTTCTTTGACTCTCTTCCTGGGAGGTTCATCATCCTCTGCAGTGTGAGCATGATGTCTTCTTTTGTTGTTCTTCTCTTGTGGGAGCCACCTCTATTTCTGGGACAATCTCTGGCGAAGTGTCCTTTCTCATCACATGTATAGCATCTGACGTTAGATAGATCTCTGCTAGATCTTCTAGGGCTATCTTTCTGATTCTGGTGTGGATGCTTACCTTTCTTGAGATGATAGTGCTCCCTTTTGATTTTCTTGGTGTGTGTTGTGAGAGCTTGATCTTCATTTCCCATCTTTTCTTCTCGAGCTACTATTCGAGCTTTTTCTTGTGAGCATTCCTCCCACAGCCTACTGAAAGTGATTAACTTTCTTGTAGCACAAATCCCTTGAATGAAGGAGTCCCATGACCTAGGGAGGCCATTCAAGGTGGTCATCGCAATTTCTCCATTCTCTACTTCTTCTTCCACAGCTTTAAGTTGTTCTTTGATTTGAGAGACCCTTGTAAAGTATGACTGTATGGTCTCTGCATTTTGAATCTTCACATTCTTCAACTGATTTTGTAAAGTCATCTTCCGATTTATATTCTTCCCTTCAAATAGCTTGGTCAAGGAATCAAACATCTCTTTAGATGTCTTTAAGGAAGACACATGTGGTATAAGGTGATCCTCGATAGAATCAACAATAATCCTTTTGGCCTTAACCAAGTTCTTCTTGTGTAAGGCTTTAGCCAGATCTCCCTTTGGAACTGGAACCTCTGCACTTATGTAGGTGTCCAATTCATTTTCTTCAAGAACAAGTGAAATCCTATACTTCCATGCTCGGAAGTTATCATCTCCTTCAAGCTTTTCATCCAGCTTGGTGTGATGAGACATCTTTAATGAGAACCTCAAATGGAAATACAAAAGATTTAGATCTTACCAATTTGAGATTCCTAAACTAGATCTGGAGCTGATCTTTTACAGTGTTGATTTTGTAGTCCGAGGTCAAATTAGGGTTTGACTTTCCTGGAGATTTACCTAACCAAAAATTTCGATCTTGGTCTCTAAATTTTGATTTTGAGGAGGAGAGCAATCCTATGTTGGGCTCACTCAAAAATTCCACTTATGTGAAAAGCCCTAATTTCCCGCAGTAGTGATAGGTCAAAAATTGAAAAATGCCTGGAATCAAATTCTGCTTCGACGGGAAGATGTGCCCTTCAAAGGAGAGTTATCCTAGCCTCCTTTTGCTGATGATCTGTGGAGAGAAACCCAAAAATCAAGAAGCCCTAGCTTCAGCAGTTGTACAATGTCTTCTTCTCAGGTTAGCTCTGATACCATGTTAGATTTTTATCATTTAATCAATATGATCTAGGATCTTATCTGAGAGAATAACATGCACAGGAATAATCACAAGAGACAAGAGACGCAAAGATTTTTCCTCGAGGAAACCATAAAGGAGAAAACCCCGCAACTTCCTCAGAGATAGAATGAGCACCAATAGCAAAAGTAAAACCCAAATGTACAAAGATGATATTCGACGGCTATTTTCTCTATCACTTGTGCGAGCAACTCCTCTCTCACACATGCGCTATTGTTGAGTGAGTGTGTGTTCCAAATAGAGAGGCTCACTCTCTATTTATACATAATTTCCACTTAACATTTACCCTACAGGGCCGACTTCTCTAGGAGAGTGTAATAACCCCTAATATAACTCAACTGTGGGGTCTAATGCCCCGACTTACAATGTAGGGTTAACCTCAATGACTTGACATGACTTAATTATATTAATGACTCTTCCGATCGGAGGAACAAACATCTCTGTCGGGGTACAATAAAAGACAATATGAAATATACAAGTGAATACCTTCTGAAGTTACAAATACATCAACACTAAGCATGAGAAGTGAGCATGTCAAATAAATTATAGAACCAATGTAGCCATCTTGACATCTCATCAAGGCCATATCCTCTTCCCTTGAGCTTGGTCATGGACCAAAACAACGCAACATCAATCATCAAATGGAGACATGCTAAAATTTTAATATCAACATAAATGAAAACACATGAGATAGAATGTACAATGTGATCATCATCAAACCCTTGCCATGAATGGCAAGTCCTCCCACAAGCCTCTTCCATCCATGCTTGAATAGGGTTTGTGTATACATAATCAACATAAAGCTACCAATTTGTAAAATCATCGATGACATGCTCAAATGAAAGAGTTTTAGGTTCCTCCAATATCACAATACTTTCAGCTTGGCATGAAGAAAAAATTTTGAACATAGAAGTGGACTTTTGCGCCAAAATACATGGCTGAAATCACTGAAAGAATCACTGATTAGTACAACTTCTTGTTCCATATCGTTTCCAGAAAGTAAAATTAAGTTTGCATTTGCAAAATCCAAAGAATTTCCAAAATTTGAGAAGGGAAAAAGGGCTGAAAATTTCTGCAACAAACAACCTGCTGCCCTGGGCGATTTCCAGAAGTCAAAAGGTGGTTTTCAGCCAAATATTCATATATAAATCCATCTACAAAATAGTACAAACATGGCTGGAAAAATCTGCAATAAATCCATGCTGTAATGCCTCATTTCTAGCCCTTAATATGGGCTTAAAATCTATCATTTTACTCTCGAATGCATCCAACAAGTTAGGGTTTGGTGGCTGAAAAATTCCTGTATTAAAATCATCACCGAGCAGACCCAAATCATGAGAAAAAAACAATGCTACAGAGAGATGCGTTCCCCAAGGTCGAGGGCACGCCCCCCTCATTCCCCGCGCCTTGAGGACTTGGGGGCACCTAGCGAAACATTTCTCCTTGTCCCCAATTTGGCAAAAGCTGATGAAACGCAGAGGGGAGCTCATCCCCCTGTCTTGAAGCACGCACCGGCAAAGGGGGGCACCTAGGCGCTCCTTCCCAAAAATGGGGGTCATCTGGACACTACATAGAGCTCATGCATTCGCCAAGGTCGAGGGCACGCCCCCCTCATTCCCCGCGCCTTGAGGACTTGGGGGCACCTAGCGAAACATTTCTCCTTGTCCCCAATTTGGCACAAGCTGATGAAANCAAAAGCTGATGAAACGCAGAGGGGAGCTCATCCCCCTGTCTTGAAGCACGCACCGGCAAAGGGGGGCACCTAGGCGCTCCTTCCCAAAAATGGGGGTCATCTGGACACTACATAGAGCTCATGCATTCGCCAAGGTCGAGGGCACGCCCCCCTCATTCCCCGCGCCTTGAGGACTTGGGGGCACCTAGCGAAACATTTCTCCTTGTCCCCAATTTGGCACAAGCTGATGAAACACAGAGGGGAGCTCATCCCCCTGTCTTGAAGCACGCACCGGCAAAGGGGGGCACCTAGGCGCTCCTTCCCAAAAATGGGGGTCATCTGGACACTACATAGAGCTCAAAAGAAGCACGAATCAAGGAATATCATGTCCTAGAGCACTTCTACTCCTTTGATCAGTTTTGATTGGGCCAACAAATTTTTTAAGGTTAAAATATTGGTGCACTTGATTGATTAAAGTTCTAGAGTACGAGGACAGGGATTTTTACGAGCTTAGATGTGAATGATGCAGTTGGTTTAATGGAAGATAACCCTCAAAGATATTTACACATTGATTTTAAACATGTTTGAAAAGGGTGTTCACCCCTTTTATATACTCTGAGAATTAACAGTTCACTCTTGCATAATTGTATGTTGGACTTCAAAGCCTCAAATAAAGTGATACCCTCTATAATTATGGAAAAATAGGGTCCCTAGGTCACATTTCCCAATTAGAATATCTATGCCATGGATTCACACAATGTTGGAAGTGTATGGAAACATTGAAGAATTAGAATTAAGTTTTGTTACTTTTCCAAAAACATCCATGGTTATGGATGTTATGGCTGCTAATGTACCAGAGCCTTGGGGCTTGGGGCATATTGTTGTCACGTGGGTTGCTATGGTGGATGGATCCATAGAGATGGACATATCTTATGTTGTGATCACTGTCGAATCCTCAACAAGTGAGGCTTTACAAGGAGCAGTTTAAACTGTATTTACACAAGATGAATAGTTATTGCTGAGATTTATAATTTTTAGATTTTTTATGGCCTCAACATCCCCCCCATTTCCCCCAAATTTCCCTAAAAATTGGGGTGGTCTCCACACATCCCCAATGTGTGTTTCCCGCTCCTGCATCCCAGAAACTTGGGGAAGCATTGAGAAAAGCCTGGATACGAAAGTGAAGAAAAAGATTGGAAATGATCCTCCATGTGCTACTCCGAAAAGTGTTCTAGAAGTTGAGGTACAAGGTTGTCCCAAATCTACAAAAGCAACCTCCTAAATCATCATCAAAGGCATAAACATGGCTGAAAATATTCATGAGAGATCTCATCAACAATAGGTTGTCCAAGGTCTTCAAAAATTGCACTTCCATTATGAGACGAATCATACATGGGATTACCAACAAAAAATCTCCAATGATCCTCGCCCATAATATGATCAAAATGATGAAAATGTTCTTCACTAAAATCACATCTATGGCTGCCATTAACTTCATTCTAAGCTGCAGGAAACGCCCCCCCCCCCCATCCCTAGTGTGTTTCATGCCTGAAACATGGAAACATGTGTTGTACAAGGTACAAATGCATTACCGCATGAACGAGTGTGTTTTCCAAGATAGAAAGGTGTTTTCAGTACCAACAAGGTCTGTATAGCTACATTTCTTAAAAAAATCTCCCCACTCCTAAATAAAATCGCCTCATTCAATAGTAATTGGAAATATTAAATGATAAGAGTGGCATTCTCCTTATTTTTAATTTTCTATCATTTTACTTAAAATTTTAACATTACCATTAATTGTTTCAAGAAGTTTGAGAGTGGTTCCAACCTCATCGGACTTGATATGCAAAAAATAGAATTTTAGATCCCATTCAGAATTCAACAAACTTATTAGTTTTCAATATTTTAGGATTGTAAAGTTTCCACTGGATTCTATCATATATGAAGGTATGGGATTGGCATTTAATCAAGCACATTAACCCCTCTATGTACCTTGATATTGGTAGTATTGATTGTTGAACTCCCTTGTCATCACCTTAATAAAAATTACTCTTCATTCAAACAAAACCATTTAATAAGAATGAGAAGCTTTTTCTACCTTATTTTAACGATTGGATTAGGAAGTTTCATCAAAATTATAGGGTGTTGAGTCATTGACTAATGTCCTTAGAGGATCAACTTTGAGATTCGAGGTAGAGGCAAGGGCTAGAGCCTAGAGGAGGGAGGCATAGGTGTCATTGATGAAAAAGGTCCCAATATAGGTAATGATTCACTGACATGTATGTTTCACATTCATTTTTTTTATGTCCTTGCACATTTATTAATTTAAAATATACATATATCATACATACATACATACATATTGTGTTTCCCCGTTTCCAAAATTTTGGGGGCTCACAATTCTAATGCGTCCTCATTTTGGAAACGTGTCCCCATTTCATGCAACTTAAACTTCATTAGTATCAAAGAAATATTCATACCTACCATCTTCAAAGGGTTTGTTTTCAAGAATAAGAGAGGAAGGAAAGCTCACCAAAGCCTCATTACCATGAAGAGAACAAGGAGCATCAATGTCTTCATCATGGACCTCTTCAAGGGCTTGATCTTCAATGTGTTCCTCAAGGGAATGGTCCTCTTCTTTGGCTTCCTCTTGATCATGACCCTCCAAAGGAACTTCAACTTCTTGCTTTTCAATGGAATTGTGAGGGAGGTGTTAAACTAGCAGCAACAAGGAAGTCTTCCCGCATGCATGTGTTCTTACATTTAGAAGACTTAAATTAGAAAGCCAATTGTATTTAATTATTTTTCCTAAACTAATTTAAGTGATCTAATTATTTTAGGAAAAATTAGGGTGATCTAATAATTAAAGTGATCTAATTTTGACTTTAAGTGAAAGTGAAATTAGGGTTTTCGCTTTACCTAAAGTTGTAAAAGAGAGATCAATTGGTGGAGAGGACACAATTGCATTCCGACAGAGATAGAGGAAGAAGTGTGAGAGAGAATTTTGGCGAAGAAGACGGAGGAGCACTAACTCAGGAGCGAAGCCCTAAATTGCAGAGGAGAGAGACAGGAGACTTCGGCGGAGGTACACCGTACAGCAGCAGGTTGTACAGCAGCAAGTTGCCTTGGGAACCGTGCCATCTCACAGGTTTTTCTCAGTGATTTTTGGGTGTTTTGATTTTTCCATCTAGGGCATAAATCGATTTTCTGATATTGTAAAAGCTCTGTATTTTCTTAATAAATATCCTCTCATACTGTTGCACCGGTTTTCCCATCTTGAGTTTTGTCCGAGGGTTTCTACCCAAAAAGACTGTGTCATTTCTATTGATGTGATTGATGTTGTAAATGGTTCTCAGTTTTATATTCCGCTGCATACTGTAAAGAAGCTCATGTGTGGTTATGTCAGTTAAATTTAAATATATTGTTTTAGCCCTAGTTGTGCTTTAAAGGAAAATTTACAAGAGGTCTTCTTCATTTTTCTCTTTAAACATACACTTGGTATATTAAACATAGAGCATCCATTTTCATAATATTTAGGGCTCCATTTTTTGCAAAATGCCTCAATCAAATCTGTAAAAGATGATATCTCTCCCTTAGCAAGACTTTGGAACCAATCCCTTGCATTCCCTTTCAAACTAAGCACAAAAAAAATCATCAAAACATCTTCATGGTTGACACCAAAATTTGAAGCAATTAGCATGAAACATGTAATGTGCTTGTGGCGGAATCATTATGCCCATGAAAACTTGGATTATAATCAAAAAATGGCTTTGGTAGCATGTTAGGAAACCCTAGGATGTTTGAAAAATCAAGAGGATCGAGTTCATCGTTCAACCATGGAGGCAATGCCATTTTTCTTTAAATGGAGGTTACCAAATCAAAAAATGCACATAAGCATACCTCATACCAATAACAAAATGTGTGGAGTCGCCAAGGTGAACTTGAGATGTCGTCAAAATTATTGAGTGTGCTCACCTCTAAACTCAACAAATATTCAAAACCTACAAAGAAACAAGGGCTTCATCCCTTCATGAAGTCCCCATATGAGAAGAGAAATTTACAACAATTACCTCCCACAAAATGTTATGAAGCATGATCTTCAAAATTTCTAAGAAAAGGGCTTTATCCTTGACAACGGCACCAAACCAAAATGTTACAACTTAAAATACCAAGTACGATTAAAGCCCCAAAGAACAAAGCTATCTCTGTTATAACTTAGAGGTGTTACATGCTGTCACCTCATTAACAACCTCTCTACACTTTAGATTGGCTCTTCTCCAACTCAACGGGGGCTTCCCTAGGATAGGATTGCTAGGATATAACAATGAGGTATCAAGGTGATTTGAAGAGATGGCCTTAGCAAAACATTAGGAAATTTTGAAGTATGTGATAAAGTGGTGATTGGAGGACCATGAAGACTAGTGCCAATCCCCAGGGAAAATGGAATCAAGGGAAGCGAGTCCAACAAAGGGGTTAGTTCATAAAAGACTAGCGAATTTAGGACTACATGCACATGCCACAAATAAACCCTAATATGCTGAAAAATAATTGTAAAAAACAGCCAGGATGTCCCAAGAGTGGTGCTACATCAAAACAATGTCAATTGTTGTGTCCCTGATACAATGAAGTATTACAAGCTCTTACTCTAAAAAGATGATCGAAACAACATAATATAATCATGCATAAAGCATCAAAGGGAAATAAAGGAATAGACTTCATACATAAAACCCTTCCAAAGAAGCAGATTTTCCTTTCTATAAGCCTAAATAACACGTTTTAGGTTATTCTAGAATCCATTAGCAGCATTCGAAATAACAACAAGGATGCCACGCTTTGAATGGAGAGGAATCCTTTATACTTCAAGTTGCACCATGAAAGCTATGTCTATTATGCTCCAAAACAGAAAGCACTGAAAGTTTTTCAAGAACCCCAACCCAGTTTCAAGCCTTTTGGCTTCTCTTCATAATTTAATGCCCAAGCCCTTCTATGCCAATCCGATGTCATCCAGTTCATTAAGTGGGTATTTATATTACGTTTCTTTCATTGATGAGTTTTCTAGGAAGACATGGATATATTTCTTGAAAAGCAAGGATGAAGTATTTAGTAAGTTCAAGGAATTCAAAGCCTTGATCGAGAACCACACAGAGAAGAAAATCAAGACCTTTCGATCAGACAACGGCGGAGACATCACATCAGAAGAATTCAAGGAATTGTGCAGAGAGTTGAGGATTAAGAGGGAGTTGACCACTCCATATAATCCACAACAAAATGGAGTTGCAGAAAGGAAGAATAGAACGATTATGGAAGCAACAAGGGCAATGCTTCATGATCAAGATCTTCCTATGCATCTATGGGCAGAAGCTGCTAGGGCAACTGTGTATTTATAGATCATACTCTGCATAGAGTACTTGAGAACAAGACACCAGAAGAAGCCTTCTCCAGCAAGAAACCAGAAGTCAGCCATCTCAGAATATTTGGTTGCCCAATGTACATACACATTCAGAAAGAGAAGAGGACGCAGTTAGATCCTTCAAAAAAGAAGGATATATTTGTAGGATATAGTGAAAGCTTGAAGGCTTACAGAATATATTTCCCAGGATTCAAGAAGATTGACATCAGCAGGGATGTGACATTTGACGAAGACTCGGCTTACAACAAATCCAGAAAACTACCTATTGAAGACATTGAAGAAACATAAGTGTTGCCAACTTTTTTGTACCATAGTTGGGTTACCTGAGGAGTCGCCAGTTGACAAACATGACCAATGTTTGATTCCAGTGTATCAGATGATCTGCCTTTGTGTCTAGCCAGTTTTGGCTAGTCAGTTTTTTATTTGAATAATTTTGACCATGGCCCCGCAGGGTTTGTAACAAGATGTGCTAGTAGGGTGTTTTGAGTGGTTCAGTCTCCTAAGACGTAGAATCTCAACTAAGGTATTCCAAGAAGTTTATTGCCCTTGACAATTATGCTTTTCCTATAGCCGAGTATAATTGACGAGGTTTTCTCCCGCTTCCTCCAAAGCTGGAATGCCCGATTTTGAATTCTGGGCCTTGGGGGGTTATTAGAGCCCAACTAAGTGTATATAAACCTACTAGGCATTATTAGAATAGAGCATGGTCATGTCCTAAGTCACTAGGACCCTCAAAGATTTTTCCGAAAAAATTTTACCAGACACGTTAAAAAATTATTTTTTAATTTTTTCTTAACTTTTTAATTAAATTTTTCCATAATTTAAATGGAAAAATTCAATTTGTAATAAGTTAGTCATCCAGAACCCAAATTCAGTGATTGAAGGCTCTAACCTTAAGCCAAAAATCATTCTTGATCAGCCAGCTAGTCACATCCAACTTTCAAATCATCATTCGGCCACGTAACGCATATTTTCTCAAAAAGTCAGTTTTGGGGAAAATATTGATTAAATAATAAAAATGATTATTTTGGAGAAAATCCAAATCTCTCCAAATTAATCCGAATTTGGCGAAATGAAATGCAAAATGACATGGCAATGGGCATTTATGATGATTGGAGTTAACAGAAGGTAGCTTCAGTCAACATTCAGTGAGTATTCATGACACCTCTACTTAGCAAATTCGCCCTCTTCAGCTGGCTCACGAATTGAGGGAGGTGGAGAGCATCCATTGGATTGATGTTTTGATCAAGGCGGGACTGGCTCTTGCACTTATGATTACTAGGCAGTGGCTCCTCCATACCTAGCTTACAGCTCCTCCAGACCTAGCAGGTGGTTCCTTCTCAAGCTCACGCCCCCCTCTCCTCAAGAGGGAGTCTTCACACGTGTGGCCTCCTCATCTGCTTGTTTTCAGTGTTTAGGGTTGGAGTGGGGGCGCCTTGCCTAGGTGGAGGCCTCCCCTCACTCTTAACTCTTGATTTTCAGGTCTGGGCTCTCAGTTAGCTGTCAAGCCGGTTAGGTCAGGGTTTTTGGTTTTAGGGTTTTGGGTCTTCTCTCATTGTATAAATAGAGGCTTCTTTAGCTCTATTCGGATGGAACTTTTGTGCTCGAGTTACTCTGCAAAAATTGTATTAAGCTTTGCTTACATTTTGATTAATAAGATTTTCGACTTTGGAGCAGTGTTACAAATATCGGCGATATATCGCCGATATCGCGATATATCGCGCTACAATCTCCTCGGCGATATTATCGCCAAACATCGGCGATTTTTTCGGGCGATTTTTTCAGCGATTTTTTCTTAGAAAAATTGCGATTTAACGCGATGTGTTTGGCACAAATCATCGCTCGCTTTTCCGACCCGGATAAAAGGTTAAAATACGGTTTTTTTTTGTTTTATTTCATTGCAGCCGCCAGCGAGGGTTTTGTTTGCATTTGAAGTTGCCAACAGGAGAGCAGCCGCCAGCGAGGGTTTCGTTTGCATTTGAAGTTGCCGACAGGAGAGCAGCCGCCAACGAGGGTTTCGTTTGCCATTCCGCGCAGAGGTGAGTACTGTAATGTATTGTTTTTAACCTGTGGGTGCAATGTTGAATGGAGTCTCGACTAAATACGCCGGTGGACTTGGAATTTGCATTGCAGTGGAGCCGATTTGGGGCGATTTGGGGAGAGTCAAGACTGTCGCGAGTCGCGACTCCCGACTGTGGGTAGAGTCGTAGACCGGCAATGGAGTCGGAGTCGAACTGTGGTATATTATAATTTATTATATATATTATATATTATATATAATGTATTATATATTATATAATATATATTATATATTATATATAATACAATATATAATGTATTATATATAATATATAATATATATTATATATTAGATAATACATAATGTATTATATATAATATATATTATATATTATATAATACATAATGTATAATATATAATATATAATATATATCATATATTATATATAATATATGATATATATCATATATTATAATATAATGTATTATATATTATATAATATATATTATGTATTATATATTATATATAATGTATTATATATTATATATAATACATTATATATAATATATATCATATATTATAATGTATTATATATTATATATAATGTATTATATATAATATATAATACATTATAATATATGATATATATTATATATAATGTATTATATATAATATATAATACATTATATATAATATATAATACATAATATATTATATATAATATATTATGTATTATATATAATATATATTACCTTTTAATTATTCAAACTTCAAAGTTCAACCATAGGCCAAACCTTCCACAAAATTTACGGGAGACTGAGATAACTTGTGGCCCGTGGGTTGGCAGATAAATTTCAGATCTATGTCTCTAGTTCCATAAACAGGCGCTATTGTTACTGGACTTTCACACTTGATCTCCTCCACCACAGTTTTGTGGAGTTGTCGATTAAGTTGTCTAATTTTTTAAATATGACTTGTGATTCATGAGTCGGGGACTCAAGATCCGAGACACGATTCATTTTTTATGTGTGATGTATCACTAGACCTCTTATACATCTTATATATCGGTTTTATTTCTATATTCATGTAGCAATGTGTTTATTTGATGTTCTTGTTGCTTTAGATGTTTAGAAAATTGAAAAAAAATGAATATTTTTGTATTTTTTTACATTGCCGATATATTGCCGATGTTTGCCGACATTTTCGCCGATAAATCCAATAATATATTTTTGGACCCTCGGCGATATATTCGCCGACACGATATTTGTAACATTGCTTTGGAGGTCCATCTCTCTTTGCATGTTGTCAATGTTCTATAGTTGAGGTGAAACTGTTCCTAAACCCTTTACTCTTTTTTTTAGTTGAATGAGATCTATTTATGTGTTAACCTTAAGAGGGCCACTATTGGCACGGTAGAATAGCTGTTTGTAGTTTCAATTCAGTTATTTATGCAAAGTACGTTCTAATCTTGATGAATATGAGTAGTCAGTTATACGTAGTATTGATCTCGATTGAGTTTCCTTTGCATACTTTTTATATATATATGATCTCACTTGTATCTGAGTTTTGGTATTAGCAGGTCACAGGTTGAAGAAGAGTGCGAGTTCAGCTACATCCAGCCCAAGCTTCAAGCAACCTACCTTTTAACATATTGTGATTGCAGGGCCTACAAGATTGGTCTCTTCCCATTCGAAAGAATGTCGGAGTCTTCTTCCATCTCTTGTGTTCCATCCACAAGAAACCCTTCTTTCTCTACCATTTTCCTTTAATTTTTGTACTTGCTCATAAAATAGATCCAAGTTTCAAATCTTTATTATTTCATATCTGTTTTGAGGGCCTTTGCTAGATCTAGTTTACTTCTTTAGATCTAGGGAAAAATTTTATGCTTTGCATGTAAAAATTCAAAAAAATTTCTAAGTATAAAAATTTTTCCAAAATTTTTTCAAATTTTTTTTTTTGCATTGTCTTTCCTATCATATTTTAAACAATACATGCTTGCTGATTTTTCTTTTTTGTGACAGGTACAGCGGAAATGCTGGCGAAATTCTGAAGAATCAAGCCCTAAAAAACCATAAATTCCCTCTTCCTCTTTTCCCCTTCTACAGATTGCTCCAAAGACCTTTCAGGATTAAAGAAAAGAAGCAAAAGAGGCAACAAAAGGAAAGCATTGTAACAAATTAATAAAGAGCAAGTGGGATTACGGCTCCCACACCCCTCTTCCCCCATTTGGGGGAAGCTTGTATCGTCTCTCCATTTTCATGCTTTGCTTCATGTTTTGCTAAAAGTAGGGTAGAATAGTTCATAATCTTTAAAAGTTTATCTTTTCATTAAAGTAAGGTATTTCACTTGCTAAATAAGTTATCATCCATGAAAAGTGAAGTAAAAATGTCTCTTTGATTATTTACTTGGTTAATGCATTGTTTTTTTACTTTTTTGATAGAATTTTGCTTACCCCCTTGCTTTCCTGATTAGGGCCCTAAAAATCTTGAAAGAGACTCTTGGGTAGTTTAAGTCTTTGTGTTTCTTTCAATTTTAATGAATTAATTAAGTCTCTTGAACTTGCAGTAACACAAGTCAAGAGCACTCTCTATTGGAGAGCATTGTTAGAATTGCATCTCCTTGCATTAGGCATTTTAGATTAGCCAAGTCTCTTGAACCGTTGTCATAAGACAAGGTCAAGAGCGCTCTCTGTCGGAGAGTCTTAATCAATTAACTTAATAAAATTTGCAACGCACACCCCCATAATTAATTAACTTCGTTTTCTCCTTGCCCAAGTATGCTCTTACCGACTTCAAAATCGGAGTACCAGAAACGGCATTGGATTTCTAATCTTGCAAGAGAAACGTAATAAAATTAAACCCCATAACCAACGCACCAACGTTGTAGGGAATCTTCCTAAGTTCTTCTTAGTAGAGACGTCGAAACCCCCGTTGTCTAAGCTTCTCAGCTAGTTGGTCAATCTTTGGATACCAGCCTGGGATACTGGGCGGACCGTCATGTCTTCAACAAAATAAACTTGGAATATTCCCCCAGCTTTTGACAAACCTTCGTTGACACCATAAGCAAGATCACTTAAAATCCTTAAAAATATACCAAGAGCACTTGCACAACCTAATATTCACTAGTTTTATTTCAAGACTTGCTGTTAATTTCTTTACGCATTTTCAGTATTTTGACTCCATAAGGCACTGGTCTTTTAATCTGCATAATTGTTATATTGGAATCAATTGTCTTTGGCCTCTTTAATTTCTATCTGTGAATGCACATTTATGAAGTCTTGAATTATTGCTTATCTTTTAATCTCTTGCTAGCAACATGGATTGCTTTAATTTATGTGTCAAAATCATAATAAACAAACACATTTAATTACAATAACTCCTAAACTACACCAATCCGCATCGGTAACCATTAAAACACTTTAACAACTTAAGAGCCATAGAAACTCTTTTGTAGGGACTACCCCCCTTGGCTTCGTTAGGAGTTAGCCTAAACGGAGGAGCTAGGAGTAGGTGACAATACCTAGCTCTATGCTTGCCCCCAAGGTCACACCTCTCCCACTTTCCTAAGTGAGGAGACAGCTTTCGGAAAGTTTCTGCTGCTAGTGTGCAATCGGCGGACAACAAGAAGTACCTAGGATCCGAGATACAACAATAAATGAAGCAACTCCTAAAGAAGATCGAGAAATAGAAGAACCTCAGGAACCTGTAGATCCACCCCGTAAGAAGAATTCTTACAAGAGGAAACAAGCATGGGTACGAGAGTCTAACCTAGATGCAGAGAGATATGGCGCTCCGGAAGGAATACACAAAGAAAAGAAGAGACCTAGGCCATACTCCAGTTATGTAGCCCTGCTGTGTGACATCATTGACAAAGAACCTTCCAACTACGAGGAAGCAGGTGAGAAGAAAGAATGGAAGGATGCCATGATCGAAGAATACCAGTCGATCATGAAGAATGATGTCTGGGATGTGGTCCCAAGACCAAGAGGGAAGTTTGTTGTGACTTCCAAGTGGATCTACAACATCAAGCATGTTGCAGATGGCAGCATAGAGAAATATAAAGCGAGATTTGTGGGACGTGGCTTCTCCCAGAAGAAAGGGATATATTATGAAGAAACTTCTGCACTTGTAGCCAGATACACTTCCATCAGATCAGTACTTGCTCTGGCTGCAATGATGAAATGGAAGATACACCAGATGGATGTCAAGACCTCGTTCTTGAATGGTGTAGTGGAAGAGGAACTGTATGTGGAGCAACCACTCGGATTTGAGACACATGACAGGGAGACTCGTGTGCAAATTGAAGAAGGCCTTCTACGGTTTGAAACAGGCACCCAGGACGTGGTACGACAGGATTGACAGCTTCCTGACTAGTTTGGGATTTACCAAGAGTAAAGCGGATTCCAACCTTTACTACAAGGTTGAGAAAGGGAACCCAGTGATACTTCTACTGTATGTAGATGACCTGTTTGTGACAGGTGAGGATGGGTTGATTGCTGACACGAAGAGGAAGCTTGATGCCGAGTTCGAGATGAAAGACTTGGGTATGATGCACTACTTTCTAGGCATGGAGGTGTGGCAGAGTGCGAATGGAATTTTCCTTGGGCAAGGGAAGTATACAATGGAGATCCTGAAGAGGTTCAAGATGATGGACTGCAAGGTCGTGGCCACACCTATAGCATCGAACCTAAAGCTATTGAGGGATGCTTCATCAAAGTCGATTGACGCCACGATGTATCATCAAATGATTGGATCCTTGATGTACCTGACGAATACGAGACCAGACATTTGCTATGTTGTGAACACATTGAGCCAGTTCCTAAAGGATCCGAGACATGTTCACCTGATTGCTGCAAAGCATATTCTGAGGTACTTGAAGGGTACAATTGACTATGGGCTCAAGTATGATGTGAATCAGAAGATTAACCTTGGAGGGTTATGTGGATTCGGATTGGGCAGGTAGTGCCATTCATAGGAAGAGCACTTCGGGGAGCTGCTTCAGTATGGGATCAGGTGTGATCTCTTGGTTTAGTAGGAAGCAGTCCTACATGGCACTGAGTACAACCGAAGCAGAGTATGTCGCAGCTTGTTCGGCTAGTTGTGAGGCAATATGGTTGAGGAAGCTACTGTCTGATTTGTTTAATCTCCAGTTGGATGCTACTTGTATATATTGTGACAACCAGCGTTGTGTGAAGTTGTCTGAGAACCTAGTGTTCCATGACAAGTCGAAGCACATCGAGATCAAGTATCACTATATCACAGATATGGTGCAGAGAGGAGTGAAGCTCCAGTATGTTGCGACGAACGAGTAGATAGCCGATGTATTGACCAAGCCGCTAGCCAGGTTGAACTTTGAGTACTTCAAAGAGAAGCTTGGTGTACTTCAGATCGAGGTTCCTTCCAAGGCGAAGTGATGAGTCTGAAAGACGCAGATACACATAGGCTTTTCCGACATGGTGGTAGGTTGGTCCTCCCATGGTCGTTGATGTAATTGTCGCTCTTTTCCGACATGGTGGTAGGTTGGTCCTCCCATGGTCGCTGATGTAATTGTCGAGCTTTTTCTGACATGGTGGTAGGTTGGTCCTCCCATGGTCGTTGATGTAAATGTTAAAGCTTTTCCGACATGGTAGTAGGTTGGTCCTCCCATGGTCGTTGATGTAAATGTTGAGCCTTTCTCGGATGGTGGTAGGTTTGTCCCCCCATGCCGGTGGATGTAAGTGTTGTGTTATGTGTATCTCGGCTATGCTCCGTGTGACGATGAGATGATCTGAAGATGATGAGGTAACAGTAGGATCCTGCAGGTTTTGCAAGAGGCATATAATAAGTCCTAGGATGTACCTACTTGATGGCTTTCTCTCAAAAGACGATGAAGACCTACATGGAGGCTAGGCCTACATCCAGCATGAAAAAGGGTTGGCTCTGTAGAACAACCTATGACGAGTAGATTTGAGAGATAGCACCATTTGCTCGAGATAGCAGCAGCAGTGACGATGATGATCCAGCTTTGATGATGATCCAGTGACAAAGACTTGTGTTGATGAACTGTGTCAAGAGAATACCTTCCTAGTTAAGAGGGAGTGTTGATGTATTTGTAACTTCGGAATGTCTTCGCTTGTATATTTCATATTGTATTTCATTATACCCCAACGAAGATGTTTGTTCCTCCGATCGGGAGAGTCCTTAATATGATTAAGTCATGTAAAGTCATTGAGGTTAACCCTCCATTGTATGTCGGGGCATTAGACCCCTTAGTTGAGTTATATTAAGGTTATTAGACTCTCTTAGAGGAGTCGTCCCGATAGGGAAAATGTCAAGTGGAAATTAAGTATAAATAGAGAGTGAGACTCTCTATTTGAAACACACACACACTCATTAATAATGCATGAGAGAGAGAGGACTACCTCGCACAAGTGAGAGAGAGAGCAACTGTGGAAGATCATCTTTATTCTTTTGGGTTTTACTTTTGCTACTGGTGCTCATTCTATCTTTGAGGAAGTTGCAAGGTTTTCTCCTTTATGGTTTCCCCGAGAAAAATCTTTGTGTCTCTTGTCTCTTGTGATTATTGTTGTGCATGTTATTCTCTCAGATAAGATCCTAGATCATATTGATTAAACTGTAAAAATCTAACAAAGCATCCCTAAAATAGGATTGCTAAGACTATGACATGGAGGCTCAAGGTGATGTGAAGAGATAGCTTAGCAAATCATTGTCTTTTTGTACTATAGAAAAATGGGTGATGGAAGATTAGGGACTAGTGCCTATCCAATATAGGGAAAATGGAGTCAAGGGGCTACACCAAAACAACAACTTGTAAACGATTAAGACAAAAGAGCCATGCCATATATGCCTTAATGTGTTGTTAAATAATGGAGAAATGAACTTGGAGGGTCCCTAAAGGTACCACGCTTAAACAATGCTATGATGGTGTGTCATATAATGAAGTGTTTAAAACAACTACTCTTAAAAGAAGATAGATATAAGATAAGACATTCAACAATGAGACATCAAAGGGAGACAAGAGGGAGACTTCCTCAATAAACCCCTTCCAAGATCTTAGAAACACCCTTGAAAGTTGGGCTCTCAATCATGTTCTTTGCAAGTACCCTCTAGCATACATCAACAACAATTAAAGATGACAAATATTAGCTTCACATAAGAGAGAGATAACCCAAAGAAATTCTCCATAAGCCTTCCATTAGATATTCAACAAAGCTCCAAAAGGAGAAAAATCCACACAAATCAACCATGAAATGAACAAGGAAGGGCTAATCTTTATATAGAGTCTAACTCAACTTCTGTTACAATGAAATAATGATTTCCTCTCTTAGATCCACAATTCACTCAACAAACTGTCCAACCATAGCATAAAGTGGTTTAGATCCACTTTTCCTCCAAGGAAATGAATAAAATAGTGTTAGCTCATAACCAAATCATGTCGTGAAGTCAACAATGAATAAAATTATATGGTGGTTATCTCATGTGCCTCCTCTCAAGGTGGATGTCTCCTTTAAGGGAATGAAACAAGAAATATGCCCCTAAAAGGCACATGTGGCTCCTCCAAGGTGGACATCTTCATGATGAGGGGTTTGAACCAAGTATATCCTCCTCAAGGTAACACGTCTGACCTCTCCAAGAGAAACATCCCATCAAATATGCATGCAATGTATGTGCAATGTGGCTTCCAAAGTGAGAGGTCCCCTCAATCATGCATAAAAATGGTGTGCAATGAAACCCAATAGAGTGGATGCCTTCCTTCTTTGACCTCTTCAAGTGTCATATCATAAAACCATGTGCAATTAAACCCTCCATCTATGGGTTGGCAAGTGATATCCACATGCCAACCATAGTCCTTCAAGCTAGGATATCACCTCCAAATGCCTCGATATCCAATACACCAACTCATCAAAGAATGTTCCAAGGATAGATACATGGAATGAGGAGTCCAACAACCAAGATAGAAGCATCAATCCAAGAGCAAGGTCATCGCAATAGTCAACGAAGTCCATGAGAAAGGGAACTGCCCCATCCTACGAGCAATAAAATACAACCAGGCATCAATGTGTGCCAAGAGAATGGTCACTCCAAGGAAAACCATAAATTATCATGCAATGATCATCTTCCATGTGCAAAAATCATACCATAAGCTAGGGCACTCCAATATTAAACCTCCATTTGAACAAATAAAGCCAGATCAAGGTCAAGCAACCCCCAAATCACCCTCATTAAGTGTGCATAAGGTTAGTGCTCCATCAAGAGGTGTCAAGCATGCTATGAGCAAGTGGTACATGCGTGTATTCCCCTTATGTTTCCTAGGGCATTCTAGCTAGGTGACTTCAAACCCACATCAATAAGCTTGTTGGAATTATGCAAGGCGCACTCCAAGTGAGTAATGTCAAACATCCCAAAGCATAAATCATAGGCAACCTGCCATCAAGGCATAATTATTAACACTTTAAAATTTAGGGAGACCCTAACTTGATGGGTTCCCATTCCATAAAATGTACAAAGCGTGAAACAATTACCTAAATGCTAAGCAAAATACTCCAAGCATGCCAACATTGTCAAGAAGGGGAGAGCACATCATCATCAAGATATCACCAATATGCCATCTATCAAAACACCATGAAGAGACCTCATCCAATAGCTACTGGCTGCAACCACATCATCAAAAAAGAGCAGCACCACTAAGCCAAAGTTCACATGTACCCCTGTCCATCCAAAGAATCACTATGCAAGCTCAATCTTTGTGATCAAAATCACAATTGTAACCCTTACAATATGAGTATGTAACACACCTAAAATTAATTAGGGATTAAGCATTATTAAACCTACATTAGTTAAATTAAATAGAGATTAAGTGTTGTTCAACCTAGATTAGCTAAAGGTGGATATTAATATTATAGTTAATATTAAATTCAGAAATAAGATATGAAAGTTGAAACTAATAAACGTTAATTAAGCAGCAAAACTTAGTTAAGATATTACGCAGGATGAGGAAAAAGGTGTTGTGCATGGAGTCCATGTGGCTCTCATGCAAAATTATCCCATTTCTAAACAAAATGATGGAATTTCCAGCACGAAACCGAGAAGGGGGAGCTGAGTTTAGGGGCCATTCATGTTGTATGATCTGGTATTTTGGGATGCATGCTGTTTTGGTCTAGTTTGGGTGAATTCATGTTGTTTTGACTGGTCTGGGCGGAGATTTATATTGTTGTTGGGAAAGAGATTGGGTCTAATTGGGGAAGTCATACATATTTGTATGTTCTGTTCTGTTATTATCCGTTGGGAATTTGTATTTGGAGATAACTGTTGGGTTTGTTGTATGAGTGGCGGAGTAGGGAGGTAGAGGGCTGAGAGGTGGAGAGAGTGAGGTAGGCTGGCAGTATTATGATTTATCTGCTGGGGCTTGGGGGTCCTTAGAAGGAAGCTGAGAATTGGTTCTTCTGAAGCTGAGGAATTGGTTGAGAGGAGAGTGTCCCCAATCCTTGTTGTAGCTGGAGCTGTAGCAGATTTAATGTGAACAGAAGCCGCTTCACGTGGGCATCTTAAAGAGGTAAGTATGTTAAAAGGTATGTATGTTAAAAAGGTAAGCATGTCTCTGTTGTATTTCATTAAACTTCTATTCAAAAATAGTTGACATTCTATAGTAGTGTTTCTGAAGTCGAGCTTAAATGGAATATTTAGGTAATGTTAAAGGAAATGAAATAATTAACATAAGTTGTTCTTAGCTATATGATAGTTGTTCATAAATGTATTTGGCATTTGCATGGTAAGTACTATTAATTGGTTGTATGTAGCTGATATCATTTCTGTTTTAATTCTGGACTGTAATTTTTCCTTATAAATGTAATTGCGACTGCAGATTTAGTTAAAATGGTTACTGTCTAATTTCCATATTTCAATACCTATAATCCTAGCTATATAATTCTGATTTATTTGTGTTGTAGATTTGACTATTCACAGTTTGAATTAGTAACCTCTTTAAACCTCCTATATTTTAAATTTTCAATGCACAGTTTTATTGTAATTAGGATATAATGTTTAGAATTAACAGAATTATTTTAAGGAATTATTGTTACAAATTAGGGGTTAACCCCTGTTAAACTGGCTGAACCCCTAGGGTCAAATACTAGGGCCTTTAGGGCCATGAACCACCACCCACCTCCATTCTCAAACCTCTGTGAACCGTTATGAAGAGCCAGGAGTGAAGAATCGACGTAGTGAAGCTTATTTTGGCCCTAAGTTCCGTTAACGGAATTCGCATTCTTAGTACTGCCCCTTCCACAACCACGAGCTTGGTAATTAGATTAACAAAATCTGCAGTCTCTGTTGATCAACTCCACCAATTCATTTCTTCAGCACAATGAGAAGACCGCAAAGCTCTGCTCCAAGTGTGTCCAGGGCAATAAAATGCCTCAGATCTGCAAAATATGATTCGCTCTCCAAATCGAATGAAGACGTCATTTTATAACCATAATGACTGCTGGGAATTGTTGGAGTCTTCTCCAAACAATGCTAACA
This sequence comes from Pseudotsuga menziesii, assembly GCA_001517045.1. Classification (NCBI taxonomy): domain Eukaryota; kingdom Viridiplantae; phylum Streptophyta; class Pinopsida; order Pinales; family Pinaceae; genus Pseudotsuga; species Pseudotsuga menziesii. Next base: position 431,745 of record LPNX010797569.1, read on the forward strand.
CAGATCTTGGCCCCCTCGACACAGGTAATTACTAATAGTACCTCGGCCATTTTACGTTTCTTACCTTTCTGTGTGAATGCCCCTGAAGTCCAAGCCTTTCCACAGAAATTCTCACACAGAGAACCGTAAAGATCAATTCATAGAGCTTCAAAACTAACGGCCATAAAATTTCTCACAATTTTAAACTTTCAAGCACTTGAAAGCAAGCCATTGCCAAAGCATACTCGGAAAACTGACAGGTTTGACCTAAGAAGGACAAATGTGCGATACCACGGAATCCTTCCAGAGTATTATCGTTTCTTCAACCAAAAACTATTTACCAAAATGACTAAAGAGCCAAAATTTAAACTTTTTTGAGAATTGAACCCATAATTCATATTTCTCGGATCTTCCCCACTCCTTCTTTCCTTGAACTGCCAATTTTGCCCCCTGAGGCCACGTTCTCGCAATTCTCGTCTCCAAGCCACCTTGACGGAAACCAGAACTTCTCGTACAATTCCTTCCAGCTTTCACATCCGCCACCTTTAACTCTTCATCAAGTTTGTCAAATAAACCTTCATAGTGAACTATGAGCTTGCCATATTGCAGCCGAAGGGAAACGTAATAGCATGAATCGTCACCGTTGCCAAGCTGAAACTCAAGACTGCCGGCAACACTCCTCGGACAGCGAGCATGGGTCATACTGAATTAAGAAACTAGTTCGCAGGAAAGCGCAGTGAGATTCTATATGCAGAATGAATGAAGAGTGGGTGGCAAGAGAAATAGCTCGCACTGTATCTATTGAACATTCTGCCTTCACCCGTCTGGTCGAACCAAACCTGCATCAACGACGCCTCTGCCTTCACCCGTCTGGTCGAACCAAACCTGCATCAACGACGCCTTGATCAATATGACTTCGGGTGGGGCATGCAGCGTGTCTGCATGTCGAACCCGTGCGCCCCATGCGCCCAATGCTCAGTGTCGAAGCCTTGCCACCAAATCCCATATAGAGTATGTAAATTAATAATAGTAATGAAATTTTATTTATTAATAATTGGCTTTTCAATAGTATTAAACTTAACTTATCGTAAAGTTTTTTTTAATTATATTCAATGAATACCTCGTTGTTTTCTTTCATCAAGTAAAAAAAAAATTGATGTGAAAATTCATCTTTCTATCATATCTTGAAAATCCTACTTGAAGCTAAGGGGATATTATAAGTTGAAGAGATTGAGAATAAGTTTCAAGACTCTCTCTGTACCATCCAGAAAAGAAGTAACATCAAATTTTAGGTTTAATTAAAAAAGAATTCCGAAAAAAAAAACAATGTACAACAAGCAGAAAAGAAGTAACTTCAAATTTTAGGTTTAATTAAAAAAGAATTCCGAAAGAAAAAACAATGTACCACAAGCAGGGAATTTAATGGTCAAATATGTTAAAACTATAGTTCGTAAATTACTAAATTATATCATAGAAATTAATAAATACAATGAATTAGATTATAATATCAAATTTTGAAAAATTATATTATCTTTGAGTCTTTATATATATACTTGTCAGTCAAAAATATATTATTTCTTGGATAAAATAAAATTTAAAACAAAAACAAGATGAAAATATAATACCATATAATGTGTTAATATGCATCTTAATAATAAAATTGTTTCCTTTATGTGACAACAATAAAGCAATGGATTCCCTTTCTATCCTGTATGACTATCGTTAGCAGATAACCAAGAACATAGAGGCCTTACAAGATATTGAGATCCAGTTCCTACTTCGTTTCAACCAGCCTATATACCCCATGCGTCCAGCCATAGAGTGATTGCAGAAATTAAGAACATTGTTGGAACGTTTGATTCATGTATATGAAAGAGACACCATGAGGAATATTATGTTTGAAGCATAGAACTAATGTGGTGTTGCCGATGCCACCAGAATTCATGTATATATGACTAGTTATACTAGCTTGTGTAATTGTCAAATTTTGGGATGAATTTTGACTGTTGACGGATGTACTTATCAACTTTAGAGGACGTGAGCAGAACCTCTATTTTTGTATAAAAAAAAATATTCACTTTTTGAGATGTACATATTCCAATTGTATTGTGCATGACCTTTTTAAACAAATAAGTAAACTCCGGTGAGAACCTTCAGGTAGTATCATTCTGAATTCAATACATTGTGACATAAAATATACTAATTAAATAAAACACTCATCCAATTGCAAAATCATGCACATCCAACAACAAAAAATCGATCCAACCATTTTAATACGAACCACATTCTTGAGCTCACTATTGACTTTTGTTTTTGGAATTTGGCGGTAGTTGGAACATTGTATTTATTTGTGTTATTTTATTTACCCTAAGTTAAACTTTTATGAATTTTTTTGCATTTCCAACCCGGTTACAAGTTTGGCTTTTTATGAAAATTTTAATGCCCAAACCCCCTCAATGCAAAATCACTTTGCATCCATGAAAATTTTAAAATTCTTGAAATACATGGAAATTTTCCAACTTTTTAATAACTCAGAAATTTATGACAGCCATACACTCAAACTCATAAATTTAATGACAGTTACACACATAAATTAGACTCTGATTTTTTATCAAATTGGTCCAAGATAAAACCCTGAATGGAAAACCTGTTCAAGAGAGAGAATATTTAGTTTTTCAGGCAAAACTTCAAAATTACAACAGCAGTACTTATCTCAGTATTTCTGCTTGAAAAAAGTGACAGAATCACTCCCATAAATTTTTGTACAGCCTGCTAACAGTATGAAATTTCAGCACCTCAATTTTCATGCATGTACAGCTCACACATGCAAACTGTACCAACAATTTCTCAATTTCTGTGCACTGTACCAGCATCTTCCTTCCTCAAAAAACGTGTCCTGTACGATCTGCACCAGCATTAAATGATGTACCTTTACCTCAAAACTTGTGCCCAAACTGTCTCGATTTTCATGCTGTTGTACATTACAGTACAGTACAGCCTTCTCTCAAAATTGGCGCCTGTTGTACAGTATCTAGAAATTTGTGCCCTTCTTGGAATTCGTGCTCATGCCCAGCCTGGAATTCTTCAAGGGTTTCTCATTCACTCTCTCTTCTCTTCTTCTCAAATCAATTTATCTCTTGCTCTCCTTAGTTTTGTTTGAGGTAACCACCTCCATCAAAATCAATGGCTATGATTAAATTATGACTCAATGAGATCTAGGACCCACATTAATTGCTCCACTTTTCTCATTAAATGATATTTAATTCACCTTACTTTAATATTAATAAGCAATTAAATACTTTACCCACCTTTTTTATTATCATAAAGTCAATTAATTAATGTAATACTCAAACCCCTTTTATAAATGGACTTTATTAAAACCAGCGTAGATCCAAATCATGGGCTCTATTAAGCGCCAAGATGGATCAAATCTCTAACCTCTTCTTAGGTATCCATCTTTTTATTTAAGGTCCACATATAATTTGATTATTATTAATATTTAATATTATTTATGCCTGACATATAATATTTTTTATTTTGTTAGGAACAAACATTGCATCATTCATTTCCCCACACATGGTTTTAAAACCATATGCAAGGCCCTCCTACAATCATGGGTTGTTCAAGAGGCCTTGCACATGGTCTTAAAACTATTTGCAAGGCCCTCCTAAACCATGTACAATAATACCATGGGTTGTTTAAAAGGCCTTGCAAATAGTTTAAAAACCATGTGCAAAGCCTCATAAACCATGTACAATAAAACCATGGGTTGTTTAGAATGCCTTGCACATGGTTTTAAAACCATGTGCAAGGCCAACATTTTTTTGTGGATAATTCAATTTTGTGTTTTTTTGACCCACATATTTTTTTTACGGATAATTAAATTTTTACTTTTTTATTGTTTTGTTAGGTAAGAAGATTACCACATCTCCCCCATATTAGATTGTTTTTGTGGCCGACATTTATTTTGGCCTATTAGAAAATTTATTTTTTATTAATAAAAATAAAGATACGAAAGTGATATTATTTTTTATTTTGTGTTACAAAATCTCTCCCATAATATTCACTATCACAATTATTTTCGGCCGACATGTTACATACTTTAGTAACGTTACATCATTTAATAACGTTACATCACGTTACAAGATCTCTCCCATAATATTCACTTTCACTATTATTTTTTGCCGACATGTTAGTAACGTTACATCACGTGACAAGATCTCCCCCATACTGGCTGTAGAGCGCCTCTCGGCGCAATAAAGTGCATCCCGCTTTATAAAGTACAATTAATTGATGTAATACTCAAACCCCTTTTATAAATGGACTTTATTTTATAAAGTACAATTAATTGATGTAATACTCAAACCCCTTTTATAAATGGACTTTATTTTATACAGTACAATTAATTAATGTAATACTCAAACCCCTTTTATAAATGGACTTTATTAAAATAAAGTACATCCCCCTTTATAAAGTACTAGGGACCACTTTTTAATGTCCTTGTCCACCCCAAGGCATCACAATGTGAACAATATCCTTGCTACTTTTTCAACAATTTACTTATTGATCATTAGTAGAAACCAAACTAATTTAACCGTCCCTTTTGTTAACCATAGAGGATAATGGTGCCAAAACAATGACGGCAACCTTCCACAAATGCTAAAGTTGGTACACCCATGGAGCAAAACATCCTACATTCCCTAGGGTAAATGACCAACATGTTCAAAGATTGGATGGTTGGATAGAGCCAGAATCAAAATGTAGGTTTGAATTCTAATCTAAGCCAATGTAATATCCCAAATCCCGATATTTTCTATTTCTAAACAATTATGCTGATACAACTGGGCATGCAAACTGCCATGCAAAAATCCCTATTTTATAGGAAAAATTAGGGTTAGGGTTTGCAAGATAGAATGAACACTTACCACTGATAAGCCGGTCTGAACTACTCCAGAGAAAGTCTGCCAGTACTACAAGCTGGATTGGAGAGGATCTGAGCTCCTCTGCTTCAGGTGAATTCCCCCTGCAGCAAGACGCCCAAGTAGGAAAGTGTGACACCCTCAAGGAAGGAGGTGTCCAATCGGACTGAGAGTTTGCAGGACTGATAGCGGTTCAGTGTCGGAGAGAATGCCCAGAGCATGCGAAGGTTCTGAGATCTCTAGGTAGGGTAGCGAATCACTTCAGAGAGGCAGCTACTCACCCCTTAGAACCCCGAAACGGCTGATAACTGCTTCGGATAAGCACTGGTGGATCTAAAACTCACTGGGTACCGGAGTATGAAGCTGATGATGAGAATGGTGCCTGAGTTTCGGAAGGAAACTGAGATCTGAAGGCCCAGCAGCTAATTAGGGCTTTCTGGCTGAAAACCCCCTCTTACGGCTGCACACGTGTCCCTGCAACGATCTATGCCATATACTAGATAACTGATGAATGAATGAAGAACAAGTGATGAACCTGTATGGCTTACCCGAAATAAGACTAGGACAGATGTTTCACTGCCGAAATCCTGTTAGCTGAAGACTCCGTCTCCAACCCCAACTGCTGTGCTGCTATCCAAGAGCTCCCAAAATAATCATAATCAAAAGTGAAGTCTCTTTTCGCTTTATTCTCTATTTGTAAAGTTCAACTGCGCAAAACCTAATCTTTGACCTAATTAGGTCACTTTATCTTCTAATTAGCCGTTGACTTGCATGCATGCGGACGGAGACTTAAAAAGTGCATGCATTATTAAATAATGCTAGGATGACATGCACGAAGGTGGCCTTTGGCCCCGGTGGCCCTTCTTGATCAAATGATGATGCCCTAGATCTTCTATGGATGGCATCAGTCCTTAACTGATTCCCTAGCTGTCAGTAACCGCTCGAACCCACAGGAATCACATAGGTTAGCGGTTTTGGGGCCTTAAGGCCTAATTGGAAGAGGACATTACAGTCCTCCCCTCTCGAGATTACTTGTCCTCAAGCAACTTCAAATTGGGATGCTGCAATACCTGTTCACCTTCCCAGGTGGCATCTTCTGGCGGTAGTTCCTTCCATTGAACTAAGTATTCCCTGATTACCCTGTTCCTGAGCTTCCTCTCTCTAGTCTGAATGATCCGTTCGGGAATCAGTATCAGCAGTCCTTCATCATCTAAAGGAGGCAATTCGGTGGATGGAGCAATGTGTTGCCCAAGGGTCTTCTTTAGGCTAGATACATGGAACACATTGTGAATTTTGCTTTCCTGAGGAAGTTCTAGCTCATATGCCACCTCTCCCACTTTCCGGATTATTTTGTAGGGTCCATAGAAGCGGGGTTTCAACTTCTCTACTCCTTTCTTCTTAAGCGAGGACTGTCTGTAGGGTTGGAGCCTTAAGTATACTAAATCCCCTACCTCGAAGCTCCGTTCAATCCTGTGTTTGTCGGCATACATCTTCTGTTGATTCTGAGTTGTTTGTAAATTCTCCTTCAGTATTTTCAGGATGTCCTGACTGTCCTGTATCCAATCCTTAGCCTTAGGAGCCCTACTGTCTCCGAATGCCAAATCTGCATAGTCCAAGGCCTAGTACCCATATAATGCCTTAAAAGGAGTCGTCCTAATAGACATGTGATAAGTAGTGTTGTAACAATACTCCCCTAGGTGTAGCCATTTGATCCAGGTCCGCTGCTGCCCTGCTACATAATTCCTTAGATATCCTTCGATCCATTTATTGACTATTTCTGTTT
>LPNX010797569.1:439005-504721 GCA_001517045.1 Pseudotsuga menziesii
GTCGGTAATAAGTACACAGACCTAGGAACCCTCTCAACTCTGTGACTGTTTTTGGCGCAGGCCAATCTCTGATAGCCCTGATTTTCTCAATGTCAACCTGTACTCCTTCTGCATTGATTACGTGTCCTAAGTACAGCATTTCTTTCATGCCAAACTCACATTTGGACATTTTTGCATATAGTGAATGCTCTTCTAAAATACTCAATGTTTCGTCCAGGTGTTTTAAATGTTCTTCCCAGGTTTTGCTGTAAATCAGGATGTCATCAAAGAATACCAGCAAAAATTTACGTAGCTGTGCTCGGAAAGTATGGTTCATGCATGACTGGAAAGTGGTCGGAGCATTGGTCAGTCCGAAGGGCATGACCAGAAACTCATAGTGACCATAATGACAGCAGAAAGTTGTTTTGGAGATGCCCTGGTCCCTTACCCTGATCTGATGGTGCCCCGAGCGAAGATCGATCTTGGAGAAGTATTGAGCTCCCCAAAGCTCATCCATGAGTTCGTCAATTCTAGGAATGGGATACCTGTTCTTAATGGTCTTTTTGTTAAGTGCTCGATAATCGATGCGCATACGCAGAGTACCATCCTTCTTCTTAACCAGAACTACTGAAGATGCAAAGGGGCTAGAACTAGGTCGTATATAACCGAGCTCCAGTAATTCTTTGATGGTTTTCTCAATCTCATCCTTGTACCTTTTGGGATGCCTATAAGGAGTGGTGATGACTGCTTGTGTTCCCTCCTCTAGATCGATGATGTGTTCAAAACCCTGGTCTGGTGGTCTGCCTGATGGAAGGTCCCGAAAAACCTTTTCGTGTTTCTGTAGCAAGGCTTGAATGTCACTAGGGTCGTGTGAGCTGGTCTCTGGGGCTTTCCTGAAGGTGACAAAACATTCTGCAGCCCATTCTATATCATCCTATCGGAGCACTGCCTCCATTCTCTGTGACGAGACTGGTTTTGGGGGATAAGTGTTCATGCCCCTCAAAACTACCCGTTTGCCGTCTGGCCCCTAGAACTCCATTTCCATTGCCCTATAGTCTGTAGTGTATTTCCCTATAGAGTAAAGCCACTGAACACCCAATACCACATGAGTATCGGCTACATCCACTACATAGAAAGAGTCTGTCATCCGATAGTTACCTAAGGCAACATTCAGTTTTGAGATCCAGTAGTTGCACTCCATGCTGGAGTTCCCGGCTACTGCTACAGTGAATCCCTCGAACTTCTCGGTCTGAATACTTCTCTTAGCTACCCAAGCTGAGTCAATGAAATTGTGGGTGGCTCCCCCATCAATCAGTACTCCTACTCTGTGACCCTGCACTACTCCCCTGACCCTGAGAGTATGGAATCTCGGTACTCCAGACAATGTAGCAATGACTCCCTCTGGTGTATCACCCTGGTGTGATTCCTCTTCTGTGGCCTCCTGCTCATCGTCGTCCTCATCACTGTCTGAATACACCTCAATGTAGTGTGCCTTCACCTTCCTGGCGCACCTGTGCCCTGGTACCCATGGTTCCTGGCAGGTGAAGCACAGCTTCTTCCTTCTCAAATCTTTCATGTGTCCTCATCTAACCAGGTTTTCTTGGGCACATCCTGCTGGAAAGATTTCCTGTCCTTGTCCCTACCAGGAAAATTGGTTTTCAGAGGGAATTTGTTTTTAGGGACTGAATCCTGAAGATCCCTTGCCCGGCTAATAGCATCCTGCAGAGTGAGGGGTTTGTAGGCTTTCACCCATCCCCGTAGTGGCTCTATGAGGGCCTCAATGAATAACATAGTCAATCTACTCTTTGACACATCTATTACCATAATGGCTAGCATCTGAAATTCTGAAATGAAAGATTCTGCACTACCAGTCTGCTTGAGTTGAGCCAACTCCCTGAAATGGATCTCTGGATCTTTCCTGTCAAACCTCTCCATGAGTTTCTGAGTGAACTGACCGTAAGAATGTATGGTGTTGTGACCCAATGTCACCAATCCATGGTACCACCATTTGTGAGCTTCTCCGTCCAGGTGAAGTGTAGCCAACTTAATGGGGTCTGTTTCTGTCATGGGGTTGAGTTGGAAATAGGTATCCAACTTTTGGACCCATGTTCTTGCTGATCCTCCGCGAGTCCCATCAAAGTTTGGGATGGTTAACCTGCCCAAGGTCTTCTGCAACTCATAGTTGTGATTGAAACCCTTGTTGAAATTCCTGGGCCTGTTCCTACTCTTCATGTTGCAGAAGTCTGAGAAAGACATGGCAGCATGAAACTCATCCCCTAAGTCTCTGTACTCTGCAAATAAGCCCCAAAAGGCTCGCTGGGTTCTACCTGCATGACCGGGCCCCCTACTGTATCTGCCAAGAAGTGAGGCATGGTAGGCCTGATAGTAGGTCTGTTGTATATGTGCGGAGTGTTCTGGATGTTGGTGTACACCATCTTTCCACTACTACTTCAAGATCCCCGCTCTACCGGTGAGGGAGGTGTACTTTTGATACCTGGTTTCGGTTTCGCTGACAGTCTATTGATTGCATTGAGGACTTCTTTTTGTCCTTTGGCTAAGTCTTGCAATGCAGAGACCAAGCTGTGAAACTCCATCTGATCCTCCTCTTCTCCCGTTCCTTTTCTGGTGGTGTAGTTTCAAGGACTACACCACGGATGAAAAAGCTCAAATGGCGATGAGGCTTCTGAAAGAAAAGGCTTTGATGTGTTTTGATGTATTTGTAATTTCGGAATGTATTCACTTGTATATTTCTTATTGTATTTCATTATACCCCGACGGAGATGTTTGTTCCTCCAATCGAGAGAGTCATTAATATAATAAAGTCATGTAAAGTCATTGAGGTTAACCCTCCGTTGTAAGTCGGGGAAATAGTCCCCACAATTGAGTTAAGGTTGACCCTTCGTTGTAAGTCGGGGCAATAGTCCCCACAATTGAGTTGAGGTTGACCCTCCGTTGTAAGTCGGGGCAATAGTCCCCACGGTTGAGGGGTATTAGGGTTATTAGACTCTCCTAGTGAGGTCAACCCTGTAATAGTAAAAGTCAAGTGGAAAACAAGTATAAATAGAGAGTGAGACTCTCTATTTGGCACACACACTCACTCAATTGTAGCGCATGAGTGAGAGAAGAGGAGCTCGCATAAGTGAGAGAGAGAGAACAACTATCGAGGATCATCTTTGTGTTTTTGGGTTTTACTTTTGGTATTGGTGCTCATTCTATCTCCGAGGAAGTTGCGGGGTTTTCTCCTTTATGGTTTTCGCGAGGAAAACTCTTTGTGTCTCTTGTCTCTTGTGATTATTGTTGTGCATGCTATTCTCTCAGATAAGATCCTAGATCATATTGATTAAATGATAAAAATCTAACATGATATCAGAACTAACCTGAGAACTTAGAAGAAGACACTGTGCAACTGCAAAAGCTAGGCTTCTTACTTTTTGGGTTTCTCTCCACAGATCATCAGCAAAAGGAGGCTAGGCTAACTCTCCATTGAAGGGCGCATCTTTATGTCGAAGCAGAATTTGATTTCGAGCATTTTCAGTTTTTGACCTGTCACTGCTGCGGGAAATTAGGGCTTTTCACAGATGAGGAATTTTTGAGTGAGCCTAGCATAGGATTGCTCTCCTCCTCAAAATCGAAATTTAGAGACCAAGATCGAAATTTTTGGTTGGGTAAAACTTTGGGAAAGTCAAATCCTAATTTGACCCCGGACCAGAAAACCCTAAAAACCTAAAACTAGTCATTTTGGTGCATTCGCTATATCTCGAGATTGGAGAAGGCTCAGGAACCAAAACTTTTAAAGGACGAAGATAAATTCCTGATGTACCCTGTGTAAAAGTTTCAGCCTCAAATTCACTATATTCTGGGAGATATGATTCCTCCAAATCAAGGTTCTAGCCTCTCCTTGGATTCATCCGTAAACAAGACACCTAGGGAAAATTGCTATATCTCGGGCTACGAAGGTCCAAATGAAATTTTGCAAGATGTTCTAGATAGGGCACTGACTGTACTTTCTGTGGTAAAAGTTTCAGACCCCGAAGGTGAAACAATGACACGTGGCAGTCTATACAAGTTCGCTATGTTGAACAGTCCTGAAACAAGTCACCTTGGGAATTCTCTCATAAGTCCCAATTGGTGAAACCAATTCTGCTCAAACCTGTGGTGTTGGAAAGAGGACAGATGAGGCTACTTCAATATGAAATTTCAGAAACGAAGGAGCAGTACTTTCGGAGATACCGCAGAAACAATATCAGACATTTCTGTAGAAGAAATTGGAAAACTAGGGCTTCCTGTTCCGGGAGCTTCCCTCCACTGTTTTCAGAAAATGAGTACATTAGACAGCTCACCTTCAAGAGGTCCATATTTATATCCAATCAGAAGTTTGAAATTCCAAGTTTTGAAAATTAGGGTTTCTCTGACAAACATTAGATCATCCAGCGCTGGAATAGGGATGGACACCTCAAATCGATAAGATCTAAATTTTTGCTATTTACATTTGAGGTTCTCATTTCAAAATGACTAATCACACCAACTTGATGACAAGCTTGGTGAAGCTGACAACTTCCAAGCATGGAAGTATAGGATCTCATTGGTTCTTGAAGAAAATGAATTGGACACCTACATAAGTGGAGAGGTTCCAGTTCTAGAGGGAGATGAGGCTAAAGCCTTACACAAGAAGAACTTGGTCAAGGCCAAGAGGATTATTGTTGATTCTATCAAGGATCCCCTTATACCACAAGTGTCTTCCCTAAAGACACCTAAAGAGATGTTTGATTCCTTGACCAAGCTATTTGAAGTGAAGAATATAAATCAGAAGAAATATAGGAACTCTATGATCCTTGAAGAAATTGACTTAGATCAGTGTTTCAGTAAAGAAGTTATAAGAGCCAGAGGGAGATGAGGATAAGGCTAGAGCCAAGAGAATCATTGCAAATTCTATTAAAGATCATCTCATTCCTCATGTGTCATCCTTGAAAACACCAAAAGGAAGTGTTCGATGCTATGACGAAGCAATCGAAGAAGAATAAGATATTGTTATAACCACCTTGAATGGCCTCCCAAGATCATGGGATTCATTCATTTAAGGGATGTGTGCCAAAAGGAAGTGATTACCTTCAGCAAACTCTGGGAAGAGCGCACACAAAAAGAAGCTCGACTCATAATAAGAGAAGAGAAAATGGAAGCAACTGAAGATCAAGCTCTCACGATCCAAAGAAGATCCCTCAAGGGATGAGGAATATAAAGGACTCAACTCTTGAAGAACCTCTTATCCATCTTAGCATTTGGATAAGAAATGATGTTGTTATGAATGAAGAAGATTATGAAGTTGAAGGCTCAAGGAGTCTACCCACGAAACGAATAAAGATAAGTATTCAATTGTCATTTCATGATATTATTTGGTTATGCATTTGTTTATATTCAGTTGATGTGTTATGCATGATAAAATGTTTGCATTAATGACAATATACTACAAATATGCATGTGATGGGTAAGTAGCCCATGGTGCTATACAACTCTCCATTGCTATTTATTTAGAATGAAACCTCTTTGCTGACATATTGGATTAGTGCACAATTTCAATGATGTCATGGTAGAGATGGAAGGCATCTAGAAAGTTTTCGTGAGATATGGATGAATGTTGTATTGACTAAAATAGTTGCATGATTATATCTTTATGCATAAGAATTTGCCATTATGAATATGCCTTATGAAATGTTTCTAACCATACAACTAATGCATTTGACTTGTAGGAAAGATCGCGCACAATCGCCTACAAGAAAAGAAGGATGAGACTTGTTCCAAAGAACAAGTGACGACAGTTCAAGATTCACTCTAATAATCCAAAATGAAGAATGATGTCTAGAATGTGGTATCGAAACCTGAAGGGAAGTCCGTAGTGTCTTCCATATGGATCTACAAGACCCAGCATGAGGTAGATGACAACATCGTGGGATACAAGAAAATACTAGTAGTAGAGGAAGCTACTTGTCTCTCCAGTACAGAAAGTTTCAATACATAGAGTACGAAAGGTAGAGGGAGAATGATGCTCCGCTTTAGAGAGAGTGACTGCAGAAGATCTCGAGGTTCGACATGGTACGACAGGATGGACAGATTACTGATGGCTCTAGGATTTACTAAGAGTAAAGCAGATTCCAACCTTTGCTTCAAGGTTGAAGGCAGAAGACCAGTGATGCTCCTGTTATATGTCGATGACTTGTTCCTGACAAGAAAAGAGGAACTCATTAAAATTGCAAGGAGACTTGTTGTCGAGTTCGAGATGAAAGACTTGGGTATGATGCAATACTTTCTAGGCATGGAGGTGTGGCAGAATGAGGATGGAATCTCCCTTAGACAAGGAAAGTATGCAGTAGAGATCCTAAAGAGGTTCGGGATGATGGACTGCAAGGCCATGACCACACATATGGCATCGAACCTAAAGCTATTGAGTAATGCTTCATCAGAGTCAGTTGATGCTACAATGTATCGTCAGATGATTGGATCATTGATGTACCTGACGAATACGAGACCAGATATTTGCTTTGCTATGAAAACATTGAGCCAATTCCTGATAGATCTAAGACATGTTCACCTAATTGCTGCAAAGCATATTTTGAGGTACCTAAAGGGTACAGTTGACTATGGGCTCAAGTATGAAATGAATCAGAAGATTAACCTGGAGGGTTATGTGGATTCGGATTGGGCAAGCAGTGCCATTGATAGGAAGAGCATTTCAGGGCGTTGCTTCAGTATGGGATCAGGTGTGATCTCTTGGTTTAGCAGGGAGCAATCATGCGTGGCACTGAGTACAACCGAAGTAGAAGAGGAGCAGTGAAGCTCCAGTATGTGATCCAAATCCTGATCTCTCGAAAGAGGGAGTGATGAGTTCTAGCATAGCCGGTGAGGCAGGTTGTCTGAGCATAAAATCCTGGCGAAGCTCATAGGTTGCTCAGATGTAAGCAGTCCTGTAGGCTGCCCTCGGATGTAGTCAGTCCTAGCGAAGCTCGCAGGTTATCCTTAGACGTAATCAACCCTGATATGATTCTATGCTAGAAATGGACAGAGTGAAGTTTGAGTACTTTATAGAGAAGCTTGGTGTTCATCAGATCGAGGTTCCTTCCAAGGGGAAGTGATGAGTCTGTGGGGCCTTTCTGACATGGTGGCAGGATTGGTTCCTCCCATGGTCAGATGTAAGTGCTGGGTCTTTCTGACATGGTGGCAGGATTGGTTCCTCACGTGGTCAAATGTAAGTGTTGTGCCTTTCTAACATGGTGGCAAGATTGGTTCCTCCTGTGGTCAGATGTAAGTGTTGTGCCTTTCTGACATGGTGGCAAGATTGGTTCCTCCCGTGGTCAGATGTAACTGCTGTGCCTTTCTGACATGGTGGCAGGATTGGTTCCTCCCATGGTCAGATGTAAGTGCTGTGACTTTCTGACATGGTGGCAGGATTGGTTCCTCCCATGGTCAGATGTAAGTGTTGTTCCTTTCTGACATGGTGGTAGGATTGGTTCCTCCCATGGTTAGATATAAGTGCTGAAGATGTGAAGACCTACGTGGAGGCTAGGCCTACATCCAGCAAGGCTGGCTCTGTAGAACTTCCTATGACGAGTAGAATTGAGAGATAACACCATTTGCTCAAGATAGCGGAAGCAGTGATCATCCAGCTTTGATGATGATCTAGTGATGAAGACTTGTGCTGATGAACTATGTCAAGAGAATACCTTACTACTAACTAGTTAAGAGAGAGTGTTGATGCATTTGTAACTTCAGAATGTATTCACTTGTATATTTCTTATTGTATTTCATTATACCCCGACAGAGATGTTTGTTCCTCCGATCGAGAGAGTCATTAATATAATAAAGTCATTCAGGTTAACCCTTCATTGTAAGTCGGGGCAATAGTCCCCATAATTGAGGGATATTAGGGTTATTAGACTCTTCTAGTGAAGTTGACCCTGTAAGAGTAAAAGTCAAGTGGAAAACAAGTATAAATAGAGAGTGAGACTCTCTATTTGGCGCACACACTCACTCAACTGTAGTGCATGAGTGGGAGAAGAGGAGCTCGCACAAGTGAGAGAGAGAGAGAGAACAGCTGTCGGAGATCATCTTTGTGTTTTTGGGTTTTACTTTTGCTATTGGTGCTCATTCTATCTCTGAGGAAGTTGCGGGGTTTTCTTCTTTATGGTTTCTCCGAGGAAAACTCTTTGTGTCTCTTATCTCTTGTAATGTCCTCTTCTGATTAGGCCTTGAGACCCAAAACCGCTAACCTATGTGATTCCTATGGGTTCGAGCGGTTACTGACAGTTAGGGAATCATATAAGGACTGATGCCATCCATAGAAAATCTAGGGCATCATTATTAGGTCAAGAAGGGCCACCGGGGCCAAAGGCCATGTTCGTGCATGCCATCCAAGCATTATTTAATGATGCATGCACTCATTTAAGTCTCCAGGCGCATGCATGCAAGTCACCTACAAATTAGAAGATAAAGTGACCTAATTAGGTCCAAGATTAGGGTTTTCGCAGTTAAAAGTTATAAAAGGAGGATAAAGCAAAAGGAGACTTCACTTTTGATGATGATTATTTTGGGAGCTCTTGAACAGCAGCACAGCAGTTGGGGTTGAAGACGGCGTCTTCAACTAGCGGGGTTTCAGTAGTGAAATATCTACCCTAGTCTCATTCAGGGTAAGCCATACAGGTTCACCATTTGCTCTTACATTCATTCATAGTTATCCAGTATACAGTGTAGATTGTTGCAGGGACACGTGTGCAGCCGTAAAGGGGGGTTTTAGCCAAAAAGCCCTAATCAGTTGCTGGGTCTTCAGATCTTAGTGTTACTCTGAAACTCAAGCACCATTCCCATCATCGGCATCGTACTCCAGTACCCGGTGATTATAAGATCTGACCGTGCTCATTAGGAGCAATTATCAGCTATTTCGGGATCAGGGGGGCATGAGCAGCTGTCTCTCTGGAACAATTCGCTAGTCTGCCTAGAGACCTCTGAAACTCCGCATGTACCAGGCATTCTCTCCGGCACGGGAAGGCTATCAGTCCTGCAAATCAGCAGCCCCATCAGACACCTCCTTCACTGAAAACGTCACCCTTATATGACCTGGGTTCTTGCTGTTGGGGTTTCACCGGAAGCAGAATATATCAATCCATCTTCGATTCAGTTCTTGATGCTTGCATACTCTTTCAAGAGCAGTCCAGTCAGCTTATCAATGATAAGTGTTCATTCTATCTCACAAACCCTAACCCTAATTTTTGCTATAAAATAGGGATTTTTGCATGACAATTTGCATGCCCGGTTGTATCATTATATTTGCATAGAAATAGAAAATATCGGGATTCGGGATATTACAGTGGTATCAGACCTATCTTCTTGGCCAGCTGTGGGCTTAAGAAATGAGACATAGATGAATCCAAAGGGAGACCCTTTTGTAACCTATAGGAGGAGAAAGAGTAGATACACAGGGGACTTTGAGGATATCCAACTAGAAGATACCAATTCAAACATGGAACAAACGGGTATACACTCGGATAGGGGAAAAGGAATGGGAGAAGAGGAGGATAGGATGGAGTTTCGCAACTTAGTATCTGCATTGCAAGACTTAGCAAAAGGGCAAAAAGATGTGCTCAATGCAATCAACAGATTATCAGTGAAACCAGAAATAGGTACCAACAGTACACCTCCCTCACCAGTAGATCGAGGATCTACAAGCAGCAGTGGAAAGGTTGCGTACACTAATATGCAGAATACTCCGCACATATATAGCAGACCTTCCAACAGGCCTACCATGCCTCACTTCTTGGCAGATACAGTAGGTGGTCCGGTCATGCAGGTAGAACCTAGCGAGCCTTTTGGGGCTTATTTGCAGGAGCATAGAGACTTAGGGGATGAGTTTCATGCTGCCATGTCTTTTTCAGATTTCTGCAACATGAAGAATAGGAACAGGCCCAAGAATTTCAACAAGGGTTTCAATCACAACTATGAGTTGCAGAAGTCCTTGGGCAAGTGGACCATCCCGAACTTTGATGGGACTCGCGGAGGATCAGCGAAGATATGGGTTCAAAATTTGGATACCTATTTCCAACTCAATCCCATGACAGAGACAGATGCCATTAAATTGGCTACACTCCACCTGGACGGAGAAGCTCACGAGTGGTGGTACCAAGGATTTGTGACATTGGGTCACAACACCATACACTCCTACGGTGAGTTCACTTAGAAGCTCATAGAGAGGTTTGACAGGAAGGATCCAAAGATACATTTCAGGGAGTTGGCTCAACTCAAATAGACCGGTAGTGCACAAGCCTTCATCTCAGGATTTCAGAGGATAGCAGTCATGGTAACAGATGTATCAAAGAGGAGGTTGACTATGTTATTCATTGAGGCCCTCATAGAGCCACTACGGGGATGGGTGAAAGCCTACAAACCCCTCACTCTGCAGGATGCCATTAGCAGAGCCAGAGATCTTCAAAATTCAATCCCCAAAAACAAGTTCCCACTGAAAACCAATTTTATTGTTAGGGACAAGGACAAGAAACCTTTCCAACAGGATGTTCCCAAGAAAACATGGTTAGGCGAGGACACTAAGAAAGATTTGAGAAGGAAGAAACTATGCTTCACTTGTCAGGAACCATGGGTACTAGGACATAGGTGTGCAGGGAAGGCGAAGGCTCATTACATTGAGGTATATTCAGACAGTGATGAGGATGACTATGAGCAGGAAGCCACATAAGAACTATGGGCAGCTGAGGAAGAATCACACCAGGGTGATACACCAAAGGGAGTCATTGCTACATTATCTGGAGTATACCAAGATTCCATACTCTTGGGGTCAGGGGAGTAGTACAGGGTCACAGAGTAGGAGTATTGATTGATGGGGGAGCAACTCACAATTTCATTGACTCCGCTTGGGTAGCCAAGAGGTATTCAGACCGAGAAGTTCGAAGGATTCACTGTAGCAGTAGCCGGGAACTCCAGCATGGAGTGCAACTACTGGATTCCAAAATTGAATGTCACCTTAGGTAACTATCAGATGACAGATTCCTTCTACGTAGTGGATGTATCGGATACTCATGTAGTATTGGGTGTTCAGTGGCTTTATTCTATAGGGAAATACACTACAAACTACAGGGCAATGGAAATGGAATTCCAGGGGCCAGACGGCAAATAGGTAGTTTTGAGGGGCATGAACACTTATCCCCCAAAACCGGTCTCGTCACAGAGAATGGAGGCAGTACTCCGAGAGGATGATATAGAATGGGCTGCAAAATGTTTTGTCACCTTTAGGAAGCCCCCAGAGACCAACACACAACACCCAAGTGACATTCAAACCTTGCTACAGAAACATGAAAAGGTTTTTCGGGACCTTCCATCAGGTAGACCGCTAGACCGAGGCTTTGAACACATCATTGAGCTAGAGGAGAGGACACAAGCAGTCATCACCACTCCTTACAGGCATCCCAAAAGATACAAGGATGAGATTGAGAAAACAATCAAAGAATTACTAGAGCTTGGATATATTCGGCCCAGTTCTAGCCCCTTCGCATCCTCAGTAGTATTGGTCAAGAAGAAGGATGGTACACTGCGAATGTGCATCGATTATCAAGCACTCAACAAAAAGACCATTAAGAATAGGTATCCCATCCCCAGAATTGAAGAACTCATGGATGAGCTTCAGGGAGCTAAATACTTCTCCAAGATTGATCTTCGCTCAGGATACCATCAAATCAAGGTAAGGGACCAAGACATCTCCAAAACCGCCTTTCGCTGTCACTATGGTCACTATGAGTTTTTGGTCATGCCTTTTGGACTTACCAATGCTCCAGCCACTTTTCAGTCATGCATGAACCACACCTTCAGAGCACATCTACGTAAGTTTTTGCTAGTATTCTTTGATGACATCCTGATTTACAGCAAAACATGGGAAGAGCATCTGAAACACCTGGATGAAGTACTGAGCATTTTAGAAGAACATTCGCTTTATGCGAAAATGTCCAAGTGTGAGTTTGGCATGAAGGAAATGTTGTACTTAGGACACATAATCAATGCAGAAGGAGTACAGGTTGATATGGAGAAAACCTGAGCTATCAGAGATTGGCCCGCGCTAAAAACAGTTACAGAATTGAGAGGTTTCTTGAGTCTGTGCACTTATTACCGACGGTACGTTAAGGGATTCTCCCAAGTTGCAGCACCCCTCACAAATCTCACAAAGAAGGGAGCGTTCACTTGGACAGACTTAGCACAGAAAACTTTCGAGGAGATGAAGGTTATTATGAGTTCCTGTCCAATTTTAGCATTACCAGACTTCTCACAACCCTTCGTAGTAGAATGTGATGCCTCAGGGGAAGGGTTAGGAGCAGTGTTGATGCAAAACCATCACCCTATTGCATTTGAGAGCCGTAAACTGAAGAACTACGAGCGCCACTACTCCATATATGACAAAGAGATGCTAGCCATCTTACATGCTCTCACAAAATTCAGGCAGTACCTGGTGGGCAGTAAGTTCAAAATCAAAACCGATCATAACAGCCTCAAGTATTTCCTGGAGCAGAAAGAACTGAATGAGCGACAGCAAAAATGGGTCAGCAAAGTACAAGCCTATGATTTCGAGATCGAATATGTAAAAGGTAAGAATAATGTAGCAGTTGATGCATTATCTAGGCGTCCCGCCTCATTATCTCTCAGTAGTATATCCATAGATTGGAGGGCACTTCTCTTAGTAGAATACTCCAAAAATAAATTCGCTTGCGAATTATTGGATGGACAAATTCAGGATGACAGGTACAGAATTGTTGATGACATCATCTATTACAAGAACAGGATATACCTCGTCCCAGAATCCACATTGATGAAAAAGATCATTCAGGCAGCACATGATTCTCCTTTATCGAGGCATCAAGGTTTCTTGAAGACCTACAAGCAGATCCGACAGAGGTTATCATGGAAGGGCCTCAAGGGGGAAATTATGCAACATGTACGGGAATGTAGCATCTGTTAGCAGAACAAGATTGAGAACATCCATCCAGCAGAGTTACTTCAGCCACTACCGATTCCAAAACAGAAGTGGGAAAGCATCTCCATGGACTTTATTACAGGATTTCCCAAGGTCCAAGGGCGAGATTGTTTATATGTAGTAGTTGACAGACTGACCAAGTTTGCACATTTCTTTTCGATATCATCAGACTACTCGGCAGCTCAAGTAGCTGAGTTATTATTCAGGGAGGTCTTCAGGTTACGGGTTACCTAAGGCCATTGTCAATGATCAGGATAGCAGATTCACAGGTGCCTTCTGGCAGGAACTATTTAGATTAGTGGGGACCGAACTGGCTGCCAGTACGAGTTATCATCCCCAGAGCGATGGACAAACTGAAATAGTCAACAAGTGGATCGAAGGATATTTAAGGAACTATGTAGCAGGGCAGCAGCGGACCTAGATCAAATGGCTACACCTAGGGGAGTATTGCTACAATACTACCTATCATATGTCTATTAGGATGACTCCTTTTAAGGCATTATATGGTTACGAGGCCTTGGACTATGCAGATTTGGCATTTGGAGATAGTAGGCCTCCTAAGGCTAAGGATTGGATACAGGACAGTCAAGACATTTTGAAAATCTTTAAGGAAAACTTACAAACAGAAGTTGTATGCCGACAAACACAGGGTTGAGCGGAGCTTTGAGGTAGGGGATTTGGTATACTTAAGGCTCCAACCTTACAGGCAGTCTTTGCTTAAGAAGAAAGGAGCAGAAAAGTTAAAACCTCGCTTCTATGGACCCTATAGAATAATCAAGAAGGTGGGAGAGATGGCATATGAAGTAAAACTTCCACAGGAAAGTAAAATTCACAATGTGTTCCATGTGTCTAACCTAAAGAAGAACCTTGGGCAACACATTGCTCCATCTACAGAGTTACCTCCTTTAGATGATGAGGGACTGCTGATACTGATTCCCAAACGGATCATACAAACTAGAGAAAGGAAGCTCAAGAACAGGGTAATCAGAGAGTACTTGGTTCAGTGGAAAGAACTACCGCCAGAGGATGCCACCTGGGAAGGTGAATAAGTATTGCAGCTTCCCAGTTTCCAGTTGCTTGAGGACAAGCAATCTCAAGCGAGAAGGACTGTAATGTCCTCTTCCGATTAGGCCTTGAGGCCCAAAACCGCTAACCTATGTGATTCCTGTGGGTTCGAGCGATTACTGACAGTTAGGGAATCATCTAAGGATTGATGCCATCCATAGAAAATCTAGGGCATCATCATTAGGTCAAGAAGGGCCACCGGGCCCAAAGGCCACATTTGTGCATGCCATCCAAGCATTATTTAATGATGCATGCACTCATTTAAGTCTCCAGGCGCATGCATGCAAGTCAACTGCAAATTAGAAGATAAAGTGACCTAATTATGTCAAAGATTAGAGTTTTCGAGGTTGAAAGTTATAAAATGAGGATAAAGCGAAAGGAGACTTCACTTTTGATGATGATTATTTTGGGAGCTCTTGAATAGCAGCACAGCAGTTGGGGTTGGAGACGGCGTCTTCAACTAGCGGGGTTTCGACAGTGAAATATCTGCCCTAGTCTCATCCAGGGTAAGCCATACAGGTTCACCATTTGATCTTACATTCATTCATAGTTATCCAGTATACGGTGTAGATTGTTGAAGGGACACGTGTGCAACCGTAAAGGGGGTTTTCAGCCAGAAAGCCCTAATCAGTTGTTGGGTCTTCAGATCTCAGTTTTACTCCGAAACTCAAGCACCATTCCCATCATCGGCATCGTACTCCGGTACCTGGTGATTATAAGATCCGACCGTGCTCATCCGGAGCAGTTATCAACGATTTTGGGATCAGGGGGGCGTGAGCAACTGTCTCTTTGGAACAATTCGCTAACCTGCCTAGAGACCTCCGAAACTCCGCATGTACCAGGAATTCTCTCTGGCACGGGAAGGCTATCAGTCCTGCAAATCGGCAGCCCCATCGGACACCTCCTTCACTGAAAACGTCACCCTTATCTGACCTGGGTTCTTGCTGCTAGGGTTTCATCGGAAGCAGAATATATCAGTCCATCTTCCATTCAGTTCTTGATGCTTGCATACTCTTTCAGGAGCAGTCCAGCCAGCTTATCAGTGGTAAGTGTTCATTCTATCTCACAAACCCTAACCCTAATTTTTGCTATAAAATAGGGATTTTTGCATGGCAGTTTGCATGCCCAGTTGTATCAGTATATTTGCATAGAAATAGAAAATATCGGGATTCGGGATATTACACTCTTGTGATTATTGTTGTGCATGCTATTCTCTCAGATAAGATCCTAGATCATATTAATTAAATGATAAAAATATAACAATGTGGTAGGTATGCATTGAACAAAAACTACACATAGGTTCCTTACAAGTGTCATGGGAGCTATTTGAGGAGAACTTCATAAGCAAATATTTGTCCAACGAATATATGCATCAACAAAAGGTAGCCTTCCATGCAATTCAACAAAGGGGAAGGTCGATAGAAGAATACCACGCTGAATTTTGCTCTTTGTTACATCATGTTGAGTACATCGCTAACGACGCTAAGCAAGCCGAAAGATTTTTACATAGGTTAGACGAAAACGTCCACACCGAAGTGGCCATGTGGAAACCCATAACCATGGCAGAAATGGAAAATATAGCCAAGCAAGTGAAAAAAAAAATGAAAAGGGATTTCAAGCATAGAGGTACGTACAAGTAAATACTTCGGGGTCAAGTATCCAGGAGGAACGTCAAGCCTGCGGGAACCCTTCAAATCGAGGGCAAGAGAGTCGGGTATAGGGAGCACACTCTGGAGCAGCCAAGATGGCCAGTATGACAGCTTCATCCCCTTTTATTCCACAAATTACACCACATGCAGCAAGGGTAAAGAGGACGACCATGACAGCATCAGAGAGATGGTCGTGGTCAGGGTCATGGTGGTCGTGGATAGACAGTCGCCACAACCCCACCTGAAATCAAGTCTTTTACATGTCAAGGCCCCCAATTACCAGCTTGACTTCCCAGTAGAGCAGAGAAGGAGACAAGCCAGTCAGCCATAGGGCTAGCATCGGATTCATGCAACAACCAACCATCACCAGGCTACAGTCATAGAGTCGAAAAGTATGATTAAAGGCATCCCTTTATCTATTTTAATAGATCCAGGTGCTACAGATAGATTCATTTCATTTTCAACCTTAAAAAATTGTGGGTTGGCAGCCCAAGCTCAAAACGGTTTTCCCTAGTAGAGATGGCCTCGAGGAAAAAGCAATCCGTAGGGTTATTATTAAACAACTGCATTATGAAGATAGGAGGTGTGAATACTAAAGTAAAATTGTATAGCACGGCCCTAGGTTGGAGTCACGTTGAGCATGGGTGGATTGGTTTGAGAAGAAAGTCTTCTGTAATAATGATTTTGGTGAGCTAGTAATAATAAAGGAGCTTAAGCAAGACATTTCCGTGAAATTTATCTTAGTTGCCAAGATCAAGAAATGTATGAGAAAAGGGTGCAGAATTATGTCGTAGAAGTAGTGAGTGACGGCAGCAATACCCTTGAGGTATCCCAACAAATCCTCTTTGAGTTTGCAAACATCTTTCCCTCGAAGTTACCAAAATCGCCTCCAATCCGAAAGTTTAACGTTACCATTCCTTTGAAATCTGGCACGAAACCCATATCGGATGACACTTCTAAAGCTCAATGAGTTAGTATTCAACTCAAGGAGCTCATTGATCAGGGGTCAATCCAGCCTAGTATTTCACCTTGGGGAGAGCCAGTAATTTTTGTTTAAAAGAAGGATGGTACCCTTCAACTCTGCATTGATTACCGAGATTTAAATAAGGCCACTATCAAAAACCGATATCCCATGCCGCATATTGATGATTTATTTGACCAACTAAGAGCGGCATCGATATTTTCTAAGATCGACCTAAAGTCAAGTTACCATCAGCTGAAGATCAAGGAGGAGGACATTCCTAAGACTTCTTTTCGGACCAGGTATGGGCACTATGAATTTAAAGTGGTGTTTTTTGGATTTAACCAATACCCCTACTACTTTTATGAACTTGATGAACAGTGTGTTTCAGAAGTACTTAGATCGCTTTGTACAAGTGTTCCTGGACGATATACTAATTTACTCTCAAAAGGAGCGTAAGCATCAAGAGTATCTAAGACTAGTACTTCAATTCCTTGGAGAACATAAGTTGTATGGGAAGTTGTCTAAATGTACCTTCTTCCAAAAGGAGATTTAGTATCTAGGTGACACAATCAGTGGAGAAGGAATCTCCATGGACCCTGGAAAAATCGAGGCCATATTAAGTTCGTCAACCCGAGGAATGCCAAGAAATTTTGCATCTTTATGGGATTAGCAAGGTACATAGAAGATTTGTTGAGAGGTTCTCTCAAATCGCTTCACTTATCACAACCTTACAGAAGAAAGGGGGTCAAGTTTCACTAGACTGATGATTGCCAAAGGGCCTTTAATGAACTAAAAAGGCATCTGACCACCACTCCAATTCTTAAGGTGCCCAATATGGACAAGGATTTTGTCATTAGCATGAATGCTTCCAGAGAAGGTCTCAAGGCAGTCTTGATGCAAGAAGGTAGGGTTATAGCTTATGCCTCTCGAAAGCTTAGAAACCACGAGGTTAACTATGCTACCACAATCTAGAATTGGCAACAACAATCACGGCACTTAAAATATGAAGACATTACTTGATAGAACGCCAATTCGAGTTGAAGTCAGATCATAGGAGCTTGGAGTATATATTCACTCGGAAGGATCTAAATGCTCGCCAGCAAACAGCGTTGGTGTGAGTTTTTCAATGAATATGACTTCAAGATTTCCTGCATTAAAGGAAAGGAGAACAAGATGGTCTAAGCAAGGGACCACAGATTGGCATAGTGGAATCTATCAAAAACGATCTCAAAGATAAAATAAGGAACCATCTAAGCAGGTACCAGCGGTACTTTCAGATTCAGTATGCATTAGCAAAGGGGGAATCTACACCAACCAGGTTTGATGGTTATTCCTTGGACAAAGATGGGCTACTGAGGTTTAGGGCAAGAATGTATATGCCAGCCAATTGGGAGCTTAGAAGGTTGGTGATGGACGAAGCCCTTTGAGTGCCATACTCAACCCACCCAAGGGTACGAAAGATGCATCAAACTTTGAAAAAGGAATTCTTTTGGAATGGAATGAAGGTGGACATAGTGCATTATGTAGCCCATTATTTAGAATGTCAACGAGTAAAGGACAAGCACCACCACCCAACAGGACTCCTTCAAACTCATGACATAACAGAGTCCAAATGGGAAGTCATTTCTATGGACTTTGTAGGAGGATTACCCACCGCTCCCCAAAGACACAATTGCATCATAATAGTGGTGGACAAGCTCACTAAAAGTGCTCACTTCATCCTAGTAAAATGAACCTTTAACGCGGAGACCATTGCCCAGGTTTTTCTTAAGGAGATAGTTCAATTGCATAGGATCCCTTGGAAAATTATCTCGAATAAGGATTCCCGATTCACATCCAGATTTTGGCAAAGCCTCTAAGGAGCCATGGGTATGCAATTAAACTTCACTACAGCATATCATCTCGAGACAGATGACCAGACTAAGAGAGTTAACCAAGCGCTAGAGGATATGTTGAGGATGTATGTCATGGACCAACAGAAACAATGGGAGAGATATCTTTCCTTGGTAAAGTTTGCATACAAAAATAACTACCATAATTCCCTCAACGTCGCAATATACAAAGCATTGTATGGAGGACCTTGTAGGACTCCCCTTAAGTGGGACTGTTTGGAGGATCATGTTATAATAGGCCCCAACATACTTCAAGAGATGGGGGAACAGATAGCCATGATCAAACAAAGGCTAAAGGAGTCCCGTGACTGACAAAAGAGCTATGTTGATGCCAAGTGGCGTGGCAAGAGTTATGAAGTAGGTAACATGGTGTTCATTCAAGTAAGACACTTGAAAGCCCCTTTAAAGTTGGCCAGGAGGCTAAGTTAGCACCGAGGTTTGTGGGACCTTCAAGGTCCTGGAGAAAATTGGGTCGGTTGCTTATCGACTTGAACTACCACCCCATTTAGGGAAGATGCATAATGTATTTCATGTTTCAATACTTAGGCACTATATCCCATAATCATCTCATGTTTTGAACTTGGAGGCGTTGTAGCTTTCCGAGGAAGGGGTTGTTTAGGTTGAATCATACTGAATTCTAGACCGAAGGACTTGGTAGGTCCGTAGACACATCATGGACCAGGTTCCAATGGGATCAGTACGATGCAGAGTGGACGACATGGGAGGACACAGATGCTATGCCTCTTCTTGAGTAGTTAGTATTAAACATGTGACTTATAGTCATGATGTCAAGTCTTATTCTTCAGACTCGACAGAATGATGATTCCATGTGATACGTTATTACCTAGTATGTCATGATGTTTATGATGTGGATACTTTTTCATACTTAGCAAAATGATGATTTCATGTGATACTTTTATTTCCTAGTATGTGATGATATTTATGATGTGGATACTCATTTTCACACTCGGCGGAATGATGATTTCATATGAAACTTTTATTTCCTAGTATGTGATGATGTTTGAGATATGGATATTTATTTTTTATACCTCGCGGGATGGTGATTCCATGTGATGCATAGCATATTTATTCTTAGTATGTGATGTTGAATTGATATTTCATGGCTTCATTATAATGGCACATAAATGAAGTAATATTACGACGTTATGCATAATGAATGATGCTATGGCTGAATATTATTTGACATATCATAATTCATATTTAAAATGCCTAAAGAGTAATGTCATGTTTAGGAGAGGAAATGTTGGAATACAGTTTGTACTTATTTATATCGTGTTGTTTGTATTGATTTTGAAAGTGGCACCTTCTATTAAAGGGAATTATAAATTAATAGTAATGACATGACCATATTTCAAGCTTTGAGGTTATAAGATGCATCCTAGAAAAGATATGGGAAATGAAATCATATTATTAATTACAAATGTGAGCACTAATCACCTTCATGGTGACGAGTGAGATTGCATTGCAAAGAACTACTATTTTTCAATGATTACATGGGCGCCCATAACCAAGAATAAGAATAGGTATGCTATATATCTTTATGGGTCGGGTACAACCCAATAGATAATCTTATGCCAGCTATGGTTTCGTCAGAAGTCCACAGCTTGAGGTACATCATCCATAGAGGGAGGCATATGGTGAAGGACTTCTAATGCCTAGGGTTGGTTATCATGGAGGGATATTGTAATGTCCCCCCTCTAATTAAGCATACCAAACACCCACTAACCTACTTAATTCCCATAGGTTCGAGCAGGTACTGCATAAGAGGGAATTGACTAAGTGGATTTGATACTTAGAGCACTATAGGACATTCCTTCAGCATCAAGTCATCAGTCGGATGGAAGAAGCCTTGTTTCTTTAGGCTTAAAAGTCAACATTAAAATAGAATTAAATGCATGCAAAAGTAAAGCAAAAACCCTAAAAGTGACATGCAAACCCTAAAAGTTCATGAGATTCTATTTAAGAGGGTAATGAGACTAAAGAAGGGTACTTTATGATTATTATTGATTTGGAGCTCTTGAGTAGCAGCACAGCGTGCGGCCACGGCAGTTGGGGTTGAAGACGGTGTCTTCAGCTAACGAGGTTTCGATAGTGCAATATCTGCCCTAGTCTCCTTCAGGATAAACCATTCAGGTTTGTCACCGCATCTATCATATTCATCCTTATTCAGTGCTTCAGTGTATGCCAAAAGATTATTTGCAGGCTCATCCGTACAGCTAGGGGGGATTTAGCTGGGAAACCCCAGGGCATTTACCGGGAGTCTAAATCACCATATTTCTTCCGCATGTGGCCTGCATCCTCACCGACAAGATCACTCTACTGCTTTGAGTGATTATCAGTCACCGAATTGCTCACCTAGAGCAACTAGCAGCAGAATAGAGGAGAGTGGGGGCGTGAGCATCAGTCAAGTGAATTAATTCCCTAGGTTACCTGGAGAGGTCAAAACTCCTGCATGCTCCGGCCATTCTCTCTAGCACGGGCACACCTACAGTCCGGCCAACTTTCAGTTGAAACAGACCATCCATCCACCAAAAACGTCAACCTTAGCTAATTCAGACTGCTAGGGGTACTACGAAGGAAAAAGAGGTTATTTCTTCATCAACTCGGTTTATCTCGCATGCGTATTCTTTCAAGAGCATTTTCAGTCGGCTTATCAGTTGTAAGTGTTACAATCTTTCCTACAAACCCTAACCCTAAATTCAGCGATAATTTAGGGCAATTTTGCATGGCAGTTTTGCATGCCCAATTATTCAGTAATTTTGCATAGAATCAGTAGAAAAATAGTATTTGGGATATTACAGTGGTATCAGAGCATGTTCCTTGCCATCTGTGGGCTTGAACATGAGAAATAGATGAATACAGAAGAGGACACTTTTGTAACCTATAGGAAAAGAAAGAGTAGGTACACGGAGGACTTTGAGGATATCCAACTAGAAGATACCAACTCAGACATGGACCCAACAGGTATACATTCTGACAGGGGAAAAGGAACAAGAGAAGATGAGGACGGAATGGAGTTTCGCAACCTAGTAACCGCATTGCAAGACTTAGCTAAAGGGAAAAAGGACGTACTTAATACAACCAACAGATTATCAGCGAAACCAGAACCAAGTAATAGCAGCACACCTCTCTCACCGGTAGATAGAGGGTCTACAAGCAGTAGTGGGAAACATGCATACACCAATATGTAGAACACACCCCACATATATAACAGACCTTCCAGCAGGCCTACTATGCCTCACTTCTTGGCAGATGCAGTAGCAGGTCCAGTCATGCAGGTAGAGCCTAGCGAACCCTTTGGGGTTTATTTGCTGGAATACAGGGACTTAGGGGATGAGTTTCATGCAGCCATGTCTTTTCGGATTTTTGCAACATGAAGAGTAGGAACATGCCCAGGAATTTCAACAAGGGATTCAATCATAACTATGAGTTGCAGAAAACCTTGGGCAGGTTGACCATCCCAAAATTTGATGGGACTCGCGGAGGTTCAACGAGGATATGGATTCAGAAGTTGGATACCTATTTCCAACTCAATCCCATGACAGAAACAGATGCCATTAAATTGGCTACACTCCACCTGGACGAAGCTCATGAGTGGTGGTACCACGGATTAGTGACATTGGGTCACAACACCATCCATTCCTATAGTGAGTTCACTCAGAAACTCATGGAGCGGTTCGACAGGAAAGATCCAGAGATACATTTCAGAGAGTTGGCTCAACTCAGGCAGACAGGTAGCGTCGAGACCTTCATCTCAGAATTTCAGAGGATAGCTGTTATGGTAACAGATGTGTCAAAGAGCAGATTGACGATGTTGTTTACTGAGGCCCTAACAGAGCCACTACGGGGATGGGTGAAAGCCTACAAACCCCCCACTCTATTGGATGCCATTAGCCAAGCCAGAGATCTCCAAGACTTAGTTCCGAAGAACAGGTTCCCACTCAAGACCAACTTTTCAGTTAGGGACAAGGACAAGAAACCTTTCCAGCAGGAATTCCCGAAGAAAACGTGGTTAGACGATGACACTAGGAAAGACTTGAGACAGAATAAATTATGTTTTACTTGTCAGGAACCATGGGTTCTAGGACACAGGTGCACAGGAAAGGCCAAGGCCCACTACATAGAGGTATATTTAGACCGCCAGACCAAGGATTTGAGCACATCATTGAGCTGGAGGAGGGGACACTGGCATTCATCACCACTCCTTACCGACATCCCAAAAGATACAAGGACGAGATCGATAAGACGATCAAGGAATTCCTAAAGCTAGGATATATTCAGCCCAGTTCTAGTCCCTTTGCATCATCAGTGATCTTAGTTAAGAAGGATGGCACACTGGGGATGTGCATCGATTGTAGAGCACTCAACCAAAAGACAATTAAAAACAGGTATCCCATTCCCAGGATTGATGAACTCATGGACGAGCTGCGAGGTGCCAAATACTTTTCAAAGATTGATCTTCGCTCAGGGTACCACCAAATCTAAGTAAGGGATCAAGACATTTCTAAAACAGCTTTCCGTTGCCACTATGGTCACTATGAGTTCTTGGTCATGCCTTTTGGACTCACCAATGCTCCAGCCACCTTCCAGTCATGCATGAACCATACTTTCAGAGCTCAGTTACGTAAGTATTTGCTAGTATTCTTTGATGATATTTTGATTTACAGCAAAACGTGGGAGGAACATCTGAAACATTTGGACGAAGTATTGAGCACTCACTTTACGCAAAGATGTCTAAGTGTGAATTTGGTATGAAGGAGATGTTGTATCTAGGGCACATCATCAGTGCAGAAGGGGTACAGGTTCATATGGAAAAAAACCGAGCTATCAGGGACTGGCCCACGCCAAAAATAGTCACGGAACTGAAAGGCTTCTTAGGCCTTTGCACATATTACCGGAGGTATGTTAAGGGCTTCTCCAAATTTGCCACACCACTCACTGATCTCACAAAGAAGGGGGTCTTCACCTAAACAGAATTAGCACAGAAAATCTTTGAGGAGATGAAAGTCATCATGAGTTCTTGCCCAGTTTTAGCACTACCAGACTTCTCACAGCCATTTGTAGCAGAATGTGATGCATTAGGGGAAGGGCTAGGGGCAGTATTGATGCAAAACCATCACCCAATTGCATTCGAGAGCAGGAAACTAAAAAACTATGAGCGCCACTACTCCGTATATGACAAGGAGATGCTAGTCATCTTACATGCTCTCACTAAATTCAGACAATACCTGGTGGGCAGCAAGTTCAAAATCAAGACGGATCATAACAGCCTCAAGTACTTCCTGGAGGAGGAGCTGAATGAGCGCCAACAGAAATAGGTCAGCAAGGTGCAAGCCTACAATTTCGAGATAGAATATGTGAAGGGTAAGAACAATACAGTCGCTGATGCATTATCCAGATGACCCGCTTCATTATCTCTCATGAGTATATCCACTGATTGGAGGTCTCTTCTCTTAGTAGAGCACTCCAACAATAAATTTGCTTGCGAATTATTGGACAGACAAATTCAGGATGATAAGTACAGAATTATTGATGACATCATCTATTACAAGAACAGGATATACCTCGTCCCAAAATCAGCATTAAAAAAGATCATGCATGCATCACATGACTCTCCATTATCAGGACATCAGAGTTTCTTGAAGACCTACAGGTAGATCCAAGAGAGGTTCTCATGGAAGGGTCTCAAGGGGGAGGTTATGCAGCATGTGCGGGAATGCAGCATTTGTCAGCAGAATAAGGTCGAACACATCCATCCAGCAGGGTTACTTCGACCACTACCAATTTCGGAACTGAAGGGGGAAAGTATCTCCATCGACTTCTTACAAGGTTGCCCAAGGTCCAAGGGTGAGATTGCTTATATGTCATAGTTGATCAACTAACCAAATTCGCCCATTTCTTTGCTATATCATCCAATTACTCTGCAGGCCAGGTTGCCGAGCTATTTTTCAGAGAGGTTTTCAGATTACACGGGTTACCCAAAACCATAGTCAGTGATCAAGACAGTAAATTCACCAGTGCCTTCTGGCAGGAGTTATTCAGATTGGTAGGGGCAGAACTCGCTACCAGTACGAGCTATCACCCGCAAAGCGACGAACAGACTAAGATTGTCAACAAGTGGGTTGAAGGGTATCTGCGCAATTATGTAGCAGGCCAACAGAGGACATGGATTAAGTGGCTACACTTAGGGGAATACTGTTACAATACCACCTGCCATATGTCTATCAAGATGACACCTTTTAGAGCATTGTATGGCTATGAGGCACTGAGCTTCACAGATCTGGCCTTTGGAGACAGCAGAGCACCCAAGGCTAAAGATTGGATACAGGACAGTCAGGATATCCTCAAGATCCTGAAAGAAACTTACAGGCCGCACAGAATCAACAGAAACTATACGCAGACAGACACAGGGTTAAGAGGAGCTTCGAGGTAGGAGATCTGGTATATTTGCGGTTACAACCATACAAGCAATCTTCCCTCAAACAGAAAGGAGCGAAGAAACTAAAACCTCGTTTCTATGTTCCTTACAAGGTAATTCAGAAGGTTGGAGAGGTGGCTTATGAGCTAGAACTACCGGAAGAAAGCAAGATTCACAATGTATTCCATGAGTCCAGTCTCAAGAAAACTTTAGGACAACACATTGCTCCATCCACGGAGTTACCTCCTCTAGATGATGAAGGGCTACTGGTACTAATTCCAGAGAAAATCTTACTAGTACAAGAAAGGAAGCTCTGAAACAGGGTGATTCGAGAGTATCTGATGAAATGGAAGAAATTACCCATGGAGGACGCCACATGGGAAGGAGAGCAGGTATTGCAGCATCCTAATTTGCAGTTGCTTGAGGAAAAGCAATTTCAAGCGGGGAGGACTGTAATTTCCCCCGTCCAATTAAGCATACCAAACACCCGCTAACCTACTTAATTCCCATAGGTTCCAGCGGGTACTGCATAAGAGGGAATTGACTGAGTGGATTTGATACTTAGAGCACTACGGGACATTCCTTCAGCGTCAAGTCATCAGTCAGATGGTAGAAGCCTTGTTTCTTTAGGCTTAATAGTCAACATTAAAATAGAATTGCATGCATGCAAAAGTAAATTGAAAACCCTAAAAGTGACATGCAAACCCTAAAAGTTCATGAGATTCTATTTAAGAGGGTAATGAGACCAAAGAAGGGTACTTTATGATTATTATTGATTTGGAGCTCTTGAGTATCAGCACAGCGTGTGGCCACGGCAGTTCGGGTTGAAGACAGTGTCTTCAGCTAACGAGGTTTCGGTAGTGCAATATCTGCCCTAGTCTCCTTCAGGATAAACCATTCAGGTTTGTCACCGCATCTATCGTATTCATCCTTATTCAATGCTTTAGTGTATGCCAAAATATTGTTTGCAGGTTCATCCGTACAGCTGGGGGGATTTAGCTGGGAAATCCTAGGGCATTCACCGGGTGTCCGAATCACCATATTTCTTCCGCATGTGGCCTGCATCCTCACCGACAAGATCACTCTACTGCTTTGAGTGATTATCAACCACCGGATTGCTCACCTGGAGCAGCTAGCAGCAGAATAGAGAAGAGTGGGGGCGTGAGCATCAGCCAGGTGAATCAATTCGCTAGGGTACCTGGAGAGGCCAAAACTCCTGCATGCTCCAGCCATTCTCTCCGGCACAAGCACACCTACACTCCAGCCAACTTTCAGTTGAAACAAACCATCCCTCCACCAACAACGTCAACCTTAGCTGATTCAGACTACTGGGGTACTACGAAGGAAAAAGAGGTTATTTCCTCATCAGCGCGGCTCATCTCGCATGCGTATTCTCTCAGGAGCATTTTCAGCCGGCTTATCAGTGGTAAGTGTTACAATCTTTCCTACAAACCCTAACCCTAAATTCAGCTATAATTTAGGGCAATTTTGCATGACAGTTTTGCATGCCCGACTATTCAGTAATTTTGCATAGAATCAGTAGAATATCAGTGTTTGGGATATTACAGATATGGGGGAAGTTAGCGACAATCTTTCGAGATGCCTAGTTCACCAAAATCCGGTGTAGCTGATGAGGTTACCAAAATCCAGTGCAGCTGATGAGGTTACCAAAATCTGGTGCAGTCAATGAGGTCAAAATAGATACCAAAAGTATGCCTAGTTGACCAAAATCTAGTGCAGCCAATGAGGTGACCAGATGAGACCACAAATATGGAATCAACCAAGGCCAATCCCAACCTGTGTATTATGTAACAACAAAGCCTTGAACTTGCTATGGATAATAGCAATATGATTATTTTGTGTTGTGAGCAACCCATGTGGAACAATTCTTGTCTAAATGTATTTTTTAGGTCTCGTTGATCCAATGTTGCCTTCATGTTCATAGGGATGAGGCTCAATCTTGTGCAAAAGATTTCTTCAATGGGGACAATCTCAACTTCAGCGGGGATTTCACCTAGGAATGCTTAAATGGTGACAATCTCAACTTCAGCAGGGATTTCACCTAGAATGTGCATCAGGGTTTCTCATCAGTGTCAACCCCCAGGTTTTTTGATATGTTGTGGTTCTCAACAAGGTTTAGATTTTGAATCAAAATTGCATTTAAAGTTTTTACCTAATCAGGGCCAATAAGGTTCTATCAAACATAACACCGTTGTTGTGCCTAGAATAATGATGGAAAATTCTCAAGACAATAAAATCCTTTGCTTGGTTAAAAATGTGCAATATCTATCGGGCTACAACCTTAAACAAAGTTTGATGATGGATGCCCTTGTCATTACCAGTACAAGTTTTCAGTTCAAAAGAAAATATTAACCTTAGCAAGGTTTGGGCACAGTTGTTTCCAAACCAAACTCACCTAAAGTCATAAGCACAAAATCGAAAGGTATCAATTTTCCTTTGTCTTATGCTATGTTGCACCAGTTTCTGAAACACAGGAACATTCAGAATACAGGTATAGGTGTCTGTTACAGCTTTGCCAACTTTGCGAGGAATGGCAAGTTAGGAGAGGGAATATTATATATTAAAAATATAAAAATAAAATAAAAGAACCAAAAACCAAGAAGAAAAAAATGGGGAAATTTTCCATTTATCAAGATATAGTTTATTGGTTCAAGTATTCTGCCAACCGAGGACAAATATTCAGTCTAATAATTGGAATTTGGAAATCCTAAACTATTGCCATAGACTTATTTCACCCCAAATGATTTGTGAAATATATGGAGGCCATGCCCAAGTGTAAAGCAAGGAATATAACTGAATCATATTTGTTTCATGCCTAACTCTTCACTGCCTACTGATTCATAGCCAGCAATATACTTGTCTAAGAAAATTGACTTTTTGTTGTTGAAGAAGTGGCTTCAACCCTAGGATTTGAGGTTGACATGTTGAAAAAGGAAATCCGGAGAATAATTCTAGGAATTCAACATGTTGACACTGAAACCCATAATCCTAAATGCCCATTAAGTTTTAACAAGCAAACCAAGGTTGTCCATACTGATTATTGACCATTTTAGCAACTAAACTAACTCTTGTAACAGATACCTATGAATGAAGCTTATATAATTTCCCTAAGAAGGCTAAAGTTTTCAGCTGATTGTGACATTCCATATTCTTGTCAAGGTGCACTCCAATTAGCCAGTGAGATATAGTGGACATTGAAAACAAGCATTACCCCTACCTAGTTGACATTGAAAACAAGCATCCCCCCTGCCCACGAATGCATGATTGCATCCCCTTTAAATGCCAATTGTGGCATGTCACATTTTGGCTCAAGCTTACCCCAAAGCAATAAAAGAGGAACAGGGCAAAGCAAATGCAAAGGAGCTGGAAGGATTAGATTGAGTTCACAGAGGTTTAGAGTGCAAGAAGATGCACCAACTAAACAAAGCCCAAAGTCTCAATCACACACATGCAACACACTCAGAGGCAGCCATGTTAAAATTATTATTTTTTTACTTTGTTTTATTCCTAAACTGAGTCCACTTGGCATTAGAGGTTGGTTTAGGGTTGAGTGAGGCAAGTTGGAAGTTTTTGTTCACTCTTTTCACAGAATTTTGGGCCCCAAGTCAGAACAAGGTCGGAAAAGCTCCCTTTCTGTCAAGGAGATTGTAGATGCTCCTTGACAATCAGAGAGCTTTTGAGCATTCCCAAACATGCTGCTCACAAAAGCCAACATGAAAAGCTCTTGAACAGCTGTCGCACTCCCAAAGCAGCTCCCTCCAGTTTTGGAGCATTTCGTACCTGCTCTGAAGCTCCCAGCAGTGCATAAATTGTGGGTATAGGTTCCCCAACTCTTGTGAGTGGCACCCATGCAAAAAAGGTCTCCTGGTAACCTAAAATGCAGCCCTAATGAGTTCAAGAATCAAGAAAAAAGAATCGCAAGTTCATTTGTGCAGTGGTGTACTCTAAGTTGGGAGGTGATGGAAACTTCATTGAACTCGTATTGGCAACTTGGGCCTTGATATGTTTGCTTGTTGGTTATTTGGAAACGACAGCCAGATAAGTTCTACAATTCGGAGCATCATCTATTGATGAGTCCCTGGGATATGTACAGTCTTATAAAGACAATTACCTCTCTGAATTGAGTTTCCTTATCTGCCTGTTGATATGATACCTTTCATTGATGTATTTGCTCAAAGATATGGAAAAATATGTATTGGAGATGGCAAGTGTAATTATTTCCAGGCTAGCGCCCAAGTTTGTGCTAAAGTACACTTGAACAGGGAAGTACCCCTACAACTGAAATTATATACAATCGGCATTATGTATTTCTAGAAAGCAAGATATCTGAATTTATCAAATGTGAGCTTTTGCATGTCAAGTCCCTGACCATCAAATACATGATTGCCCCTATAGAAATCCAAACCCTACACCTGCTCCTGTCATGATACCTCCTATTATGTTGTATAACTCAGCCCAAAAATATTCTCTGGAACCAAGTATTACATAGGGCCAGGATGTCAAGGACATATAGTCAAGTTGTTATGGCTTATGTGCAAACACAGGTTGGTGTTCCCTTTTCCAACATGCCTCAATATATTGCTAATGTAAATTAATCTCGTAGGATGGAGGAACAAGTAGGTTGGCAAGTGAAACAATCAAGCAAGAGGAAGAATTTAATGCTCAACATTTTTCACCCCAAGAAAGCCAACAAAGATGTTGATTTCCCACCCACGTCCGAAATCCTACAAGGATTTGACTAGGCAATCTCCCACCTGCCCAGCCAGTACTCAAGGACACCCCTTTCAAATGACAACCAGTTCAAGAAGTTGTCTGATGAAAACCTCTCTGTATAATGAATCGAAGCTTTGGTCATAGAATGTGAGAGGGATGGTGATCCATATAAAAGTCACGCAGGAAGCTCGGCCTGATATTTCTTTCTTACAGGAGGTCAAATCACTAGTTGTCGGTTTAAGACCAAGATGAATTATAGGAGGCATGGACCATTTTCAGCTAGTGAACATGAAAATAGTAGTGGAGGGGTTGTTACAATTGAGTTTCCTTGGTTACGGACATGCTTGCTTTATCACGGAGCAGATTCGTCTCATTAATGTCTTTGGGTTGTGTTTATACTCATGAGAAAAACACTTTGGCTTTGTCTATGCATCCAATCCTTCTCACGCCAGGATCAGGTTGTGCAATTGGCTCCCCTCCTCCGTACCTTGAATTGGAAGGGGGGGAGGAATCGTCTAGAGAGATGGAGATGGACTAGAGTAGTTGAGACACCTTTGAGAACCAATAGCAAGCCTAACTTAGAGGGCTAGTTGAGGCAATGGCCTCAGACAAACAAAGCGCTAGGTAGGGATACAAATCCCTATCGAAGGAATAATCCCAAAGTTTAAAACTCTATGATAGAACAATACTAGCCACAAGACAACCTCCAAGAGTAAAGGTTGGGGCCTGAACTCCACATGAACAATGGGCTAGGGTACCATCTTCTTGAATCAAATGATGCTTTTGAGGTGTTTGGATTCTCTCAACCCTAGCCCAAGCCCCAATCAGTCTATAGCAGACTTGATCCCCAAACCTCGAAGCAATAAAGAACCATAGATTTGATGATCATCTCCATAAGGTGCATTTTTGATGAGATGCCCTGAAAGTGATTCTGAAATCATTGTTTCTCAAGAACCACAAGAGAACCATAACCCTTATTGAGACAAGGCTAGAAAGCTAAGTTGCAGGAAACGCAAGTCTGGAACTCATTTCATCTCAGAAAGTCTGGAACTCATTTCATCTCATAAACCCGCTGAAACTCTGAAAAGCATATGGTACTTGACAAAAACGCATTTTTGTCCGTATGACTATGAACATGTTTTCCATACGGGAAATGCGTTTCGTATAGGCGGAAGTGCGTTTCTGTCACGTTTCCTCTCATGTACGGTGTGTTCCCCCTCTCATAAGTAAAATGTGATGTTACATGTATGATTTTAATTTTATCTATATCATTTATCATTTATCACCTGCCAATATTGCGTGCACCTAAATGTAATTAATAATTTATGGTTTGTGTTTTATAATATAGATATAGATATAGATTATCGCATTTCCTCGTTTCCAAAATTTGGGGGGGTTGTGTTTCCAACGTTTCCTCGTTTCCCCGTTTCGTGCAACTTAGCTAGAAGGCCTATTACAAATTGAATGATGACCCTGTGAACTAAACTCCCAATAAATGTATGCCATGTGATCTTAATCTCTCCCCCCCATATGAAGAAATGATAATTGGATTCTACACGCTTCAACATGTTGAAGATCATGACCTTGGCCTCACACTATTACAAATGAATCTATGTAAGGACATAGTACTCCATTCATCAAATGCATAAAAGTAGAGTTAGTGCATTATATAAACCAAATAGCACTTCCAACCACTTATACAAACCTTACATTCTCTTGAAGTAAGTCTTCCAAGCGCCTTCTTCTTTGACTCGCCCTAGTAATGTCCCAATTTGAGATCTAGTTTGGCCCAATAAGTCATTGATCCTAGAAAATGGGTATTGATTTTTTAGGGTGATCTTGTAAAAGGCTATGTAGTCAATGCACATTCTCCAAGTCCCACCCTTCTTAGGCACTATATTGATAGATGACCCACAAGATGAGGTACTTGATCCTATGACTCCCTGCTCCAACAAATGTTACTACATCTTCACTTCATTTTCTTCTAGTAAAAATTCCCTATGCAGCCCTATGTTTACCACTGGAGAATCAAGATACAATTGTTTCTTATTCTCCACTTCTCTCTTCAATGGTATCCCTTTGGACTCTTGGAATACTTCTCTGTACACCTACAGAAGCTTCTCCAACTAGTGTTTTTTCTCTTTTGTACATCCCTCTAGAGATGCCTTCACTTCTACTGATTCATCTCCTTGTTGATTCTATCTTAAAAAGAGTAGCACAAACTTCCTACTTGAGCTTATTAGTTTCTTGGCTCAATTAGCACTTAGCAAGGGATCTTGAATTTACATTTCCGTACATTGACAACATGGATTTTCCATCCTTAATCGAGACATATTGGCCCCCTCCTCATGAATATAGCATCCCACATGAACATGTAGGGGCTTTAAAAGGCTACACCACACACATCAAGTGCCACTACATCTACCTCCACTTCATCAATGTAGTTTGCACTGATGGAAAATCTAATTTTGCAATCGACATCCTTATTTACCCATCCCAAAGGGTATGGGGGATAATGGCCATGTACTTCTAATCCAACATTACTTACTAGATCCTCTACTACGAGGTTGGCATGTGAACTAGAATCTAATAAAGCATCCATTTTGGTTTTCTTGGCCTGTATCTTGATATGGAAGAGTTTGGTCATCTCCTTCTCTTCCTTGCGATATCTTCTTATCTGCATCTAAGCTTCTCTCTACTTGGTTCCTCAAATCCATTCTTAACATCTTCCTGGGCTCCTTCTTATGGTCCCTTGGACTCAACTCAAGATGTAGCTTCCAACATTTATGTTTAGATTGCAACAATCAAAGTGGTTATTTGGATCCTTGCTCTTTTGAACAGTGGCAACAATGTTTTTCCTTTCCCCTTACACTTCTTCCTTCCTTTTAGGACACCCTAGGTCCCTAGCTGGTTTGTTTGTTCTAAATTAATTGGTTGTCTTTTCTTTATGTTCATCTCAATGTATTGTGCTTGTATAAAGGCCTTGTCAATGGTACTGGTCCTACAGAACATTACTTTCCTCCTTATGTGGATGTGAGATCCACCTGGATACTTTATGACTATATGTCATGGGAGATATTCCCAATCGAATGGGTTATTTTTTGAACTATATCATGTACTCTTGTACAATTCATCCTTTTCCTTTCTAATAGTAGTGCCGTCAAATCCTCTGGTCCTCTTCATACCCAATGGGATAAAACTGGGGCCTAATGAGGTCCATGAAAATATCCCACTTAATTCTTGGTAGATCACCCTCCAATCCAAGAATTTATGTAGCATTCCCACCAAGTTTGGGCATGGTGGACTAGCTTCAATCGAGAAAATGATAGTCTTATCCAATGTTTGAAAACTCGAACTCGGACTCGAAATCGGTCAAGGGTCAACTCGAACTCAGACTCGGAATCGGTAATGAATCGGTAATGACTCGACCGATTTGAATTTAATGACTCGGATTACTCAAAAAATACATAAAATATTAAATTTTAAAGAAAAACAATATTTCAAAGATTTTAATCCATGCTTGCAAAGC
Organism: Pseudotsuga menziesii; assembly: GCA_001517045.1. Classification (NCBI taxonomy): domain Eukaryota; kingdom Viridiplantae; phylum Streptophyta; class Pinopsida; order Pinales; family Pinaceae; genus Pseudotsuga; species Pseudotsuga menziesii. Next base: position 472,269 of record LPNX010797569.1, read on the forward strand.
ATTGGAGACAAAATATCCAATGTCTACTCATGCATATACCATATAAGTGTGAATATATCAAAATGGCATTGAGTGTACTGTGCAATACATATCTAGAACAAAAAACATAATCAATGAGGCCTAAATGGCTTGTAGAGTCCAAAAAACAACATGCTATGATGCCACTACATCATATGTCAATGATCATACATCTCTTTTTGTTTAGCCTTCTCCTCTTCAAATTCATCAAACTGTTGTTGCAACTCCAAACCTAATCTCTCCAATAAACTCTAAATCAGCTTTCCATGGGGCAATATTTCCTCTAACAGTAGCCAATTGTTGTTTAAATCTATTAATTCCCGCTCCTTTAATCCATGTCTTGCAACACTTGCAATACATTTCCCCTTCAATGACATCAACATGGATCCATGCCTTATCTTTTCCTTTTGGGGCCAATCTAGAATCTAAATGCAAAGAAAAAAGAAAAAAATCTTATTATTTTGGCAGCAAACAATAGAAAACAGGACTGATATTTCAATTTGTCAATTTAATGAGAGAAAAAGAAACAATGGCTAGCTGGAAGTTAACATGCATCTAGGTAACAGAAAACCGGTCTCCAACAGTCCAACTCCTCCAATCATGTTGATTGTTCTTCACTGTTGGACGTTCCTCCAAGCCTCCATGAATCCAAACAACAATAATGCCAAATGCTCACAAACATCTTACAACAAAAGTGTGAGGCAAATAGAGGGGCAGGGGGTCATCTTATGGCCTCAAGTTATGGTTAGAATAAGAAAAATATAAAAAATAAAAAATGAACATGTTATTTTGGAGTCTGCATTCTTATGGGTGTCTGCCACAGCTGACTCGGCTGACTCGGGCTGCAACTCGATCAACTCGGCCGACTCGGCCAACTCGGACCCTAACTCGACTGACTCGGACCCAACTTGGCCAACTAAGTTTAAAATCGGCCACCCGAGACGAGTTGCAGGCCGAGTCAGCTCGATCGAGGGTCAACTCGGCTAACTCGGACTTGGACTTGGTCGGTTTTTAAAACACTGGTCTTATCTTCTTCTAAGTTATGCACATTAAAGTAGACTTCTAAGTATCGCAACTAATGATTCAACTTCACAACGATGCTCACACCTTGATATCGACTTTGAATTACATTTTAAATAGAGGTTAGGAAGATATGTTGTTGGAGCTTTCTTTTTCTTTCTCTAACTCTTCTTTGTATTCAAGTTTGTTGTTAGAGACAACATCCTCCTTATAATTGTCAAGCTCCCCAAAGGATTCAAACTTGCTTTCTAGTATTTCCATCCATATTGCCATAATCCTAGAGATCTTGGAGACTTGTTCTTCCAATCTTGCAAATCTCTCCTCTAAGTCATCCTTTGGAATACTATTGTAATCATCCACCATGGTTGGTGCTTGAGGTTGTCTTCAACTCTTTCGTTACATCAATCTCTAGTTCCTATAACTACTCCATAAAAACCCTAATGAAAACCACTCTAATACCAATCTGATCTGTAAATTATCATGAATACCTCATTGGATAATTCAACACAATGGAACTTCACTATTTACCTTTTTATGAAGAGTGACACTGAACATAGATTGAGGTTAATCATTATACTCTAGCGTGTAGAATCTACATATGTTTATATGCTTTTAAAATGGAAAATAATCAGGAAAGATAAAAGATAAAAGAGAGCCAACATTTATCTTGCCAATCTTGTATTGCATACTAGGGAGTCAAAATACATTGCGTAGAGTTCCTACAATGTCAAGGAATACCCATAGAGGGCAAGATATGCCTACAAATTGCAATAGGACAAACATTTCCTAAGCTGAGATCAGGTGAGGATAATGCCAAAAGAAGAAAATGTAAGAGATAGTTACAATATATACAACCACTTTCTATTTGTAGAATTATCTACACTTTTAACTTGGCTATGAAATCTCATCATTTCCACTCAAGTCCTTACTAAGAAGAAATTGTCCCCAATTTTTTACTTTGGTGCTTGAACTAGGGGCAGAATGATATCTTAGGTTAAAAAGGTTTGAACTACAAAATCATTGGATGGAACTAGGGGCAAAATGATCTTTTATGTTGAAAAGGTTTGAAGTAAATAATCATTGGATTCCCTCCCTCCTTAAGAACTAACTATTAAAATTCCAAATCCTAGGTGAATGTTGTCCTTGTGTTCTCAACTAAAAAAAATTGTTTATTTAATTGCAAAAATTAAATTCTTCACATAGTAGTAATCACACATATAGCTAGAAAGTAAATAGTAGAAGCAAAAAACACAATACACAGGTAATTACTCCTTCAAATCCGTTTTTCATTAACAAATCAAAGATTCCAAAGAAACCTCCACACATTGTCAAACTAGTAGTTGTACGATACACCCAAATGAAAGAAATTTGCGCACTTACTAAGAAAAAAGCTACCTGGTGAAACTGAGAAAACAACCTGATGCAAACTTCATGTTGTATGACCTATTCGTACGACTGGATAGACTTGTTCCATACGAATATATGGATCCTCCCTTGTAGAATCCATGCAACTGAATTTTCCTATACAAACTGTTATCCACTAAAATTGCACTTGGTGGATTTCCAGTGAGTAGTCGAAGTTGTGAACAAGTACCTTGTTCATTATCAGAGCTCAGAAGTTCCATGGTTTCATCAAAACCAATTGTAGTCTCGTTTTTTAATAAAATGCATGTTCATACCCTCCGAGGACATTGTAATAAATGTACTAGCATGGCAAACTTTTTGTAAATGATTTGGCTTCCTAGGACTTAGACGTGTTGAAATTATAACTCTTAAGGTCCTCCCATGTTTTTGGTTTGGGTGTGATGAGAGCACTTGAAAATCTCGTCGTTATGTATTTATGTAACAAAGTGACGTTTATGTAAATAAAGTGAATGTGTTTTTATACTTTAGAAAAGTGGGTCTCACTTAAAAATGTATTTAATAATTAAAGTGCTTAATTATTAAAAGGGAGATAAGTTGTGGACCTTTGATTTTGTAAAAAGATCTTCAACCCTAGATTAGGTAGTTATTGAAGGTAGTTACAAAATCTAAGTATAAAACATTGAGAGAGGGCAAATGAAAGATAACTCACCATAGAGGAGAGAGAGACTGAAGACCAAAGAAGAAAGAGAAAAACCCTGGCACGAATTCCAATGCAAGTTTAAATGCAGAATTGCAGCAGCATTAATGACAGTCTAAAGCAGTCTGTACAGCCATGTGTGGGCACATTTCTCGAGGCAGAAAAGTACATAAAAGACTGGCAACACGTACAACATTAATTGCAAGCAATGGCAGGAATTTTGAGGCAGCTGAAAAGTACAAATCTGACATATCCATACAGCTACACGTGTGACAGATCCGTACAGATCGTACCCGCACATGTGAAGGTACAACAGGCACGTTTTTCGAGGTCTTTTGTTGTAGAAGGTGTTTTTGGAAATACTGCCAGTTGGGTTCAGAAGAATAATTTTTCCAGTGTATCAGATGACCAATGTTTGATTCCAGTGTATCAGATGATCTGCTTTTGTGTCTAGCCTGTTTTAGCTAGTCAGTTTTTTGTTTGAATAATTATGACCATGGCCCCACGAGGTTTGTAATAAAATGTGCTAGTAGGGTGTTTTGAGTGGTTCGGTCTCCTAAGACGTAGAATTTCAACTAAGGTATTCCAGGGAGCTTTTTTCCCTTGACAATTATGCTTTGCCTATAGCCGAGTATAATTGACGAGGTTTTCTCCCGCTTCCTCCAAAGCTGGAATGCCCGATTTTGAATTCTGGGCCTTGGGGGGTAATTAGAGCCCAATTGAGTATATATAAACCTACTAGACATTGTTAGAATAGACTATGGTCATGTCCTAAGTTACTAGGACCCTCAGAAAAAATTTGAAAAAATTTTACCAGAGGCGTCAAAATTTTTATTTTTTAATTTTTTAATTTTCCCTAAGTTTTTAATTAGATTTTTCCATAATTTAAATGGAAAAATTCAATTTGTAATAAGTTAGTCATCCGGAACCCGAATTCGGTGATTGAAGGTTCTAACCTTAAGCCAAAAATCATTCATTATCAGCCGGCCAACTATCTCCAAGTTTCAGAAGTTCATTCAGCCTCATAATTAATAATTTCTCAAAAAAGTCATTTACAGAGAAATTATTAATTAAAATATTAAAAATGAATATTTTGGAGAAAATAAAAAACTCTCCAAAATAAACCAAATTGAATAAAATAAAAGGCTAAATGACATGGCACGGAGCATTTATGATGATTCCAACCAATATCAGTCAGTTTCAGATCAAGTGTCGAAGTGTAGCAGTTGAACTATCAGTCAGAAATTTGCCCTCTTTGGTCAAATCCGTTTTTGGTTGAAGTGTGGGTTATCTATTGGTTAGGTGATCATTACGAGGGAGGATGAGCCACCTCACCCCCCCTCATTACTCCAGCACTTAGTTACAACTCAGTTGCAGCTCAGTTCAACTCCAAATGATCATGCCGAGCTCATTCAATTACTCCGGTGTTACTCTTAGTTTGGTTTTAGGGTTTTAGCCTTCTCTCTTTGTATAAATAGAGGCTCTTTGAGCTCTATTAGGATGGAACTTTTGTGCTGGAGTTACTCTACAAAAATTGTAATAAGCTTTGCTTACATTTGATTAATAAGATTTTCAACTTTGGAGGTCCATCTCTCTTTGCATGTGGTGAATGTTATATGGTTGAGGTGATACTATTCCTAAACCCTTTACTCTTTTTTACTTGAATGAGATCTATTTATGTGTTAAGCTCAAGGGGGCCACTATTGGCACGGTGGAATAGTTGTTTGTAGCTTCAATTCAGTTATTTATGCAAAGTAGGTTCTAATCTTGATGAATATGAGTAGTTCGTTATATGTAGTATTGATCTCGATTGAGTTTCTTTTGCATACTTTTTATATATATATGATCTCACTTGTATCTGAGTTTTGGTAATAACAGGTCACAGGTTGAAGGGTGCGAGTTCAGCTACATCAAGCCCAAGCTTCAAGCAACCTATCTTTTAACATATTGTGATTGCAGGGCCTACAAGATCGGTCCCTTCCCATTCGAAATAAAGCCGGAGTCTTCTTCCATCTCTTGTGTTCCATCCACAAGAAACCCTTCTTTCTCTACACTTCTTCTTTAATTTTTGTACTTGCTCATAAAATAGATCCAAGTTTCAAATCTTTATTATTTCAGATCTGTTTTTAGGGCCTTTGCTAGATCTAGTTTACTTCTTTATATCTAAGGACAAGTTTTATGCTTTGCATGTAAAAATTCAAAAAAAAATTCTAAGTGTAAAAAAATTTTCAAATTTTTTTTTTTTCATTGTCTTTCCTATCATATTTTAAACAATACATGCTTGCTGATTTTTCTTTTTTGTGACAGGTACAACGGAAATGCTGGCGAAATTCTAAAGAATCAAGCCCTAAAAAACCATACATTCCCTCTTCTTCTTTTTCCCTTCTACAAATTGCTCCAAAGACCTTTCAAGATTAAAGAAAAGAAGCAAAAGAGGCAGCAAAAGGAAAGCATTGTAACAAATTAATAAAGAGCAAGTGGGATTACGGCTCCCACACCCCTCTTCCCCCATTTGGGGGAAGGTTGTATCGTCTCTCCATTTTTCATGCTTTACTTCATGTTTTGCTAAAAGTAGGGTAGAATAGTTCATAATCTTTAGAAGTTTATCTTTTCATTAAAGTTAGATAGTTTAATTGTTGATTAGTTTATCATCCATGAAAAGTGAAGTAAGAATGTCTCTTTTATTATTTACTTGGTTAATGCATTGTTTCTTTACTTTTTGATAGATTTTGCTTACCCCCTTGCTTTCCCAATTAGGGCCCTAAAAAGCCTGAAAGAGACTCTTGGGTAGTTTAGATCTTTGTGTTTCTTTCAATTTTAACGAATTAATTAAGTCTCTTGAACTTGCAGTAACACAAGTCAAGAGCACTCTCTATCGGAGAGCATTGTTAGAATTGCATCTCCTTGCATTAGGCATTTTAGATTAGCTAAGTCTCTTGAACCGCTGTCATAAGACGAGGTCAAGAGCACTCTCTATCGGAGAGTTTCAATTAATCTGTTTAATTAAAATTTGCAACTCACTTCCCCATAATCAATTAACTTCGTTGGTCATCCTTCGCCTAGTATGCTCTGCCAACTTTCGGGTTGGGCTCGTACTCAGAATGGTGAACGGACTTGCTAAGTTCACACAAGAGAAACATAATAAAATTTAAACCCATAACCAACGCACCAGCGTTGTAGAGAATTTCCTAAGTACTTCTTAGTAGAGGCGCCGGAACTCCCCGCTATCTAAGCTTCTCAGCTAGCTGGTCAATCTTCGCGATACCAACCTAGGATACTGAGCGGGCCATCATGTCTTCAACAGATTAAACTTGGAACATTTTCCCGACTCTTGAAAAACCTTCGCTGACACCATAAGCAACATCACTTAAAATACTTAAAATATACCAAGAGCACTTGCACAACATTACATCCACTAGCTTTATTTCAGGACTTAGATTTATTTCTTAAAGCATTGCAGAGCTCTGACTCCATTAAGGCACTGATCTTTTAATCTTTGCGTAGTCGTTATATCTGGATCGCTTGTCTTTGACATCTTTAAATTCTTATCTGTGAATGCATCCTTATTTCATAAAGTCTTGAATTATTGTTTATCTCTTAATCCTTGTGATAGCAACGTGGATTGCCTTGTCTTATGTGTCGAATTCATAATAAACAAACACATTTAATCACAATAACTCCTAAACAACACCCATCCGCATCTGTTACCAATTAAAAACACTTTAACAACATTGAGCCATAGAAAACTCTTTGTTAGGGACTGCCCCCCTTGGCTTCGTTAGGAGTTAGCCTAAACGGAGGAACTAGGAGTAGGTGACAGTACCTAGCTTTGTGCTTACCCCCAAGGTCAGACCTCTCCCACTTTCCTAAGTGAGGAGACAACTTTCGGAAAGTTTCTGCTGCTGGTGTGCAATCGGCAGACAACAAGTTGGTTTTCTTCAGATGATGAGCATCTGGTACGAAGATCGATTGGATGGAATATCCAATTATATACCTTGGAAAGTGAGGATAACCGCAGTGCTCAAGGAGTGGAGAATCTGGAGTTTTTCAACCACCATGATGACGAAGCCCACCGACAAAGATGCTTTGGAAGAGCATGAAGCTTTAGAAGCTAGAGCTCATAGGGTGATCCTAGATGGGGTGAAAGATCATCTCATCCCTCATTTGGCAGAAAAGAAGACTGCCTATGACATGTGGGATGCCTCGAAGTTACTGTTCAAGGCAAAGAATGAGAATCGGAAGATGGCCTTGAAAGACAAGTTGCACAATGTAAAGATGAACCAAGGAGAAAGTGTAACTTCCTACCTGACTCGGATGGCTCAAGTCAAAGATGAGTTAACAGCGATAGCGGAAACTATCTCAGACTCAGAGATGGTAAGAATAGCCCTCAAGGGCTTTACCAAGAGATGGGATGTTTTTGTCAAGTGCATAGTTGGCAGAGAGAAGCTTCCAGATTGGTCAAGACTTTGGGATGATTTCACCCAAGAGGAGATTCGAGAGGGAGCTTTGGGTGGGCAAGTCAGTGAGGAGATGGAGCAAAATGTTGCCCTTGCAGCCAAATCCAAGAACAAGAAGAAGAAATATCTAAGTCAAATCAAATGCTATCATTGTGGCCAGTTGGGACACTATGCCACAAAATGTCCTGAGAAAACGATTATGAAGACTAAAAGAGATGTGGCAGCGTCTGCAGTTGTAGAAGAATTTGCCACAAAGTTTGAGCAAGAGTTTTCTCTTGTCTCAATTGATTCCAGTATAGGGAGTTCTATCTTTGAGCATGTATGGGCTGTTAACAGTGGTGCAACCAGACATATTACTGGAGTTTATGATTCTTTTCAGATGATCACAATGCTGGGGCTGAGACATTTCATTCAGATAGACATTGATAGTCCTCAGATTGCTATTCAAGGGGTTGGAACAGTCATGTTCCAACTAGACCTTAGAAAGATTCTGGAAGTTCATGGAGTGTTATTTGTACCTAGGATGAGAGTGAGCAAACTCTCAGTTTCATCCTTTGAGGATGATGGCTATGGGATGATGATCAGGTATGGTCATATCTTCCTATATCGGAGAGATGAACCAGTTGGTACCATCATCTTATTGGGAGATCGCAGGGACAGATTATATGTCCTGAGAGGACATGTTGTACAACCAAGAGCAGGAGTAGGAGGATGGCTATCTGAGTCAGAGGATGATGATACTACATTTGATAGAGATGAAGAGAGTGACTCTCTCCTAAGCACTAGCAGAAGACTCAGCCAGTCAAGTGATGGTGTAGTTGAGCAGGATGATGGGACTCGGGTTGAGTCTCAGATGTCAAAGTTTCAGTTCGAGATTGGAATTTGTTTCCGAGGATGATTTCAAAACAGGAGGAAGCTGTTGCAGGAGTCCAAGATGGAGATAGTCAGTGTTACAAATATCACCGACATATCGACAACATCGCGATATATCGCGATGTTAACTCACTGGCGATATATCGGCAATATATCGCCCCGATACTTTCCCGATTTTTTTTGGCGATTTTTCTCGATTTTATCGCGATATTTGCCGATTTCATGATATTTACCGAATTTTGGCGATATTTGCCAATTTTTTCAAATATATTGTGATTTTTTTCTTTTTGGTATTTTTTAATATTTTTGTATTTTTTATTTTGTCTATATATTGCCGATGTTTGCCGACATTTTTGCCGATAAATCCAATAATTTCTTTTTGGACCCTTGGCGATATATTCGTCGACACGATATTTGTAACACTAGGAGATAGTGTTGCCAACCTTCCTCGTTAAGACAGAGTGTTAAAATTATAACTCTGAAGGTCCTCCCATGTTTTTGGTGTGGGTGTGATGAGAGGACTTGAAAATTTTGGCCTTATGTATTTATGTAACAAAGTGGCATTTATGTAAATAAAGTGAATGTGTTTTTATACTTTAGAAAAGTGGGTCTCACTCAAAAATGTATTTAATAATTAAAGTGTTTAATTATTAAAAGTGAGCTAAGTTGTGAACCCTTGATTTTGTAAAAAGATCTTCAACCCTAGATTAGGTAGATATTGAAGGTAGTTACAAAATCTAAGTATAAAACATTGAGAGAGGGCAAATGAAAGATAACTCACCATAGAGGAGAGAGAGAAACTGAAGACCAAAGAAGAAAGAGAAAAACCCTTGGAACGAATTCCAATGCAAGTGACGACATTAAATGCAGAATTGCAGCAACATTAATGACAGTCTGAAGTAGTCCGTACAGCCATGTGTGGGCACATTTCTCGAGGCAAAAAAGTACAGAAAACACTGACAGGCCGTAGAGCATTAATTGTAGGCAGTGGCATGAATTTTGAGGCAACAGAAAAGTACAAAATTAACAGATCCGTACAGCCACATGTGTGACAGATCCGTACAGCCCGTACCCGCACGTGTGAAGGTACAATCGGTCGTACTATACAACAAGCACGTTTTTCAAGGTATTTTGTTGTAGAAGGTGTTTTTGGAAATATTGCCAGTTGGGTTCAGAAGAATAATTTTTCTGAGTTGTAGAAAAATTTCTGAGATTTTCTTCTTTAATGAAAAATTTCTTTCTAGGGTTTTCCCCAAGCAATGGAGTTTTCTCGGTCATTGGACTAAAATTTATGTGTTCATCTGCTTTAAGAATGTTTCAGTGTTTGACAGAATTTTGAAGTACATTTCAGAAGTGTGGTTTTACTTTCAAATATTTTTAAGTTAAAACCCTAGGTTCTGAAAATGTTTGACAGAATGTATAAATGAGCAATTTCATTTTTTAAGTCAGAATTCCTTCAAGACGTCAATCCGATCATTCCAAGGTGTTTTTTCTCTTGTTAATTATGCAATGCTGAATAAGCGATGTATAATTTTCGAGTTTTACACCGCTTCTCCAAAGTTGGAATGGTCGTCTTGGTGGTTAAACCCTAGGAGGTTATTAAAGTTCACGTGTCAATATATATAAGCATGCTAAACATAGTTTTGAGACATTATGAACATGTACTAGGTCCCCTTAGGGTTTTTTTAAATTTCCAAAAAAAAAATATTTTTTCCCGCAAAATTAGGCCATTTTTTAATGGTTTGAATGGGAAAATTCAAATTGTAATAGAAGTGTGGTATGGAGTCCGATTTGGTGTGGGGATCCTCATTTTCATTCTTAGAGCGTTCTCTTTACCCTAGGACCCACTTTTCCTAGGTTTCGGGTGATTAAATTATCACTTGGAGCAGTTTTGCTTAATGAGGCATCAAAACGTCAAAAAAAATGCTAAAAATGCAACAAAATGACAAAACCAAAAGTCAAAGAGAACATGTTAAAAACATGTGGATGATGTGGCAAAGTCATATCCAATGGTGGTCAACTTCATTCCATGGATAGTGCGTCATCTTTGAGGGAGATTTAATAGATAACGAATCAATCTAAAGTTATGGTTGTGCCCCTCTTCATGGTTCACGTATTGCATATATGGCGATTAAATATTGGATGCTTGGGGAATCCAATGGAGAGGTGACGCCTACCTCTCTTAAATCCACTTCAATCCAACTCAAGCTCTCCCACGAATTACTCAACTCACTCAAGCTTGCTCCCAGTTACCCACGACTTGGAGAACGTGTCCCCTCATGGGCCCTCATGATTTGGTGTGTTGGCATGTTTTACTTGGAGTTACACTCCACTTCAACTCAAGTAAACTCCCATGAATTTCTCTACGAACTCAAGTTACGCTCTCTCCATCTCAAGTTGGATGCGCCCCCCCTGGGGCTTGTAAAATCTGTAAAAGCAAGTGCTTCCTCTTGTATTAGGAGGATGGGTCTAAGGACTAAAAGGTTGGGCTATGCTCTTGCACTCTGTAATGTTTATCTCTTTCAAATAAAATGTGAAGACTTTGGAGGTCCATCTAGTGCAATAATCTTTTGTTAATGCTATGTTGCTGCTAGGTGATATCTTGCTTGCTTTTTTCAACTTTTGCATCAAGTATGTAGCTTATCTAGCTTGGAATGCCTTTTAGTGCACATAGGATAAACATTCATAGTTTTGACTTGTTTATTTATATTTCCTTATCAAAGATATAGGAGTAGCAGGACGCATTCAATTGTACTAATCATACTTTTGCATTAAGTATGTAGCTTATCTAGCTGGGAATGCCTTTTAGTGCACGTAGGATAAACATTCATAGTTTTGACTTGTTTATTTATATTTCGTTATCAGAGATATAGGAGTAGCAGGACGTATTCAATTGTATTAATGCTCTCTTAGTTTCTTTTAATAGAGATATACTAGTTTTAATCTCACTTGTGTAAGATATTTTAAGATGTGCAGATCACCAATTTAAAAGAGCGAAGTGAGCTTGGTTGCATCTTCTTTCCCTTTCAACACTTTTACTTTGGATAAAGTATTATTTTGCTCCCGCATGTATCTCCAAGTTTTCTACAAAGTTCAAAGCTTGAGCTTATTCCCTCCTTTCCCCTCCTTTCTTTTAAAATCAAATTTTCTTCTCCGTTACTTGGTTCCATTTAGGCTTAACAAAAGTTAGATCTACAAAGTTTCATTTTATATCTTTCTTGTTATGCATAGTTTACTAGATCTAAAGCAATTCAAGGTTCATTCTAAGCTTAGATCTAAATCAATTCCTTTAGTACTTACAAACGCAATTTTTTCAAAATGTCTTTAAGTACTTGTTTTTATGTATATTTTTGTACTAATCTACTAATTCGTAATCATTTAGCTTTCTGGTTTTTAGCAGGTTGAAGGAAAAAGAGAGGGAAATGTTGCCAGAAATTTTGAGTTTTTGGCCATCCAGAGCACCCAAAGTCTATCCCTCTTCCCCCTCCTTCATTCCTCTTCTCCCCAAAGCATTTGTAAGCCTTTTTTATCCATTTTCAAGGGTCAAAAGGTATTTCTTTTTCTCAAATAGCATTGTAATATAATTAATAAAGAGACAGTGGGCTTCAAGCCCCCGCACCCCGGCATATGTTGCCTTTGTTTGGTTTACTCTTTTATTTGCATAAAGTCTTTAAAGTAGTTTTTCTTTTGTGTAATAAATTTCAATCAAAGTTATTTCCTTTAATTTTTTTCATTTCTCAAAATTGGATACTAACCTAGCATTTCTATCCCAAGTACGGCCTTCAAACCTGAAAGAGATTCTTGGATGTAGTAATTAGTCACATGATTTCCCTTTTGTGCATTTCCAATCTTTAATCGGAATCAACATTTGCCATTTCGGTGTATGCTCTTGCCCATCGCAGGTTCGCCCTGAGCTTTGGGATAATCAAAAGCAGGAATGTGCACTAATTAATTTCTCACATCTAACTAAGTAAACTCATATTAATAAAATCTACATCACGTAAACATACAGAAATCCGACGTATCAATCTTTGAAATTGTGTGGGCAAATTCGTCAAAGGAAGCGGAAACCATTGGATAGTGACCTCGGGATACCGTCAAGCTGCACCCTCGATTGGTGTAGTGTTTGACACCTCCCAAAGACTCCGATCCAGCCCACATTTCCAAGTGCAGAACCATCTTTGTCATAATCCGGACATATTCCCAGTACCTCACAGTATATTGGGAATCCTCTTTTCCCCTTAATTCAGTCATCATTGAATAAATTAAAACTGACCAAGTACACTGCAAAACATTTCTCGTTTTCAACAGCACTTATTTACTTTGACTCCATTTTGGCAAAGGTTTAATTTGTATCCTTATTTCTGCTTTCACTCATATCATGTTATGAATGTCATATCTTTTTATGTTGTCGAATTAAACTATAAATTGTGGTAGCTTGTTTCAGTCAATCACTTAAAAACTCATAAAAAACAATCCCATCCACAACTAATAACTAATAAGAGCCTTAGCAACTCTTTTCTAGGGACTACCCCCCCGCCCTTGGCTTCGTTAGGAATTTGCCTAGATGGAGGAGTCAAGATCAGGGGACAGCACCTGATTCTCAAGACTTGCCCCCAAGGACGCACCGAGCAGCTTGAAAATTTATGTTGTGCTAACCCCTAGGTGCATGAGAGGAGGCAACACAAACCTACCCATTGCTTTCTACCTGATTCTCGACTTTGGCTCTTCTTTGCCACTCTACCCTTGCTCCACCAATGAATTAAATCACCTCCCGCTAAAACTTGTCTTTGAGTGAATGTGTGTGTGTAATAACCCGTTGTCTTGACCTACCATTATACTTCAGCTAAAACCTCAAACTACTAACACCCTAATCTCTCAATGAGACATACGATTGAGACTAGTCTAAATCACTAATATATAAAAATACACTTTATTAGACTTAAAAATTAAAAATAAGACTTACACTTACTAAAGTGAATTACAAAATAGATTTAACTCGAACTACTTCCAGCACGTTCACACTGAACCTATGCAAAAGTTCCTATACGAGCTACAAACTTCAACACTCCCTCTTAGCAAGGAAGGGATTGTTGATGTAATTGTAACTTCGGAATGTATTCACTTATGTATCTTATGTATTGTACCCCAATGTTTATTTCGGCATGTGTCTGTAATGTAATTGAGTCATGTCATGCCCCGATGTTCCAATCGGGTGTTTCTATAATGTAAACAAGTCATGTCAAGTCATTGTGGGTAACCCTCCTATTGGTCAAGGATTAAAGTCCCCGCAGTTCCAGGGCACTAGGGTTGTTAGACTCGCCTAGTGAAGTCGGCCCTAGTAGGGTTTTGTCAAGTCAGGAATTAGTATAAATAGAGAGCTAGCCTCTCTATTTATAACACACTCACTCACACTCAGTTGTAGCGCATAGCTAAGGAAGAAGAAGACACTGGGGCTAGGAAGAAAGAGGTTATTGCTGTCAGGAGATCATCTTACTATTTTGGGGTTTTACTTTTGGTGCTGATTCTATCTCTGAGGAAGTTGCGAGGTTTTCTCCATTTATGGTTTCCCCGAGGAAAAANGGGATTCTACACCAATCCAAGTTTGTCTTTGAATTCTTCAAACTTCACTTTTGCTAACCTACTAATCTATGGGTACATACTAGAGCTCTATTGCTCCCCTTTGAATCCTATTTCAAATGAAGTGATACTTGATCTCAATGTGCTTGAACCTGTCATGAAACACTAGATTCTCAAAGAGTTTGATACAACTCAGATTATCATAGTAAATCACCACGAGATCCAACTCCTAATCAAATAAAATTGCAAGCAACTTGCAAAGGTAGATAGCATCACAACTTGCAGTATTGGTTTCCATATACTCTGCCTCTGCTAAGTTGAGCGCCACAAAAGTCTACTTTCGACTAAACCAAGATTTCATCGTTGATCCCAAGCTAAAGCAACACCCTAAGGCGTTTTTCATGTCTAATGCACTATCTCTCCAATGTGAGTCTATATACTTTTGCAACTTCACCTAATCATCTCCAAGATATCTAAGCCCATCCTCCACTATGCCCCTCAAGTATCTGAGCACATGATTTACTACTATCCAATGCTCCTACCTCGACTCCACCATGAATTGACTCAAGGTGTTCACCGCAAAACATATATCTAGCCTAGTGTTGGCCAGTCACCATATACATCAAGGAACCTATCAGCTACATGTACAATGTGAGATACACCATACATAGATCTAAAGTTGTCGTCATCTTCAAAATTATTGATGATAGGTGTGGCCATAGGTTTGCAATCCTCCATCCGAAATCTCTTTAGGATCCTGATTGCATACTTACCGTCCTCAAGAAAAATGTCACCTAGTCTCTACCAAACCTCCAACCACAAAAAGGAATGCATGATGCCAATGTCCTTCATTTTGAATTCGGCTACCATACCTGCTAGGCACCCTGCAATGAGCTTCTTTGAACTTGTAAGAAACATGTCATCTACATACATCACCAAAAGAAGTAGATCAACCTCAACAACTATGAAATATAAGTTAGGATCTACTTCACTTTTAGTGAAGCCCATGCTCTGCAGGTATCCATCAATCCTCAAATATCATGCTCTCAATGCTCGCTTGAGTCCATACAAGGCCTTTTTCATCCTGTAGACATGGAACTCCTTCCCACTGATCTTAGAGCCCTAAGGTTGCTCTATGTACACTAATTATCCATTAAGGAAAGTTATATTTACATCCATTTGATTCATCGTCCATCCGATACCAGAAATTAAAGACATCACTGCTTTAATGGAAGCTAGTGACTGGAGTAAAAGTCTCCCATAGTCTCACATGCTTGATCTTGTAGAGCCACCTAGAGGCCACTATTGATTTCCTCTTCGATCTAGGCACAATGTCCCATACAACATTCTTCATGAACGAGGTGCACTCCACCATATCATCCCTCCAAACATGTTGGTCGACTACCTTTTGAATATTGTAAGGCTCAAAATCTAAATGTTGCTCACAAACACCATGTAGTTTGGAAACTTCTTCAGAGGTCTACTCTTCCTGAATATGCTCCTAGGGAGCCTCAACATGCTCAGAGCATCCCTCAATGTTTGAGTGAACCATCGAGGTCACCTAACAGAACTTGTAGGAATTAGTGGCTCCTTCTCTGCTCCTGAATGTTGTTGTGCCAAGCAGGAAGTCATTGGTGACCTTGGCTCAACCTTGGGAGCTTCCTACTCCTTGTCCTCTATCACTAGAATAGGCTCATGAGACTTCATGAATGCAAAGTCTTCCTTAAAGTTTACATCCCTGCTTACAACAGTCTTTCTTTGCTATGGAAGAAAGATCTTTTATGCCTTTGAAGTCTCGCTAGAACCAACAAACAAACCCTTCCTGTTGGAGGGCTCCAAATTATTCCTCTTCTCTAGTGGCATACAGATATAAAATAAACAACCAAAGATGCGAAAATGACTCACCTTTGGCTTCACACAAGTGAATGTCTCCTTTGGTGTCTTGTCCTCCAAAACCCTATGAGGACACCTGTTATGGATGTAGATGGTTGTCTTGCATGCTTCTACCCATAAAAACATCGATCTTGGTCATGTATCATGGCCTTAGTAGCCCCTAATATGGATTAGTTCTTTCACTCTACAATCTCGTTCTGTTGTGGGTTGTATGGGACAATGAACTCCCTCTTGATTTCTATATCCTTGTAGAGATCCTCGAAGTCGCTGGAGCTATACTCAACCCCATTGTTCAATTGCAAAACTTTGATCTTCTTCCCTGTTTGGCTCTCCACTAGAGCTTTGAACTCCTAAAACTTGCTAAAGACCTCACCCTTGGTCTTTAGGAGGTAGATCCAAGTTTTGCAAGAGAAGTCATCAATGAAAGAAACATAGAACATGCTTCCTGCGATTGATGCTACCGACATCGGTCCACATACATCCAAATGCACTAGGTCTAAAATCCCCTTAAACGTGTGCTCACTACTTGGAAAAGCATCCTTAGAATGCTTGCCAAGCACACATCCTCTACATACTCCCTACTACTCAATGTTGAATCCTAGAAGACCTGTGACTATCTCCCTCAAAATAGGCA
This sequence comes from Pseudotsuga menziesii, assembly GCA_001517045.1. Lineage (NCBI taxonomy): Eukaryota > Viridiplantae > Streptophyta > Pinopsida > Pinales > Pinaceae > Pseudotsuga > Pseudotsuga menziesii. The sequence continues at coordinate 488,806 of LPNX010797569.1, forward strand.
ATGCACTATGATGTAAGTGCCCCATCCTCTTGTGCCATAACTCACACAAGTTATTTGTCTTATGAACTAGGGCTTAAATAGGTTCACCCTATAACCTATATAAAATGACCACGATCACTTGAGTTGATCCTGCGCTTGACTTCTTCGATATTATAAGGACATGCTGGTTCTTGAACTCTACAACAAAGCCCTTATCTTCCATGATCGAAACTAAATGAAAAATTTTCTTGAGACTTGGAACAAACAGCATATCGTCAAAGTCTAAAGAGTTACCTAACTGGAGTTGGAAAGGAATAGTACCAATTCCTCCTACTGCATATTTTGCATCATCACCAAGATTGACCTGAACTCTTGAGTCGTGCTCTTTTGGACTTGAAATTAGCTCTTGGGTTGATGTCATATGCCTAGATGCTCCACTATCCACATACCAAGCGTTCTTTGAAATTGTGTTGGAAGAAAGGCAGGATACCATCAAGAAATTCTTCTCAAACTTGATGGCAAACTCGTTCATCTGAGTTTTAGTTGAGGTTGCTACCTGATGTTGTTGTTGCTTCCCTTTACCCTTCTTCTCCAACATTGTGATGCATAATGGTCATGCTTATGACATATGAAACACCTGATTTTACTCAAGTCCTTTCCAGGCTATGAGGATGATTCCTCACTCTTTACCTTACCCTTGTTGAATCCTTTACCTATGCCCTTCTTTGTTTGACCAAATAAGGAATGGTCGTTGTCAACTCCCTACTTGTTGACCTTTGACTCCCTCTGAATCTCCTCCTAGATATAGTCATCTCATATCTTTCCCAAAAGGGAAGATTGTCGTGAGCAAAAACACCTTAGACAAATGTTTCCCATTAAGATGTGAACCCATTCAATGCTCGATTCATAACCTTGTCCCCAAGTATTGTAAGTTTATCACAAATATGCGTGACCTTCATCACATAATTGGTGATTGTGTCTGATCTGGTCATCTCTACAGATCTAAGTCTGTTATCCAACATCATCTTCATGTTTATGTTCTCGCTTTGGTAAAGGATAACTAGAGCATCGAACATTTTCTTTGCCATCTTCTTCTTCGATATATGAGGGATCAAATGATCCTTTATAGCATACATAATCATCTGCTTGGAGTTCAATTCTTTCTTGTTGTGAATTCCCAAATCCTACAGATCTATCGACAGAGTCACTACATCCTTGACAATACCCCAGAGATCATTCTCTTCTAATAGAAGAGTTACCCTGACTTTCCATGATAGGAAATTCAAGGCACCTTCAGACTTGTCCTCGAACCTAAGGCTAGGCCATCTCTGATATGCACACAAACTCCCAAATCAAATAAGCACTGCCTATGAAACCATCTAAATGTTGGCCCTAGTTCCAACTTCCTAGTTGTTGACCTACTATTGTAAACTATATCCTCTCAATCAAAGAAGCTCTGACACCATATTAAAATTCCAAACACTTGGTGATTCTTGTCCTTTTTTTTTGTAAGCAAGAAGGTCCTTCTATTACCACCCTTAAACCAACACACAGATAATTACATCAAAAACCAAGCTCTCCCGTTTCTGGGAAAACAAGCTTGGGGATCAATCTGGCAATCTCCCTCGAAAAAAAACAAGACTGAACCAGAAAGATCTAGAAGTTTTAAGAATTCTTAAAGAGGTATCAAACATAAAAGACAGAAAAGCTGACCTAGTTTGCAGAAAACAGAGACAAAAAAGATAAACAGACACTACCAAGGAACCTGTTCATTCAAAAAGATGCTCATGAGGCTCGAGCTTTAACCCCGGCTTCTTGGTTATTTCAGCTTGATTGTCCATTATCTTATTCAGGATCAACATCATTTGATCTTGTTGCAGAAGAATTTGCCCGTGCTGCTCATCCTTTTCGACAAACATTTTACCCAGGATGAATTCTTGCGACCATTGCAACTCTAGAGACTTCTGGTAAAGGGTCAGTCTGCCCCTAGAGGTGCCAGGGTTTGGCAAAATCTCTTTAAACTCTTTCCTAATTTCTTCTGGACCCAGGCATCTGCAGACCGAAGCAGCCTCATGCTTAGCTTCATGAATGGTAGCGCGAATTGAATCTGGGAGTTCCTTTTGGAACTTCTTGCTTTTCTCCACGATCATCTTCTAGAAGCATAATAGGGGAGCCATTGGCTTATGCGAATCGAACCCCTGCGACGAAGAGGCAGAGCGAGTATGCTTGCGAGGCAGCATTGGTGCAAGCTGCAAGGCCACAAGCAAGCGTAGACAGGGAGCGAGCACAGAAGAGGAGAAAACACTCAGCAGGGAACACAGTGTTAGGACAGAAGAGGCAATATCGCTCACCCACTGCCAATCCAAGGGGGAGAGGTATCCGACCACCGGAAAAAAGGAAGAACCAACAAGAGCAGACGTATTACTAGCAGGAATAGCAAGGATGAAAACGGAAACCAAGCCAGAATTTACCTCCTCCAAATAGCTATACACAGTTACAGAGGCAAGCCCATAGAACGGCCATGGCGGAATAAGAGCATTCTCCCCAGAGTTAAGCGAGCAACCTTTGAAACACCAGCGATGGTCGACCAGGGCGCTAATTAAGCCCATAGACCTAAGTTGATGATCCCTTATGGCAAAACAGTGCGTGTCCTTCCCCGAATACAGACCTCAACCTGCCATGATTTTCCAACTGCGAGAGGTATCAGTGCCTTGATGGTTTGTACCTATGTCTATTCGCTCCATGATTTCCTTGCAGAGAGGCGAGGTAGACCGAGCCTTCTGCACATGCGAGCTGTTAAGTCGCATGCTCCTGAGGTGAGTAGCGGCTGCCATCTGTGGCTCTACTCGCCACGTGCCCCTCAACTTGTCCGAAAGCCATGTCGCATAGCACCCGCCATGGGGTGATGATTCTTGTCCTTATGTTCTCAACTAAACAAAATTGTTTTATTTAATTGTGAAAATTAAATTCTTCACATAGTAGTAATCACACATATAGCTAGAAAGTAAATAGCAGAAGCAAAAACACAATACATGGGTAGTTATTCCTTCAAATCAGATTTTCATTAACAAATCAAACCTTACAGGGAAACTTCCACAAAATGTCAAACTAACAGTTGTATGGTACACCCAAACAAAACAAATCTACACACTTACTAAGGAAAAATCTACCTCTCCAAACTGAGAAAATAGCCTACTACAAATTGCTTGTTGTATGGCTTGTCCATAAAGTATGGATTGTTTTGTACAACTATGTGGAATCTATACGACTGTACAGATCTATCCATACAACTATATGGAATCTACATGTATGGACTTTCCTATTGCTTTCTACCTAATTCTTGACTTAGGCTTCTCCTTGATGCTCTAACCCTGTTGCACTAATGAATTAAATTACCTCCTGACAAAACTTGTCTTGAGTGAATGTTTATGAGTGTAATAACCCTCTATCTTGACCTGCCTTTATACTTGAGTTGAAACCCAAATCTCTAAAAGAGAAGTACAGTTGAAATTAATCTAAATCACTAATGTATAAAAAATACACTTTATTAGACTTGACAACTAAATATAATACTTCTGCTTTATTACTAAGTAAATTACAAAATAGATTTAACTTGAACTACTTCTGGCATGTTCACGATGAACTTATGTGAAAATTCTTATCTGAGCTACAAACTTCAATACAAACCCTATATTAGTCTATTGAAAGTTAGGATGTTAGAGAACTAAAGTAGAAGATATTGCTTCTACAACATGCACTATAGGAGCTACAAAAAAAATCTAGGATCCTAAAGCATGTAACTCTATATGCTTTGTCAATGATTTGCATCGGGGCAAGCAATTAAGTGAATCCTTGTTCGAAGCAAGATAGGATAGATGAGGATCTAGAAGATTATTTGGTGCATGAAATTGTAATATCCCAAATACTGATATTCTCTAATGTTCTATGATAGTGCTGACTCGCACACTCAATCTCATACAAATTTGCAAAATAACTGTGCATGCAAACTCCCCATGCAAAAACGCAAAAATGCACTACAATATAGCTGAATTAGGGTTAGGGTTTTGCAAAGAGAAATTAACACATACCACTGATATTCTGGCTGATAATGACTCCAGAGATAGCTACATGCATAAGGATTCAAATGGGTGGTCTAATAATGCTCTTTTCCTCCGGTGTTACCGCCCCGTAGTACCGTAAAAACCCTCTAGACTGAAGGTGACGTTTCTGTAGGAGGAGAGGTCTGTTCGGGCTGAAACTTTCTGAGCTTGTCCGTCTGTTGATGCCAGAGAGATGGCCTTGCACATGCGGAGGTTTGGCTACCTCTAAGTGCCCTAGCGAATTGATTAGTAGTCCTGCTACTCATGCCCCCAACTGATCTGTTTGGCTGATAGCTGCTCCAGGTGAGCAAACTGATGGCTGATAATCACTGCATATCGTAGGATAGGCCTGCTAAGAAAGAGGAAGCTGACATGCAGAGGAAAGACTAGGTTTTGTGGTCCCAGCGAATCCTTCTGTGTTTTCTCTGCTACTTCTGGCTGCAAAACGTGGATCTGCTAATAACCCTTCGGAATGTGCTGGATCTCCGAATACTGTAGTATATGATGGAAGCAATGGATAAACCTGGATGATCTATCCCAATAAGAGACTAGGGCGGCTATCTCACTGTCGAACCCTCGCTAGCTGAAGACACCATCTCCAACCCCAACTGTCGCGGCTGCACGTTGTGCTGCTACTCAAAAATCCAAAATCAATCAACAATAAAATAGATATCTCCTTTAGTCCCATAACCCTTCTGAAATAGATCTTCATATGCTTTTAGGGTTTATGCTTCACTTTTGCATGCATGCAATTCTAATTTGATGTTGACTTTAATACTGACTAAACAAGGCCTGCATGCTCCACATGCTTTAGGATATGAACTCTGATGGCCTTTCTACACTGATGACTTAATAATACTGAATTGATGTACCTTTCTGCTCCTAGTGCTATTAGTCCTCGGTTATTCCCTTTTATCAAAAAAGAAACATTACAGTCCTCCCTCGCCAAAGATTTCTTGTCCTCAAGCAATGCCAACGCAACTCCACAATCAATCAAACTAAACAAACTAAATCCGGGGATGATCCCAGGGTTCCAATTATCCTAGGAGATCTATAGCACCCTCTGCTCAAAGCACTGCACTGCACGGTACCATCACAAAATGTCCCATGGAAGCCTCCTATAAGTAGAGTGACCAACCACGGTGTAAATGAGGTACCATCACAAGAGACCTCCTGAAAGCATCCTCTAGTAATCACTAAACTGCCAATCACTATAATACCAGGGTCCCAAATCAATCTAAGAATTGCAGAGGTCAAAATGCATCCACCGCTACCCTGCGTAGTATCGACACCAAGAGCACCCTATGGACTCCCAAGTAATGCCATTAGTAAACACTGTATCCATCCCTCATAAGGTCTCCCACCTGGATCTCAATGCAAACTTGTGCATCTTTCATCCCAAATATCCGAAGGCTCTTGTGGGACTATACCCTTGGCTAGGAATGTCTTCCCAAGAATCGCCCACTCAATAGGACANGGACCTTGTCCATAAGCACCATCACAAGGAATAATCCTACCATTGAATGAGATACAACTGAGGTTGCCCTAAGTATGCTTTCTCATGAGATTGCTCATGCTTGATCTCTTTTAAAGGAGTATAGTCAATTGTGGCAGAAGATGCTAGAGCAAGGTGTTAAGAAATACAAAATTGTATTTGCAAAAAGAGTTATGCCCATTGAACTCGTAGCCATTACTTATCAAAAAAACACAAATAAATGTAAAAGCAGTTTGAACCTTTTTAATTACAAAACTATCGCTATTCAGCCATTTGCAATTATTGGGCAAGGAAACATTTTTTCCCATTAACTACGCGAATATAAAATTACATCTTCTTGGTTTGAAAGTCATTTTATTGTTGATCTTGATCACGTAGCTCCTAGCCAAATGACGGACCAAACAAATGTACGAACCTTGGGAATCTCAACCATCTTAACAAGAACAAGTGCCCCAAGCAATCAATGGGTTTGTAGCAAAAATTACCCTTTGTTCCACATGGCAGTAACGGGCATTCACAAAATTCAAGACTCTGCAGAGAGGAACAAAAATATCACATCAAATCCATGAACTCTGTGCAACCATACCTGGAGAATCTGCAAGAAATGGAGAATCACATAGGATTCGTAGTAAGTGGTGAAAACCAAACAAAACCTGCAAAAAAATTCAACCATCGAATGAAATTTAGCAAACAGAGCTCAAAATTTTGAGCAATGATCTATAGCAGGGTATCTGTGAATGTTCCACCAAGTTCTCGAACAGTGGGCATGGGAACGAGGAAACGCATCCAAGTGACATAAGGAGACACCTCCTAAATTTTTGGTAATGTCACAAGAGATATGTGTTGGGGACCCCACTGGAAGTCTATCGAAATAAAAATTTAAATATATGAAAAAAAATGACATTTATTCAACTAGGGTTTATGGTCTTTATGTTTTTTTACTTTTATCTTTTATGACACTTCTCCAAGGTCATTGAGCGAATTCAAAGGAGGGAGGAGAACCTAGGCATCCCCTTTTCAAGGAGAAGCATCCTAGCATCTCCTTTATCAGCAAGCACCAACCAGGTGTCCTATGAAAAGGGGAAACATTTCCCTTTTAGGGTGAAAGATTTCCCCTCGCATTTCCCCCTTCCCAAAAGAGGGAGCAGCAGGAAACATTTCAATTGTGGTTTCCCCATCCAACGGAAAAGGGGGTTGCACCCATACCCTGGTGAGCATGTCCCCGTTTAACACAAGTATCAACAACCTGCAGAAATTCTAGAGAGGTGTTCTAGAGTTTTGCAAAATCACCAGAGGAAAACTGAAAAGGAAATCTTGAGTGGGAATTTATGATACACCCAAAGAAACAAGATATGGAAGTTCAAGAAGTATGGATGGGAAAAAATTATAAAGAAACTAGAATTTCAGAACCCCAACAACCCTAATCTCAAGCTCTGACCAATTAATGTTTTCACACAACTAAAAATGTGGAAAGCAATGAACAAAAGCAAGAAAACAAGAATCACACAAAAGAAGAACCAAGTATTTGTCGCCTACACAATCTGTACTCTATTAGCATGTTGGACATATATAAGAATACCATGGTTCCATGGTTCCATATTTAGTATGTAGAAAAGAAGCAAAAATAGTATGTGCAAGGTTAGCATAAGTGACATGTATGGCTTCCCCACTTGGCTTCTTGGCTTCTATGTACAACTTATCTAAATAACAAAAGTGGAACGAGGATAGAGCTAAAAGAAGAAATGCTAAACGTTATTTACAACATTTACAACCACTTTTTATTTGTAGAATTATGCACACTTTTGACTTTGACTATGAAGTGTTGATTATATTCAGGATAAATAGAAAGACTTAGAAATTTATAAATGCCTACATGAAATAATTCAATCTAAACTCTAAAGGTTTGCCCTAATTTTAATGTTAAAAAAATCAATGCTTCAACTATTTAACAAAAAAGAATGATTGCCCCTTACATGGTATCTAGACACTTTATTTTCTTAAGACACACATAAAACAATGGAAGTCCCTGATTGAATCGATTATACAACAATAGCAGATCAAATAGTGTGGAAAGTAAATTATAACTAGTAATAAAGACATTACAACAAAAATAACGCCTAACAGTTTGCAATGTCTGCGTAAACAATGCTAGCAAGGCTAAGGAAGACAAAAATTGTTATAATACCTGAGTTTTGACTGGTGCTTTTGATAATTTTGCTTCACCTGCGTCATAATCCATTGGTTCGAAACTCTCGCCACTTGGGGGCAGAAGTCTAGAGTCCCAAGAAACAAAGTAAGTATCTCCATCAAGATCACTTCCAGAAGCTTCATTGGGATGTGGCCTGTGCCCCTTCTGTGGGAAGACTAAACAATCGACTAAATGATGCAAACTAGGAGCATCCACAGCTTCTAGAATCCGAATATCACCCGGATGCAGGCAAGGGTTCTTGGCCACAACCACCTTGCCTCTTACGATAGTTGGAGTTGTTTTTCTTTCTTCAAAGCTTGAACCATGATTGAGGAAACAGCCCTCCAAAGGCGGGCTTGAAACCTTGATGAAACACTGGCCATATTCCAACTCCCCTATTTCATCCAAACAGCCAATTAACCATCTACCTTGGGGAATGAAAATCCTACATTTTGTCAAAAGCTCTTCTAACTGGACAGCTCTAATAGAAGAAAGCATGTCTCTTAAGTGAGGCTCGCTTTGGGGTTTAAAACCAGCACTTAGCATCATAGCAGCAGTGGTTTGTAAGTCTCCTGTACATGATGTTGTCAATACTTCAAATGCCACTTCAACATTTTCAACCATTTGACTGAGCTTATCAACCATTGACTTTTGTAAACCATGAAAAGCATTGTCAGGCACCAACAAGGATGAAAGCAAAGTAATTATTTGCTTGTTCAAAAAGCAGGGCAGGAAACGAGTCCAAGTGATTACTTCAAGCATTGTATGTCTAGATTCGAATTTCTTCATACTGGGTCTCAATGAGAGCCTAAATTTACTTCCTGGTTCTGTTGGCCAAGTTGCAATCACACCTTTGTATCCACCATACCTGATCTGAAACGCTGATGGAGGGTTGCAATTCAGCTGCAGTAATTTAGCAACTTCCATGGCAAGATCCGGTGTCATTTGTCCTATGCCATCGGAAAATTCGTAACCATTCCTCTTAATATCTGGAAGGTCCTTCACCTGTTTTAGTGGAACTTCCACTGTGCTATAGGTGGAAGAAAAGCATTGACCCATCCTTGCAGCATGCTTGGAAACAATGTATTTAGGGAAGTTCCCCATCCACTGCTTAATTTTCTGGACTGTAATATCTTCCCCGTTAGCAAAGAACCATGTAGAACGGTCTCTCAGCTGATTTGCAGAGAATGCTAGAAACGAATAGGAACGTCCACAGAGCTCAAAACCATTCTGGAGTATTTGCTTCACCCGCTCAAAAATAGCTGTCCTATAGGCTGAGGAACCAGAGGAAACCTCTTTAACGATGGGGGCTATAGGCACAGTCAGCACCATCGAAGACATTGCTTGCATGCTATCATCCATGAAAGTTACTCGCAGAAATCGGTCTGCAACTTTCTTAAAGTGCCTCAAGACTCTGTTTGACAATTCCACATCTGGAGCAAGACAGTAGGCTTTTGTAGGAGTGATAACCAATCTCCTCACCTCAATTGTTTCCTCGATTATCTTGGGGCTCTTCAGGAGCTTCGGATTCTCCGAAATCCAGTTAAGAACAGACTTAAATCTTCCAAGGGCATCAAAAACTGGGTGGGTGTAGGCAAGCATATGCCTCAGTACCAAGTTACATAACTTGGCTGGTGTCACAGAGGTATCCAACAAATCATAAAACTCGGGAGTTAGCTCGGGACTTATTCTGTGATAATTGACAATGCCCTTGTGCACAAGAGCATTCAGAAGAAACATGGTCTGAAAATCAATTTTTGAGCTGTGTGGCAGGACGAAAAAATATCCCCCGATGTACACATTTTGCTCCTCGCTAACTTTCAAAGTAGGAGGTGGCTTTCCATCCAGCAACCGGTTCTGTTTGAAATAGTCCATTGCTTTTTCCATCGTAACACCCATACGAGGAGACAGGGCAATTTTGTAGGCCAGACATCTGCCCAAAGCATTGTTAGGAGTGAAGTCCAACGTTCGAATCCAGGGATCCTCATCATCCAACAAATCAAAAGGGAAACCCACATAGATATCATCGTATGCAGTTCTGTAATATACCCAGGGAGGCACCCAAAGCTGTAACAGCATAACAAAAGTCCCCTTTTCATTGATAATCCTCACGTTCCGAATGTCTCTGACAAGAAACTCAATCTTGAAATCGCATTTTATCAGAGTCTCCTTACGAAGAGAAGGCAACGTAAACAACTGATCCCAAGAAAGGAAAATCCTACATCTTCTATCAAATGGATCCACGTGAAAATCGACACCAGAAGTGGGTGCTTTCCAGGCCATCAAGAAATGATTGAGATTCAGCAGTGAACCGATTGCAAGCTGAACAGAAGAAAATTTGAAGAGGGGAGTTTCTTTTCTTCTTTCCAATGAAGAGGAGGTTTCGGTACCAACCTTGACCTTGAGAGCACGGCCTCGTAATATGAGCTTCGCACGATCACTGAGCCTAACCGCTTTCTTCACAGCATCTGGGGCTGCGAACTGAACGAAGGCATGAGGAGGTACCTTGGAGATGCTGCGATTCTTAACCAAGTCATTGTAATTGCAAATGCCATTCCTATTAATGCTGTTCGTGAACTTTGGGTATGCAAACTGGGGAGTGCATGATGTCTTCAATCTGCATCTCAATACCGTTCCCACATTATCTTCAAGGTATTCTGCCAACTCTTTGGCGCTCACGCCCTCTTCAAATCCGCCCAGACTTATCTGAGTTGGCTCCATCTCCTCTCCTACTTACTGCTGAGTCGTTAATTTCATTTCTTCGATCATATACTTACCTTAAGCGTTGAAGTAGGGTATGCAATGGGATGTAATGATTCTCTTTGTGGTGGGAGGAATCTGCTCTGGTCGCTGGCTGTTTCAATCTCCTCTTTCATTTGCCGACTAAGGGATCTCCAGAGAGTCTGAGAGACATGAAATAAGTTCACTTTCTTGCAGAGGGGCATGGACCGTGTGGGGCCGTGCCGCGTGTCACATTTACAATTTCCAGTCAGAGGAAATGAAAGTGGAGGACCGAGGTCCTCGATGTTTCGACACCTTTAAATTCCGCACTCACTAAGCGACGGTGAACAATAAGCATCTTGCTAAGGAGCTTTTAATGAGCAGGTGTTGTTCGCCTTAAACAGCGAGGTGTAGGGCATTAATGCTATTGTATGCTCTAAGGTTTATCTTTAGTCATCAAAGTTCATGTTAGGGGGAAGATTTTTTTTTTTTTCAGAAGAAAAAATACCAGACCTTGTTATTCAGATGAGAATCAAAGGACATCATATACAAGCAGCCCGCACAGGCTTTCAATCTAGTGTGTGACGCAACATTTGGGAATCCCTCTAAGCACTGTAGGGTCTTCAAAACGAACCATGCTGTCGTGAACAAGAGCAATAACATAGAGCCCACAAGAGGTATACTCTCATCAAAAATCCAAAATACAACTCATAATTGAGTTGAACTCTGAAACATAAAGTTTGACTACCAAGCTTACTAATTATGAGCATAACAAGAAGGCTAAAAGTCTCTTCAATGTCAGCTCAGATCCAGTCCATCATATAAAAACAAAATCCGTGCCAAAAAAAATAAAGGGACTGAGTCCCGGCTCTAAGCTTAATAAAGCTGAAAGTTCCCATGATCAATGATCATTTCATCCAAAAATTCGGCGAAGTTCCTACAACCTGGATCTAGCACTAGACCCTTCTTTGAGAAACTGTCAGCCTGTTGATTATGCTCACAATAAATATGCTTGAGAGTCAAAGGAGAGAAATTTAGCATAGGGGACCTTATGTCCTCACACCAATGTCTCAAGCTAGGCGAGTCCAAAGAAGTTGTCCTGTTTGCCCAATTTATAATGACTAGGGAGTCACCGTAGATAGTGTGAAGAGGGATCCCCAAATGCTTTGACACTGCTAGAAGAGCCTAGAGATTTATAAGTTCAATGTTGCAAGAATGATATACCAAGCAACGCTCTTTGTCCAAAGGTTGTTGGAGATCTCTTTTTTCCAAGACATGTTTTTTTATATCAGTAACTTGTGACTTAGCATGGGTCGAGATGTCCTGAAACCTACCGGGATTAACCTCTATCCCAGGGGTCGCCTACCCTTCGAGCCTTGTCACAACAGGTCAATGAGCAACCTTACCCCCCGCCGGTTTTGAACCTGCGAGGTCCAGGGAGATAACACATGTTCTTAACCATTAGGCCCACTCAAGTGCTCCCAAGACACATGTTGATGCAAAGCTTGTAGCAAGCATCTAGGTCACACTCATGCAAGGCGATGGGTTTAGGATGTCATTATACCTTTATTATGGTATATTTGAAAAATAAAAAATAAAAAGGTTTTATATTATTTTCTCACTAATCAAACACAAAGGAGTCATGAATGAGAGATATTAATGTTGAAATACTGAGAGGGGGGTGAATCAGTATTTGCATAATTATACAATTTTAATCAAGAGCAAGTTGCTAATCACCAATAATAGCATATCATCAATGTACATAATAACAAAATGCACATTACACAATATTTTGACGTGGAAACCCAAGTCATGGGGGTAAAACCACGGAAGTCTTTTAAAAACTAAATTTGACCCAGCAACAACTAGGGTAACAAATTTAATACAACTTTTCCAGCTACAACCTCTTAGACTTCATTGGCTGCAATTGGCAAGCTGTTGCAACAGCTTAACTCACAAGATTGTGATCCCTAGCACCACCCTACCACCCTGAAGAAGAAGAAGACTGAACCTGTGGACCTGTCAAACCAATCATTGAACTTCCTGTTGATAACCTATGCTCTCTTATCACTTCCAAGTCATCACTATATACTGATAAGTCATTTCACTGTCATACATTGTTCATGTACATCATTATACATCTAATCATACACAGTCGCTCATCAAGTAGTTCTCCTCTGCTTTCACTGATCATAAGGTATGCGTCATGCATCGTTGTCTTAGGTGTTTAGTCCAAGTTTGGTCCCTTTTTAACCACCTTTAATCACTTTTCTTCCCTTGTTTTACACTGCTTAGCATGCCAATCAGACCGACTTTCTTCACCTTTATTCCCTAAATTGTCAAGGTAAGACTGATTATTGTTCTACCTTATTAATGCTTATTCTTGTGACAATTAAGGCTATTTATCTCTCGAAATTGTGCTAATATGTGTGATCTATGAAGATAATGTGAGATGAGCAGAATGCAGGGGGATGGCGCTGAACAAGTCTAGGGACAAGGGATGGTCGTGACACAAAAGGGATCCTCAACCTGTCCATCATCGATTGAGGCACGTGACATTCCAGACAAGAGCCGGTCAAAGTAGCCATAACAGAATGTGCTATGATCGAGGGATCTCCAGTGTAGCTGCTCGAATATTATGGCGATCTGAGAAGATCGCCACTTCTGGGCCCGTCAACAGTCTTCTCGCACTTTCTATAATTGTATCATGCCACGTCTTGTAACAACCGGTGTTATTCAGGGCGCCTGAAGATCAGAGATCTTCATGGCTGCCCTTTGTAATAGGATTGGATGTTATCGCTTGTATGTATAAACACAGAAGGCTGTCTCGACCCAGGGGGGTTGGAAAATAGTTAATTCATTCGGTGTATTAACAGCGGGAGCAATCTGTAATAATCCTTCCTTTTTAATACAAAGAGTTACTGCTGGTTTAAGGGAGCTGTACATTGTTCATCCAGCGTCTCTGTGTGAAGGCTGGGCCCGCCTTCCGCAGAGATTGCTGAGTTAAGGTAGGATCTTTTAATTTGTGGTTGTGTGATGTTTTGTTAATCATATTTTCTGTGTGCGCAGCAGTAATGTGTGTGATTTACAGTATTGCATTTTCCTAAGATCAATAACTGTAACAGTCGACTGAGTAGATAATCTTTATGCAATTTATTCAAATAGCTGTACACAACTCTGTTCATCTCATGGTTTCAGGTTGACATCCCACGAACCCTGTGTAATTCTTGGATTGTTATAATTGTTGATCTTTATTTCTGCAATTCAATTCTTAGAATAGCCGAGCTTGATCTGTCGCAATTGAATTTCTAGATTACAATTAATTTATGGTTACAGATTCCGAGTGTGATTAGATCAATAGGCAATTCCTTTAATTTGGCTGTGAATAGGATTTCCTTTCTGTCAGTAATTGTTGATTTCATGTCTGGTTGATGCATAGAAGGACAAGGTCGGAATTGTAGAGTTAGAAGATTGGTGGGATCATACAAAGTTTGAGGGATGAACATAGTTGTTAAGCACAGTATTCACTACAATGATTTGGTGTTTAGCATATATTGTGCACTTACCCTTTGAAACAAAAGACTTCCTCGGGTTGACAATGAATTTCGTAAGCTCTGTGTGTTGATAATAACTTATCTGCATTTAGGGTGCTCGACATTTTGGCGCCGTTGCCGGGGAAGGGTAATTAAACACTATCAGTAGTTGCATTTGATAATTATTTTTAGTCAGTCTCTTGTTATTCTTTCTGATGAAATGATTTGGGTTGTATGAATACTAGAAGGGTAAAACGCGATCAATTCCCAACTCCCAAAACCCCACAAGATACTAACGGTGCAGGTGGCTCGGGCCGAGGTCGAGGAGTACCATTGGGCAGAAGGACGTTCATTGACGACCTCGTTGATAGAACTGATTCATCCACTGGAGCTCGTCTTCAAGAAACTCCTAACAGAAGAAACCCTGCTGATCCTGGGGCGCTAGCATCGGGATCCACGGTGGAGAAGACACGAGCAGCTGTGACGTCCTCAGCTACCCCTGTAGACAAAGACACAGCTGTTACAACGGGACCTGCTGGTAGAGGTCCGAATTATCACATTAACGGGAGGAGTGTAACTAAGGAAGAGTGGGATCAGTACCACCAGAAGCTCCTGGGACAGTGGAAAAACGAAGACAAGAACGAGGAAAAAGAGGAGAACGACGAAAAGAACGAGGAACAAGAGAAGAACACAGGAGGAGACGAGGAGGAGAAAACAGAAGAAGAGATGAGTAACAGACACGGGGCCGATGAGGAAGAAGTGATGGGAGAAAACTATCATCATGAGAATCGCTCCCTGCCAGAGGGAACAGTGGCTACATTGCAATTTCCTATTCAACAACCAGATGGGGCAGCTCCTATGAAGAATATCTCACCATCGGTGTTACCTCGTTTCCATGGAAAGGCGGCAGAAGACCCAGACGAATTCCTTTTCGAATTCGATATTCTTTGTCGCAGTTACGATTATATCACCGATGCCCAAAAACTAAAACTTTTTCCTGCTACCCTTAAGGACAATGCATTACGCTGGTTCATGAGCCTTGGGGGAGGGACCGTTACTAATTGGGATGCAATGAAGCAGGTGTTCCTGGAGAAATATCAGGAATACTGTAACACCAAGGATAAGAGAGAGAAGTTATTTAAAATGGTGCAGAAGGAGGACGAAAGTTTGGAAGATTTCGTGGAAAGACTGCTGTACAATGTGCAGAGAGCTGGGCAGACGAACATAGGACTGGATGTACTCAAAATAATCTTGCTTTGGGGAATCAGGGATGATTGTCTAGATATGTTGAACCTGCTTGGTAAGGGAGACATCTCCAAAGAACCTTTCGACAAAATTGTAGAGCTGTGCAAAAGATACTCCAGAGGGTCTTCCAGAAATAATAAGCGGGATAAACGAGAAAAGCTGGAACGTGACGTCTTCGACCGAACTCAGAAGTCATCTAATGGAGGCGCTACTCGAGCAGAGATAGGCAATCTACTTGAAAATTTTAAAACAGAAATGATGAGCTCCATCTCTTCTGAAATTGATGTCCTGAAGGCGAAACAAAAACAAGCAGTAGAGGATCTCACATTGGGTGTGTTCTGCCCCCGGTGTAGAAAGAATCATCCATTGAGAGAATGCTCGCTTGACAAAGTGAACGTATGTCAGCTGTGTGAGCTAAACCATGACATGAAGGAATGCCCTTCACTTCCTCAAGTCAAGGCCGTTCTACAGGCATCAAACCCGGATGTGGAAGCAGCCTACTTTATCGCATAGAAGAAACCATGGCAGCCTCAGAATCAAGGTATGTTTCCAGACTCTCTCCCATTTTCAAATAATATGGGGAATTGGAATAATATGCAAAATTTGAATACACAATTCCCTTCGAATTATACTCAATGGAATTCCTCTCAACCTG
>LPNX010797569.1:513119-614370 GCA_001517045.1 Pseudotsuga menziesii
AGTAGAGATGTTGGCAGTACTGGGTTACTCACAGGGGTTTTCTGAAGACAGGCGATAAACCTGAGTTTCCCTACAATTTTTCTTCTCTCCACGAACAGAGCTCAATGCAGGATTCAGATTCCGAGTGATGCAGGTTGTTGAATGAGGACATGCAACAGGGTAGTTGGGGGGAGATGTTGAGTCCAAATTTGGTCCCTTTTTAACCACCTTTAATCACTTTTCTTCCCTTGTTTTACACTGCTTAGCATGCCAATCAGACCGACTTTCTTCACCTTTATTCCCTAAATTGTCAAGGTAAGACTGATTATTGTTCTACCTTATTAATGCTTATTCTTGTGACAATTAAGGCTATTTATCTCTCGAAATTGTGCTAATATGTGTGATCTATGAAGATAATGTGAGATGAGCAGAATGCAGGGGGATGGAGCTGAACAAGTCTAGGGACAAGGGATGGTCGTGACACAAAAGGGATCCTCAACCTGTCCATCATCGATTGAGGCACGTGACATTCCAGACAAGAGCCGGTCAGAGTAGCCATAACAGAATGTGCTATGATCGAGGGATCTCCAGTGTAGCTGCTCGAATATTATGGCGATCTGAGAAGATCGCCACTTCTGGGCTCGTCAACAGTCTTCTCGCACTTTCTATAATTGTATCATGCCACGTCTTGTAACAACCGGTGTTATTCAGGGCGCCTGAAGATCAGAGATCTTCATGGCTGCCCTTTGTAATAGGATTGGATGTTATCGCTTGTATGTATAAACACAGAAGGCTGTCTCGACCCAGGGGGGTTAAAAAATAGTTAATTCATTCGGTGTATTAACAGCGGGAGCAATCTGTAATAATCCTTCCTTTTTAATACAAAGAGTTACTGCTGGTTTAAGGGAGCTGTACATTGTTCATCCAGCGTCTCTGTGTGAAGGCTGGGCCCGCCTTCCGCAGAGATTGCTGAGTTAAGGTAGGATCTTTTAATTTGTGGTTGTGTGATGTTTTGTTAATCATATTTTCTGTGTGCGCAACAGTAATGTGTGTGCTTTACAGTATTGCATTTTCCTAAGATCAATAACTGTAACAGTCGACTGAGTAGATAATCTTTATGCAATTTATTCAAATAGCTGTACACAACTCTGTTCATCTCATGGTTTCAGGTTGACATCCCACGAACCCTGTGTAATTCTTGGATTGTTATAATTGTTGATCTTTATTTCTGCAATTCAATTCTTAGAATAGCCGAGCTTGATCTGTCGCAATTGAATTTCTAGATTACAATTAATTTATGGTTACAGATTTCGAGTGTGATTAGATCAATAGGCAATTCCTTTAATTTGGCTGTGAATAGGATTTCCTTTCTGTCAGTAATTGTTGATTTCATGTCTGGTTGATGCATAGAAGGACAAGGTCAGAATTGTAGAGTTAGAAGATTGGTGGGATCATACAAAGTTTGAGGGATGAACATAGTTGTTAAGCACAATATTCACTACAATGATTTGGTGTTTAGCATATATTGTGCACTTACCCTTTGAAACAAAAGACTTCCTTGGGTTGACAATGAATTTCGTAAGCTCTGTGTGTTGATAATAACTTATCTGCATTTAGGGTGCTCGACATTAGGGTATGCATCATTATGCATCCTCATCATCAAGTATACATCATCATCTCAGTGTGCATCATGTATGGGTCATCAACATCAAGTATACAGCATAGAGTGTACATCATAGTGCATAGAAGAGCATCATCACACCATGGCATGCATGTACATCATATTGTATAGGAGTGCATCATAACATCTTAACATGCATGTACATCATATTGTAGAGGATTGCATGAGTGCATTATAACATCTTAACATGCATGTACATCATATTGTAGAGGGATCCGCAACATCATAGAGTGTACATCATCATCACATGCATTATCATCATAGAGTGTATCACATCATAGCATAAAGTTATGCATCATCATCATAGTTTGCATAGAGTATACATGATCATACCTTAATCAGCGCATGTCAAAGACTCATACTTGTGTTGTGTATGTCTTATGTAGAAGACCCCAATCAAACCTCGAATTGTGTGTGAGCTGGTTAAGGACTCAAAAGAAATTTGGGCAGTGTGTTGTGGATGACATCAAGTTTAGTTTGTTTTAAACCCCGGAGAATTCAACTGTAAAAGGGATCGGTTCTTCATTAACCAAAACAATTGTTGAACACCCAAACATGGGACTATTTCAAGCATAAAGATAAGGATTGTATGATGGTAAAAGGTCAACAGACAATCACCCCAAAACTCAGACTATATTTATACCCAAAAACTCGCAATTTCAAACTTGTGAAAGCTCGGTTGTGTCAAGTAAGGTATGGTCTGTTGCCACCGAGTTTTAACAATTGTTGACTCCAAGATAAGAAATGACCAAAAAGAAGAGTTTATGGCATGTTGCCACCGAGTTCTTCCTATAGCTCAACAAAAAATCTCAGTCCACTTTTCAAGTTATGATCTTCGTTGGTTGTGTGAGTTAAGGAAAAACTTTTGTGTATTAATACACTTGACTAGGCATTGAGAGCTAGGGAATTTAGGGCCAACTTCAAGGAGAGTAAAATAAAACTTTTATTATTTTTTAAAAATGTTTTAATACTCAATTGCTTAATGGGGCTGACCTTAGCAAGGGGAGGTCTAATGGAAGTTTTATTAAATTAAATTGGTTTAATATTTACTTACTTAATGAGGCTGACTTTATCATGGATTCAAGTGTGGTAGCAAGGTTTCAAAGGGAGTCATTTATTAGTTTTTTACTTATTTTATTAATGATCTTGTTAAGAGCTTAGAGTTTGATGTTAAGTCATCAAAGTTACCACATGTGAGGGTGTGCTTTACTAGCCACCAAGAACCCCATCATCATGACCATCAAGGTGTGGGTCCACGGGCCTTCTTAGACATTTTGACCGTCTCAAGGGTATCAATACACAAATGGCCCACATTACTTTTGCCATTCCTTCAAGGGTACAAGGACCATTAAACCATATGGTGTGGGGGTTCCTAGACTTCTCCTAGGGTACCATGACCTCATTAAAACACAAATGAGCGCATAATGGGTCATTTGGTCTCTTTGAAGTTCTACAACTTCTTCAACCCACCAAGGACACTTTATAGGGTTCTAGGGCAATTATTGTGGAACTGGGGAACTATAGAAATTACTTAGGGGAACATAAACACAATAAAGGGTGTACAGGGATTTTTCCATTGTTACAAGGGCTCCAAGGGGTTCAGGCTTGGGCTTGGACAAGGTCAAAAGGTCTCCTTTGACAATGACAGACTTTTAACCCTTAGGGGCTCCTCAAGGGGCACCAAGACACACTTGTTGGCATCAATGACAATTTAGTCAAGAATTAAATCTCATTTTGCAATGCCTTCCTCTTTATTACTCTTTCTATCATAGGGGTTGTATAGCTATCAACACTTTTCAATTTGAGTTGGAGACTTAGAGACTTGTTATGGATTTAATCTCAGTGATTTCATGCTTCATGGGAATTAATGATGATAAGTATAAATGGAAATGTTAGTCATGACTCATATATTTGTTATCTTCTTTTACAAATTTTGCTCATTTTCAACTTTGTTGGTGGATTGGCCTTGGCTATCTCGTTGGAATCATTTAGTCGTAGACCCCACCCATGGCACAAAGTTGTTGTTGTTACTACATGGGGGAAGTTCATGCTCTAAAGCAATGCTTTCAACAATATTGTAAAAATACCACAAAAATTCATGTTAATGTGACCTACTTTACTCTCACCACAGAAAAATCGAAAACTTAATTCAAATTACCCATTATGGAAGCTAATAAAGTGAATTGAATTGGGAAATTGGGATGTAATGCCTAAACCAAAGTGATTAAGAGTTAGAATCTCAATCCACCATGTTCATTCTAGGAATGTAACCATGACACCAGAAGGTTCTCTCACTATCATATAAGACTTGTTAGTTTGCATCAACAACCACATCAACTTTCCCCCTCAAGGCATGTTCTCTATTGCACCCAACCATCTTGAATATCTAAATGACATTTTAGAGGACACTAGCCACAACCTAGATGAAATTAGTGGTTAACACAACTAAGGCTTTATAATTATCTATGTATTGTTGAATTATACTTCTATCAAAGTAATTTGTAAGGCTTTGTAACTACAACTCTTTTTTTTATGGATAGACATAGCTTTATATACATAAAGGGTTTGTGGATTGAATGCAATTCTCTAATGCATTAACACATAGCTCTATATACATAAAGGGTTTGTGGATTCAATGCAATTCTCAGTGTTTTTTTAATACATAAGTGTTAAGTTTTTATTAAATGTATGGATAACTACAAAGAGGTATTCACTCACCTCATTTTATTGTAAAGACAATAATCACATAGTGATAAGCTTTACCATATGTTTTTTTTCAATAGTTTTCTCATAATAATTAGTGTTTTGCTTTATAATGATAAAGTGAAAGTATCAAAAAAAAAATTAAAATAAATTTAAAGATATATACATCATAAAAGTATATACAATTGTCCCATAAGGTGCAATAAAACGTCAAAAGTGAAAATAAATGGGAATAAAAGTAGATATGATGAAGTGGAAAAGAGTAGTATTTTTTGTGTGTGAATTATTATGGGTATAGATTGGAATCCAACACTATGATGATATTCTACCCAATGCCATGCAAAGTGACGACTCTTTGTTTATACTTGGGACTAAGGAAACCTTGTTTGATGTACCATGGACTCTCAAATATGTATGGGTAGTGTTTTTGGGGACGGTTTAAACATATGGGTACTTTGGTAGATGGACCACCTAATTTTGAACTTTGCTAGTACTTGTGAATGCTCAAGTGGACACTCAAATTCTTTCCCTTCATCCATTTGCTTTTCCTCAAAGAGGTTATGTACTCCACAACATTCAATTTCATGGGGCATTAGAATTTTTGGGGGTTTACGAGCTATGTTTTCATTTTAACAAGTACACCCATTCCCCTTTAAATGAATGTACAAAAAAAATTGACATATATTCAAAGATTCCAAAGAAAAAAGAATCAATAACAACAAACAACCACCATCATTAATTTTGTTAATTTGTTGTATTGTATTTAATAGTTGACATGAGATATCATTGTTACACCTAAAAACTATCCTGATGCTATTATTCCTTGAAGTCCTTGGCCAAAACATTTTTTGGGGCCTTACTGCTCAATCCTAGCCAGTCTGACACACATTGTTTCCTAACACAAAGTGTCAAACTAGCCTGACGCCTCTTGTCCACTAACATAAGGCGTCGGTGGCGCCTGTCACATGACCACAAGGTGAGTTGGCGTACTTACCCTGTTTGCAAGGAGCGTCAGCAGTCCAAAAAGGGAAAAAAAAGAAGATTCGAGAAGCTTCCAGGCGAAAGCTCTCGTGGAAGATGATCCTAACTATTTGGAAGAGTTGGAACTCGACCTCCTAACCCCTAGGGATCATTCCCTATCTTCCTCCCAAAATATCTCAACCCATTTGGGATTCCTTTGGCCTATAAAATCAAGCTATATGGACCATGTAAGGAGAGACCAAGAGAGCATCCTTATGCTATTGGATTGAAGTCTGGTATAGGAGGCAAAGAGAAAGTGGTTGTGGGTAAGAGGTTGCATAGTTTGTAGTGTATGTGTGAGTGAGTCAAAGATCTTGTAAAAGCAAAGCTTCAACATCAAGGCTTTGGTTGTAGCTTTATTTTCTCATCTTTAATACAAAATTGTTTCCCTTTCCCATAAATGATTTATGTTAATATTAATTGTTTATTACTAGTGTCCTTAATCATTAGTATAGATCATTGATTTATCTTGTTGTTCTCATTTTTTGTCTTGTTTTGGTGTTCTTTGTAGGTATAGTTGATCACATGAGGATCTATAATACAAGAAAAACCTTCCACACTCGGGGTAACGAGAGCTTAATATTCAAGTAACTCGATCATCTAGGGAGATGATATACTGATGTGTCTTTTTATTCTAGACTTGCACCATGCAGGCTAGGGGAACAAACTGTGTCCGCAATAATTGAAATATTCCCGGTAACAAAATTGGCGATCATATTGGGGAAGATCCAATCAGATATGGAGCAGATCCAGTTAGATATGTGAATTTTTTATGTCACTTTTGATTACAAACTTGTGAAATTTGTTTTCTTACTTGTTTAGAGTTTTAAGGTGAGTGATCCACCTTGATACACTTTCAATTTCCTTCTATGGTTTGTGTTTTACCTCACCTTTATTTCGGTTTGATCCACATTTGTATCCAACCTTCTTTGTATTATGTTGGAGTTAAGCTACTTGACAATTATACTAGGGGCAAGTACCAACCAATGGACGTCATGTTGGGAAAACACCTGTCAATGGGACTCATTTTTTAGCATATTTCTTATTATGTGTCAAGCTCGTTAAAAAATGAAGCAGATACCCTAAGCATTCCGAGCTCATTAAAAATAGTAATATGTTGTTGAGCTTAATTTTTACAGTTTTCATGCTCTAGTTAAAACATAAAAAGTGTATCGAGTTTCTTTTTGTCTTTTTTCACACTTTACCCTAAGTTGAAAAAGTACCGAGCTCTTTTTATACCTTCAGCATGCTCATTAAACATCTAGTGAAGAGGTATCAAGTGTGATTTTACTACTTTTTCAGACTCGTTAAAATGGATTATTGAAAAAAGACCCTCTTACATAGTCACCTTTAAGCTCTTTTCAGGCTCCCTAAGCACGAAAAGATCGTCAAGCAAGACTGATGCTTTCAAGCTTGTAAAAGCATTTGAAAGATCGTCTAGTCGGTGATAGTTTACCCCTTTTTCGGACCGATTAGACTCATTTACGAAAAATTTACACTCTAGTTTATTGCAACTAGAAGAGTTCTCCTGGGCATCAGTTTATACTTTTTCGGGCCTCGAGGACTAAATCTACGAAAAAGTCCACCCTGGAGTCTTCTTAGTCATTTCAGACTCTCTAAACATGAAACGACGATTGAGTTTACCTTCCTCAGACTTGTAAAATTAAACGATGAAGGACCCTTTCTAGAAATGAACCCCTCATTTCTCAGGTTCATAAAACGTATGAGAATGGACTCATCACTTTGTGAGCTATATCGAGCGTTTGTTACCCTTTTCAATCTCGTTCAAAAGCAAAGAGGTACTCATCCTTCGCGATGGGTAAATTAAGGGAATGGGAAACATCTTTCATTTTTATTTATGGCAGCTCGTAGTCCACCCTTGAACATGGCACATGTCTGGATTTTCATTCCAAACAGTTGGGTATTCAGCTTGTCCTCAAGTCGATCCACTTTCGTGAGTCATTTAACTCCTTTGAGTCAATTCGAAGAAAACATCGTCCTGTCCTTGCATTACGTCTGGTCTCTACCTCATTGAGTCAATGTTGCCAATTCATTTGTCGTGTTGTTTAATGTTCAAGGGAAACCTCCACTACAGTCTACCTCTACAATTGCATTACCTCCCTTTGAGTCGGTCACATATGAATCAATCCCGTGGTTGTTTTCATCACTTCAACATCATCTTTTGTTCCATGTTTTGTTTCGATGATCGGGGAATCATCATGGACCTCCTTCAATGAGTCTATTCATGTCGACCTCAACACATCATCCTAGAATTAGACTTAGGAACCAAGCCAAGTACCTTGGAGGATGCATGCTTCAACGATAGGTTTTCTCGCTTTCAACAACGAGCTTTCATTAATGGCCTCTGATTGAAATATTCTACCGAGTGTTCGACCTCAAGTGCTCTATTCACATTCGGAGGGATGTACAGGGATGCCTTGGGAATCATTGACATCAATGATGATCTCCCTTGCGCTTGTTAATGGTATACATCAATGGTTGATAATCAAGTGGTTTTTACAATGTTCAACATAAGGACATCTATTCGCATGGTTAGAATCGTATCGTTTGGGATTAGAATGAATACCCCAAGTAGTTAGATATTCACTTGAATATGTGCCTATCCTCATGTTGCGATGGAGTGTTGTTTGGAGTCATGGCATGGATCCTCATTGTATGTCTGGTGGCTATCTCCAGATTTTGAATCAGGATAACATGGATCTACTTTGTACATTCTGAAGCCATGTTCTAATTTGAGTCTTGTTGATCATGGATCTATAGTGTATTGTGGGTAGCCATGACATGGTTATTATACATGGATCTGCATTCTATTGGTCTGCAACCATGTTAGATTCAGATAGTTGGTGACTGGTCTTGTGTCAAGTCTTTACTCACCTCTGTTTCGCCTTTGATACTGGTACAATATCTAGAAAAGCATCTCACCTATCACATTCCTCTAGCTTCATACTTTGGGGGGCATTTTGTTACACCTAAAACTGTCCTGATGCTATTATCCCTTGAATTCCTTGGCCAAAACATTATTTTGGGGCCTTACTGCTCAATCCTAGGCACTCTGACGCACCTTGTTGCCTAACACAGAGCGTCAGTGTAACACCCCGGTTTTGACCCTGTTTGCATTAAATGTTTATGATGTATATATTGTAATTAATCATGGTGTGGAGCTAAAGGCAAAAGCCCCAGCATCGATTTATTGTTTCATGTTCCGGCGATTAAAATCGTTGCCGATGGTATACTGTGCTATCCGACACATTATAATTGTGGCATCATGTAAATATGCATTTTAATTAAAATCAACCCCAACCAGCTATGTCAATGCAACCATAATGAAAAGGGCATGATTTTCCTAAGGATAAGGAGGGGGAAATTATTAAACATTTGGGGCCAATAGGGAAAAGCCAAATGTCAATAGGAGAACCCATCAATCAGTCAACTACCCATTTTGTCTTTTTCCCCAATCATTAAATTCTGCCAGAATGTGGTTGAGTTAGTTATTGCATGGGGATGGGAAGAGTATGGGCAGCAATTTCGAATGTGGGGAAAACCCATTTTTGGGGAAAACCAATTTTGACTTTTGGGGCAAGTAATCACCCAAAAATGCATGCCATTTGGCCCATTCACCCACGTTCTTCATTTGCTCACGCAGGGAAGCTTGGGGAGCTGCTTACTTCCACGGTTTTGCTTGCTATATGTTTCTCATTCACGAATTGGAGCCCCTAGGAGTTTTACCATCACCATTCATCCACGTTGGTTTGTTGTATGCGTGTTTTTACCTCATGTGGATAGTTGTTCTTCACTCTCATGGCTCAGAATTTCGTTTTGGGTGATGAACTGTGGTTGGGTTTCCTCCCCAACGTTTTTGTGACATTCTCCACCGTTTTACAAGCTGAGGAATCGCTGTGGGTTAATCTTCAAAATTTGGGGTTGATGTGGATTCCTGTTGAGTCGTTTTAGCCACGATAGGGCCACGAACAACTCAAGAATTGAATTTCCCAGTTAGAACTGTGTATTACCAAATTATCACCTTGGTTTTGTTTTGTGGTGTTTGCTTTTCTTCTCTAGAGCTGTGAATTGCTCAATTTTGTTGTGTGTATTCAGTGGTTGGTCTTTGGACTGAATTGGAGTGGGAATGAAGGCTTGGTATGCTTGATAAAACTAGTGTGTTTGGGAGACTCGTAGACAGAGCTAGAGGGTTGGCTTTCTTCTCCACAACCCCTAAATAGCACTGGAAGTCAGGGCCTGAGGGACTATGTAGCAGAGAAGGGATTGATTCCTTGTGTTGGGTGTGTGTGGGTGTCCTAGAAGTCAGGCTAGTTCTGGTGCAGGTGTCCTTAGTTCTCTAGTGAGCCCACCAGCCTAGCAGTCAACTTTTCCTAGCTCCTTGATGGCCTGATAAACCCAACTATGTTGGCTTGGCTGAGTTGAGTATCTTGGCTATGTGTGAGCCTGCTTAGCTCCTTATTCCTTGGGGAATCATGCCCAGCTCGGGGGTGGCAGTGTTGCTGAGAGATTAAGGAGCACACTGGCCTATGGTTGGGTGGAACGTTGCAACGACATAGCTGGTTGCGGGGAGCTTCATTCAAAGATAAGTATTCTTTTCTATTTCATCTTTGTAATTGCATTTATTGTTTAATGAATTACAATGAACATGCCGAATGCTTGAATGTATGGTTTTGCTTCTGCTATATGGTAATAATGTATGTATGTTTAGTTCAAAGCATTTCAGTTTTTATGTGTGTATGTTCATGGGGCTAGTTTCTTGGATAGATAATGGTATGGTAGCATCCTCTTCGCCGGTTAGAGGGTCGGGGACGTTACAGTGTGGTATCAGAGCTGAAGTTGCAACATGGGCCTCAAAGGGCCATGAGAATCAGTGACAGAGGCAGGTTACCCTCTTCCCAGCTGAGAAAAAATAAGAAAGACAGGGAAATTTCAAAAACAAATTCTAAGTATGGAAAATGTCGGATGACTTAGGCTGAAGCCCATCCGATACATCGGATGACTAGAGCTGAGTCCATCCGATAAAGAACCCAAGTGAGCAGGAAATTTAAAAAAAAATTCTAAGTGTTAAAATTATCGAATGACTTAGGCTGAATTCCATCTGATACGTCGGATGACTTAGCTGGAAGTCCATCTGATACGCCGGAGGACTTAAGCTGAGTCCATCCAGTAAAGAAAACCAAGCCGAGAGAAAAATTTTCTAAGTTTGAAATTTTGCCTGTGATCTCGGCTGGGAGGAGCCGAGGGTCTCGGCTGGGTGGAGTCGATGGTCTCGGCTGGGTTGAGCTGAGACATAGCCGACAAGGAACTCGGAGAGAAAAATTTTGAAATTTTTTTGAAGTGTTAAAATTATCGAAAAACGTTCGTTGACGTGGAGCCAAGGTGTCGGCAAGGCTCGCTGAAAGGGAGTCGATGCGGCGGTGAAAGAAAGAGGAAGATAAGAAGAAAAAATCGGAAGTTTTTCCAAGTATAGGAAATCTTGAAAAAAGTTTTTCGATGGCTCTCAGGTGAAGCCCTCCGAGGCATCTCAGAAAAGAAAAGAAGATCGATTCGAGGTGTCGGAAAAGAATAGACGATCGATCAGCTGGAGTATTGGAAGATAGAGGAAGATCGATCCGAGGCGTCGGAAAAAAAATAGAGGATCAGTCAGCCGATGTGCATCGGAAGACAGAGGAAGATCGGTCCGAGGCATCGAACAAAAAATAGAGGATCGGTCACCCGATGTGCATCGAAAGACAAATGAAGATTGTTCTGCCGAGGTGTCAGAAGATTTGTCAGCTAGTGACTTGATACATTGGATGGCTAGTTGAGAAGGGATCCAATATGGCAAAAAAAAAATCTGAGTTTTTTAGTGGGATTTTCAGCAGTTTTTTTAGTGGATGTATAGGGCTGAAAAGGAGAAAAATGGCAGCAATCTTATGTGCCAGATTGCACAAAAATCAAATATTTACAAAAAAAAAAATGAGGGTACTGCGCTCAACCCGCACTGCAGAGCCCCCTTGACCCCCGTCGTCCCCCTAAGACCGTCGTTCTTGGTGAAAAGAAAATTATGTGTTTCGACAAAGTTGTCATTATAGTATTTTCCAAATGCGGGTAAGTAATTATGAACTCATGATATTGTTATGCAGCTAACAGTTGTGTTTATTAACACATTGTGCAGAACTATAGTCACCTTCAGAGGCAACGTTCCGCATAGAGCAGTTTTAAAAAATTCGTTCTTTTTTGGGCCAAGATGAGAATCGATGGCATGAATGATGCATAAGACCCCTAGGAGTTCGAGGAAGATGCTATGGGAGAAAATGTCAGAGTTGGAAATGACGAGACAGAGTCCAATGGGAAAAGATTTCAAGATACTACCCCAGATATTGCAGCCACCATGAGGAGCCTAAGGGTGGAGTTGCAAAGTTGCAGAGAAGACAATGAAAGGATGCTTAAGGTTCAAGAATATCAAAATCAGATAAATGTAGCTATACTGCAAATCTTGACATATAAACTCTGGCCATTGGACAACTAATCCAGAAAGAAGCAGGAGTAATCCCAGAGGAGATTCCCGTAAAAAGTCCCATGTCTCCAGGAGGGCTTTCAAGGATAGAAGGAATACTCCAGAATGGACTACCAGTGAGTCATCTGGTTCTGAAAAACCCAATGGGGATTCAAGCTCTCCATCTTGTAGGAATAAGAGGAGGAGACGTTACAAGAACAATTCACGAGATGAATTCAAAAAGGCAAGGCCTCCTACTTTTAATGGAGAGGTCAAGACTGGTCAAGAAGCTGAGGCTTGGCTTCTTGGGACGAGGAAGTATTTCCAAGTTCAAGACTACTCCGGAAATATGAAAGCAAGGGTAGCTATATTCAATTTGACTGGGAGAGCATCCATATGGTGGGAACACCACAGACAAGTAAATAAGGTTAATGAAAGAAGAATTGTGTGGAAACAATTCAAGAAGTATTTCAAGCAGAAGTACCTCTCTGACAGGTACTATGATGATAAGATTAAAGAATTCCATGAGATGAGATTGGGATAGCAGACCATGGAAGAGTATGCAAATAAGTTCTTGGAACTATTGAGGTATGTCAGGTACATTAAAGATGAGAAGGTGAAGATCCAGCATTTCCTGAGTGGCTTGCCTTAGTCTTACAAAGACAGAATTGAGTTTTATGAACCTAGAACTCTTGAAGAAGCAATAAGGAAGGCTAAGTATTGCTATGAGTAGAGCAAAGGAAAACATGATTATCATAAGACATGGAAGGAAAAGAAGAATGAGAATTCTGACCAAAGGAAGAAAGGTTCCAAACCTTCTAACTTCAGGAATCATCCGAAGCAGCCATCCCAAGCTGCGAGTAAGCCAGCTGGAGTGGTGGGAGAAAAGCCAAGAGATTCGTAGCAGAATAGAGAATCTCTCTAATGTTGGAAATGTGGAGGACCCCACATGTGCAGAAATTGTCCACTTGAGAATGAGAATGCAAGGCCAACTTACAACACTCAAGAAGCAGAAACAGTGGGTCAAGTAGCAAGGGCTGTCCCTAGGATTTATGCAACATTGGAGGACCGCCAGGCTGATCACTAGTCAACTGTGGTTGAAGTTGCAGGTAAGATTGTTGAGCAATCTGTTTCTATTTTGATTGACCTTGGTTCTAGTCACAGTTACGTTACCCCTAGAGTAGTGGAGATTTTTGCTTTTAAGAAAGTAAAGCATAGAAAATATTGGTTAGTTCAGCTAGCCACTGGAACTAAGAGAAAGGTTAGTGAAGTAGTAGAGAAATGTTTATTGGTCATGAATGGATTGGTCACTTGTGTAGATATGAATGTTCTACCACTTGGTTCCTATGATGTTCTCATTGGAATGGATTGGTTAGAAGCTCACAGGGTAAAGCTTGACTGTTACAATAAGACTTTCGAATGTATGGATGGAGAAGGGAACCCAGTATTAGTAAGAGGTATTCCAAAGGTGATTTCTGTGAGACAGATTTTAGCCATGCAGTTGAAGAATTTCTGTAGGAAAGGTTTCCAGTTGTATGCAACTCATATTTTGGAGGCAACAGAGGATGAAACTCCTAGGTTGGAGGACTATCAGGTGTTACAGGAATTCAAGGATGTGTTTCCTGATGAGATTCCAGGGCTTCCTCCAAAGAGGGACATTGATTTTACAATTGAACTTGTGCCAGGAGCAAGACCAGTGTCCAAGACGCCCTACAAAATGAGTACACCAAAGATGCTAGAGTTGAAGATGCAGTTGCAGGAGTTGTTGGAGAAGAAGTATATAAGGCCAAGTGTGTCTCCATGGGGAGCACCAATTCTGTTTGTAAAGAAGAAAGATGGTACACTTAGGTTGTGTATTGATTACAAACAGCTGAACAAAGTTAATGTGAAGAATAAATATCCTTTTCCTAGGATTGATGACCTCTTTGATCAAATGAGGGGAGCAAGGGTATTTTCCAAGATTGACTTGAGGCCTGGTTACCATTAGGTGAGAATAAAGGATGAAGACATTCATAAGACAACCTTCAGAACAAGCTATGGACATTATGAGTTTGTAGTGGTACCATTTGGTCTCACAAATGCACCAGCTACATTTATGTGCCTTATGAACAATGTCTTCAACATTTATTTGGACAAGTTTGTTCTTGTTTTCCTTGATGACATTCTTATTTATTCTAAGAATAAGGAAGAGCATGAAGAGCATTTGAGATTGACATTGCAATTGCTCAGGGAGCATCAGCTGAATGCAAAGCTGAGCAAGTGTGACTTCTATAGAGATAGAATTCAGTATTTGGGTCGCATTATCTCTATAGAGGGTATATCTGTGGACCCTGAAAAGATTGAAACCATTATGAATTGGCCTACTCCAAGAAATGTGACAAATGTAAGATCTTTTATGGGACTTGCAGGATACTACAAGAGATTCATTGAAGGATTATCCAAAGTTGCACATGCCGTCACTTCTTTGCAAAAGAAGGGGATAAAGTTTGAATGGACATCGAGGTGTGGAGAAAGCTTCCAGCAGTTGAAAAATATTCTCACCAGTGCACCAGTATTGAATGTTGCAAATCCAGAGAAAGATTTTGTGGTGTGTACTGATGCATGCAGACAAGGGCTTGGAGGATTCCTTATGCAAGACAACCACGCAATATGTTATGAGTCAAGAAAGCTGAAGGAACATGAGAAGAACTATGCCACTCATGATCTAGAGCTTGCAGCCAAGTACATGCTCTCAAGATGTGGAGGCATTACTTGATGGGCAAAATATTTGAGCCAAGGACAGACCATTGTGGTTTGAAGTATTTGTTTGATCAACCTAGTCTGAATGCTAGGCAAGCGAGATGGCTGGAGTTTTTATGCGAGTTTGATTTTGAAATCAAGCACATAAAGGGAAAAGAGAATAAAGTAGTTGATGCGCTCAGCACGAAGGTGCAGGAAATGCATGTGCCATCTCTTAGTATTTGCCAATCATATTTGAGGCAGCAAATTGTTAATCGTACTGCTGGAGATGAATTGTATGAGCAGGTAAAAGACAAATTACAGCAGCAAAGTCTTGAGAAGAGGTATGAGGGATATAAATTGGAAGAAGATGGACTTCTTACTTATAAAGGCAGAATTTATATTCCAAATGTAGCAGAGTTGAGGAGAGTTGTTATGGATGAAATCCATCAAGCTCCATATTTTGGTCACCCAGGATATCAGAAGACAATTGCTACAGCCAGAAAGCAGTACTTTTGGTCAGGAATGAAAAAGGACATGGTTGAATACATTTCAAGGTGCATGAAATGTCAACAAGTAAAGGTTGAGCATCAACACCCTGCAGGTTTGTTGCAGCCTTTGCTAGTTCTGGAATGGAAATGGGAAGTTATTTCCATGGATTTTATTACAGGATTGCCAATGAATTGGAGACAACATGATTCCATCATGGTTGTGGTAGACAAGTTGACAATGGCAGCACATTTTATATCGGTTAAGTCTACGCATAAGACTGATGACATTGCAAAGATCTCCAGGAAAGAGATTTTCAAATTGCATGGATTGCCTAAGGCAATAGTCTCTGACAGAGATGTCAAGTTCACTTCCAACTTTGTGAAGGGGTTGTTTGTAGATTTGGGTACAAAGCTAAACTTTAGCACTGCATACCATCCTCAGATAGATGGACAGACAGAGAGAGTTAACCAAGTTCTTGAAGACATGCTTTGCAAGTATGTGATGGATAAACCAACCAAGTGGGAAGATTACTTACACTTGGTAGAGTTTGCTTATAACAATGGACAATAGGCATCCTTGGGGATGAGTCCGTATGAAGCTTTGTATGGTAGAAGGTGTAGGACACCAATGACTTGGGATAATCCAGTGAACATGGTTGTGCTTGGTCCAGAATTGCTCAAGGAGATGGAGCAGGAGGTTGTAAAGATCAGACATAATCTGAAAGCAGCCCAAGACAGACAGAAAAGCTATGCATATAAGCATAGGGTGAACAGAGAGTTCAGTGTAGGGGATCATGTTTACCTCAGAGTGATGGTAAAGAAGAGTTCCTTGAAGCTTGGAAGTTGTGCCAAGTTGTCACCTAGATATTTTGGGCCTTTTGAAGTGCTTGAAAGAATAGGGCCAGTTGCATATAGACTTGCATTTCCTAGTAGCACTCGAGCTCATAATGTTTTTCATGTTTCTTTGCTTAAGAAGTATTTACATGATCCTAACCATGTGATAAATTGGGATGTGATTTAGGTGGAACCCGAGGGAGAGTTCCAAATCGAGCCAATGTACATCCTCCACAGGAAGGTCACAATGCTCCGGAACCGAGCCATAGGGCAGGTAAAGGTGCAATGGGAGCACTTCGGTCCTAAAGAGGGTACATGGGAGCTGGAGGATGCCATGCAATTGGCACATCCATTTTTGTTCAATTATGCAGAACACTGAGGCAATACCAGTCTAGCATTTAGTTCGATTTTGTGAAGCATTGAGGACAGTGCTATTGAAGGGGGAGGGGAATGTAACACCCCGGTTTTGACCCCGTTTGCATTAAATGTTTATGATGTATATATTGTAATTAATCATGGTGTGGAGCTAAAGGTGAAATCCCCACCATCAATTTATCGTTTCATGTTCTGGCGATTAAAATCGTTGCTGATGGTATACCGTGCTATCCGGCACATTATAATTGTGGCATCATGTAAATATGCATTTTAATTAAAATCAACCCCAACCAGCTATGTCAATGCAACCATAATGAAAAGGGCATGATTTTCCTAAGGATAAGGAGGGGGGAATTATTTAACCTTTGGGGCCAATAGGGAAAAGCCAAATGTCAATAGGAGAACCCATCAATCAGTCAACTACCCATTTTTTGTTTTTTTCCCCCAATCATTAAATTCTGCCAAAATGTGGTTGAGTTAGTTATTGCATGGGGATGGGAAGAGTATGGGAAAAAAATTTGAATTTGGGGAAAACCAATTTTGACTTTTGGGGCAAGTAATCACCCAAAAATGCATGCCATTTGTCCCATTCACCCACGTTCTTCATTTGCTCACGCAGGGAAGCTTGGGGAACTGCTTACTTCCACGATTTTGCTTGTTGTATGTTTCTCATTCACAAATTGGAGCCCCTGGGAGTTTTACCATCACCATTCATCCATGTTGGGTTGTTGTA
This sequence comes from Pseudotsuga menziesii, assembly GCA_001517045.1. Lineage (NCBI taxonomy): Eukaryota > Viridiplantae > Streptophyta > Pinopsida > Pinales > Pinaceae > Pseudotsuga > Pseudotsuga menziesii. The sequence continues at coordinate 530,153 of LPNX010797569.1, forward strand.
TGTGTGTTTTTACCTCACGTGGACAGTCGTTCTTCACTCTCCTAGCTCATAATTTCATTTTGGGTGATGAACTGTGGTTGGGTTTCCTCCCCAACGTTTTTGTGACATTCTCCACCGTTTTCCAAGCTAAGGAATCACTGTGGGTTAATCTTTGAAATTTGGGGTTGCTATGGATTCCTGTTGAGTCTTTGTGGCCACGATAGGGCCAAGAACAACTCAGGAATCAAATTTTCCATTCGGAGCTGTGTATTACCCAAATTGTCACCTTGGTTTTGTTCTGTGGTGTTTGCTTTTCCTCCCTAGAGCTATGAATTGCTCAAATTTGTTGTGTGTGTTCAGTGGTTGGTCTTTGGACTGAATCGAAGTGGGAATGAAGGCTTGGTATGCTTGATAAACCTGGTGTGTTTGGGAGCCTCATAGACAGAACTAGAGGGCTGACTTTCTTCTCCACAACCCCTAAATAGCACTGGAAGTCAGGGCTTGAGGGACTGTGTAGTAGAGAAGGGATTGATTCCTTGTGTTAGGTGTGTGTGTGTGTCCTAGCAGTCAGGTTAGTTCTGGTGCAGGTGTCCTTAGCTCTCCAGTGATCCCACCAGCTTAGCAATAATCTTTTCCCAGCTCCCTGATGGCCTGATAAACCCAACTGTGTTGGCTTGGCTAAGTTGTGTATCTTGGCTATGTGTGAGCCTGCTTAGTTCCTTATTCCTTGGGGAATTATGCCCAGCTTAGGGGTGGCAATGTTGCTGGGAGATTAAGGAGCACACTGGCCTATGGTTGGGTGGAATGTTGCGGCGACATAGCTTGTTGCGGGGAGCTTCATTCAAAGATAAGTATTCTTGTCTATTTCGTCTCTGCAATTGCATTTACTGTTTAATGAATTACAATGAACATGCCGAATGCTTGAATGTATGGTTTTGCTTTCGCTGTATGGTAATAATATATGTATGTTTAGTTCAAAGCATTTCAGTTTTTATGTGTGTATGTTCATGGGGCTAGTTGCCCGGATAGATAATGGTATGGTAGCATCCTCTTCGTTGGTCGGAGGGTTGGGGATGTTATAGTCAGACTAACTCGACGCCTCTTGTCCACTAACATAAGGCATTGGTAGTGCTTGTCACGTGTCCACAAGGTGCGTTGGCACACTTACCCTATCTGCAAGGAGCGTCAGCAGTCCAAAAAGGGGGAAAAAGAGAAGATTCAAGAAGCTTCTAGGTGAAATATCTAATGGAGGATGACCCTAACTATTTGGAAGAGTTGGCACTCGAGCACCTAACCCCTAGGGATCATTCCCTATCTTCCTCCCAAAATATCTCAACCCATTTGGGCTTCTTTTGTCCTATAAAAGCAAGCTATATGAACCATGTAAGGAGAGACCAAGAGAGCATCCTTATGTTGTTGGATTGAAGTCTGGTATATGAGGCAAAGAGAGAGTGGTTGTGAGTAAGAGGTTGCACAGTGTGTAGTGTATGTGTGAGTGAGCCAAATATCTTGTAAAAGAAAAGCTTCAACATCAAGGCTTTGGTTGTAGCTTTCTTTTCTCATATTTAATACAAAAGTGTTTCCCTTTCCCATTAATGATTTATGTTAATATTGATTATTTATTACTAGTTTCCTTGATCATTAGTATAGATCATTGATTTATCTTGTTGCTCTCTTCTTGTCTTGTTTTGGTGTTCTTTGTAGGTATAGTTGATCGCACGAGGGTCTATAAAACAAGGACAACCTTCCACCCTCGAGGTAACGAGATATTAATATTCAAGTAACTCGGTCATCTAGGGAGAGGATATACTTATGTGTCTTTGTGTTCTATACTTGCACCATGCAGGTTAGGGGAACAAACCATGCAAGCTCGGGGAACAAACAGTGTCTACACTGATTGAAATATTCTCGGTAACAATCATCATATAATGAACACTTTGTGGGGAAACACTTTGTGATGAAACTCCTAGGTGCTTGCTTACATTTCATAAATGATACTTAGTGTAAACCTATAGGCATTAATTATGGAACCTAACTTGGATTATGTTGAAATAATGTAACTGCGGAAGATACTCTATTGTACTTATTATTATATTATTGTTGTCCCTCCCTTTCGGAGATGTCGTTCCTCCAATTAGGGATGAATTTCATGTAATTGGTCATGTAAAGTCTTGAGGTAAAAGCTTTGTTTTAAGTCGGGTCAATAATACCCATAATAGAATTATTAAAATGTATTTTTATGTATCCTAGGAAAAATCGACCTTGTTGGGAAGATGAAGTCGACCCTGTTAGGTTATTATACTTCAAAGTTGATGTGTATAAATAGATGAGGCGCCCTCCTCATTTGGACACACTCACAACTCAAGCAAGTTCGCTAGAGAGAGAAAGAGGAGTCCATCTGGAGGAGGAGAAGCAGTCTATCTTAGTCTTGTGGTCTTACACTACACTTGGTTGGATTCTATATCAAGGAAGTTGCGTTGGGTTTTCTTCCCCATGAGGATTTCTCGGGATAAATCTTTGTGTACTCTTTGTATTGTTGTGCTTATCATTCTTTCAGTGATCTTCTTATTATTGGGCATAAAACTTTTAAAAATATAACATGGTATCATATCCAACATGAAAGAAGCCATTGTGCAGACATTTTTTCCCACAGTACAAGAAGATATGGTTTTCTATTCCGGGAAACTCCCTCGCCAGGTTAGCTAAAAAACAAGGTTAGTTCAACTCTCCCTAGGAGGGCGCATATTTGTATGGTGGCATAATTAAATTCCAAATATTTTCAGTTTTTGAAATGTCATTGTTGCCGGGAGGAACTAGCGATTCAGATCTTTCAAAGTTCCACCTCCAAATTTAGGAAAAGCAAGATACAATCTAGCTTGCTTGGGGGAGGTGCATCTTTGCCACCATTCAACCCTAGAAGTGTTCACAGCTAAAAAATTAGGGTTTTACCATCAAACCCTAGGTCATCCTGAAGGAGGTTCCAAAAGCAGTCCTCAAATTGGTAAGTATTACTCTTTATATTTCCATTTGAGGTTCTTATTCCTTGAAGATGACAAACAAAACCAAGCTTGATGGAAAGCTTAAAGGAGCATAAAATTTCAAAGCATGGAAGTACAAAATCATGCTCATCCTTGAAGAAAATTACCTTGAAGGATACATCAAAGAAGAGGTCAAGGAGCCAGAGGGAGATGAAGCAAAGACCAAGCACAATAAGGACATGATCAAATCCAAAAGGATCATAGATGACTCCATTAAGGATCATTTGATTCCTCAAGTATCATCAAAGAATACTCCAAAAGAAATGTTTGATGCTCTGACAAATCTATTTGAAGGAAAGAACATCAATCGAATAATGACCTTGAGAAATCAACTCAAGGGAGTGAAAATTCAAAAGGGAGAAACCATGTAGTCATAATTTCTAAGAGTGTCTCAAATCAAAGAACAATTGGAGGTTATCAATGACATGGTGGAGGAAGTAGAAGTTGTGATGACCACCTTCAATGGTCTGCCAAGGGATTCATAATCTTTCATCAGAGGTGTATGTGCTAGAAGAAAGCTCACCAAGTTAAACAGACTTTGTGAGGAGTGTGTATCGGAGGAAGGAAGAATAGGCAACATATAAGAAAAGTTAAATGATGATGAAGATCAAGCCTTGGCAACTCATGCAAAGAAATGATCAAACAAGAGAAAGGTTTGCGATCAATCTCCTAGAAGAAATCAAAAGTTTCAAAGGAACTCAAGAGACAAAAGAGACTTCACATCTTTTGAATGCTTCATATGTCATAAGATGGGACACATTGCAAGAAATTTTCCACTCAAAGCAGAATAATTCAAGAAGGGAAATAAGAAGTTCCATGCCTATGTAGTAGAAGATGATGACTCAGACAAAGAAAAGAACAATGAAGATGGAAACTCCACTGAAGAATATGTCTTGATCTCCACCCTTACTCGATCAGTATCTCATGGAAGTGACACTTGTCTTGTAGACAGTGGAGCTTTCAGACATATGAAAGGTTATAAAGTCTATTTTCAAAGTCTTGTCGAGAAAGACTCTCCTTATAAAGTAAAGCTTGGAGATGGCTATCAATATCCTATTAAGGGAATGGGAGAAGCCTTTTACAAATTGGACTCAAGGAAGTCTATGAATATGAAGGAAGTCTTATATGTCCCAGGATTGAAAAAGAAATTACTTTCTATCTCAGCTCTAGGTTAGAAGGGCTTCAAAGTTGCTTTTGTAGATGGAGAAGTACTTATGTGGCCAAAGGGAAAGACAATAGATGCTGCAGTTGTGATTGGAGTAGAATGAGGACTTTACAAGCTAAAGGGGCATACAGACTCAACCCTAAACGACAAGTACAATTAACCCATGTGAATTATGTCACATAAGACTTGCTCATGTGAACTACAAAGCACTACTAATTGTGAGAAAGGATGTCATAGGTTTACCAGAAATTCATGTCAATCATGAAGGAGTTTGCAAAGGATGTTCTCAAGGGAAGAACACCAAGAACCCATTTTCAAGCAGCAACAGTAAAGCAAAAGGAATATTGGATGTTGTTCATTCAAATGTATGTGGTCCAATGTCAGCCACTTCACCAAGCAGGTATGTGTATTATGTTTCTTTTATAGATGACTACTCCTGCAAGACTTGGATTTACTTCCTGAAAGGAAAAGATGAAGTATTTGAAAGATACAAAGAATTCAAGGCTCTTGTAGAAAACTTATCTGAAAAGAATATTAAGACCCTGAGATCCGACAATGGAGGAGAATTCACTTCCAATGAATTCAAATATTTATGCAAGGAAGCTGGGATTAAGAGGGAGATTACCATACGCTATAATCCTCAACAGAATGGAGTAGCAAAAAGAAAGAATAGAACTATTATAGAAGTTGTGAAATCTATGATTCATGACTAAGACTTACCAATGTACCTATGGGATGAAGCAGCTAGAACCACAATATATGTTCATAACGTAATTGTTCATAGTGCTCTTAGGAACAAAACTCCAGAAGATTTGTTTAATGGGGAGAAGCCTGAAGTCATCCACCTAAATATTTTTTGTTTTCTTGTGTTTATACACGTTCCCAAGGAGAAAAGAACAAAATTGGACCCTTCCGGAAAGAAGGGAATATTTGTTGGATATAGTGATTAGTCGAAAGCTTATCGAGTGTACATTCCAAGTTTTCTCTGGATCGAAATCAGCAGAGATGTTATATTTGATGAAGATGTAGCTTTTAGTAAATCCAAAAAGAACCATGCCAATGAAGATCAAGAAGAAGAACATGAAGCCCCCAAAATGTCAGTCCACAATGTTGAAGAAGAACCAATACCAGAAGACCATGACATGACAGAGCCTCAAAGGCATATGAGATACCTCAAGAGTTGATATCACGGAAAAGAAGACCAACTTGGGTCCATGATGTCATTCAAGGATCTATTCCAACTTTGTGGCCTTTATGTGTAATCTTGTTGATCATACAATGCCTACCTATTTTGAGTAAGCTACAAAGAAGAAGGAATGGATGGATGCAATGCTCAAAGAATACCAATCTATCATAAAGAATGATGTTTGGGATGTGGTACCAATACCAAGAGAGAAGTCAATTGTTTTTTCAAAATGGATATTCAAGACAAAACATTCAACAAACGAAAGTATCGAGAAGTACAAGGAAATATTTGTAGCTCAAGGATTCTCACTAAAATAAGGAATTGATTATGAAGAGACTTTTGCACCAGTAGCAAGATATACCTCAATCATAATTGTTCTTTCCTTGGCAACCAAGATGAAATGGAGGCTACACCAAATGGATGTAAAGACAACATTTCTAAATGGTGTGATAGAAGAATAAGTATACATTGAACAACCTATAGGTTTTGAAACCCATGACAAAAATTCACATGTATCGAGATTGAAGAAAGCACTATATGGGTTAAAGCAAGCACCCAGAGCATGGTATGGTAGAATAGATGTATTCCTGATGAGATTGGGATTTACCAAGAGTAAAGCAGATTCCAACATATACTATAAGGTTGTTGATGAAGGTCTTATGACTCTATTGTTGTATGAATTATTCCTAACAGGCGAGGATAAGCTCATTGATGAATGCAAGAAGAAGCTTACTGCAGAAATCAAAATGAAATATCTTGGCATGATGCACTATTTTTTCAGTCTTGAAGTATGGAAGTTCCCAGATGAGATATTCCTAAACCAAGGACAATATGTTGTTGAAATACTAAAGAGATTTGGGATGCTATATTGCAAAGCTATGAACACTCCAATGGTGACTAACTTGAAGTTGTTGAATGATGATTCCTCAGATATAGTCGATGTTACATTATACCAACAAAATATTGGCTCTATGATGCATCTAAGGAATACTCGACCATATACATGTTTTGTTGTAAACACATTGAGTCAGTATATGGTGGAGCCCCGATATGTTCAGTTAGTTGCAACAAAACATGTGGTGAGGTACCTTAAGGGTACACTAGATTTGTTAAATGTACAACATCAGGAGTCATTCTCCATACTTGTGTCGTATCAAGTTAGAAACACGTGTCTTATCAAGTTAAGGACTTGTGTGGTATCAAGTCAAGGACTTGTGTTGTATCAAGTCATAAACTTGTGTTGTATCAAGTTAAGGACTTGTGTGGTATCAAGTCAAGACATTGTGTTGTATCAAGTCATATCTATGTCCTCATGTATTGAGGTGGGATACTTGTACGGTGATCTTGTGTTGTATCAAGATTGGAATCTTGTGTTGTATCAAGATTGGAGTCTTGTGTTGTATCAAGAGTGGTCTTATGTTGTATGAAGATTGCAAGATTGTATTGTATCAAGTCAAATGATTTTCATAAACGATACCCTATGAGATGGATCTCCTTAACTGGATATGGTCTTATGTTGTATCAAGACTGGGGTCTTGTGTTGTATCAAGACTGAAGACTTGTGTTGTATCAAGTCAAGAGGATATAATATGTGATGTATTACTAGTCATGGTCACTATGTGCTATAAGTCTCCCTTAGGGATTAGATACCCCTAGGTTGAATTACTTTAGCATATGACTATATGACCCAGGGTAATACATATGATCATTAGTATGGAACAATTATTCTGAGTATGATATGATAAGATGGTGAATTAATTAACACACATATGGACCATGAAGTATTTAATTAATTATAGTGAGATAAAGCACATAGAAAGATAATGAATTCGAATTGCACATGCATGCCTCCAATGAACTCGAATTATGAAGGCCTCAATTAAGCCTAAGTTGTAAATAAAGAATGTGTCAGTTTAAGAAGGAACATCTCCTTGATTCATGCAAAGTGTTTGTGCATGGGTGACACTGATTGTGAAGTACCAAAGACTTTCAGTTAGTCTTCTAACATTCAGTTGAATATTGAGTTATGTTCAGTCAATTCACAATCAGTTCAATTCGTTCACATTCAGTTCAATAAGTTTACATTTAGTTCAGTTCACATTCAGTTCAATTCAGTTCAGTTTAGTCAACATCCAATTAAAAGCTAAATAAAGAAGGAGGGTGCATATCTTGTGCATGCAAGATAATCTGAAGTGTTAGTTGGGCAATGGAGTTTAGGATGGCGCTAATGTCTGCATGAGAGGATTTCTAGTGCATGGTACTCTCAATGAATGTTCCATGTATGACCTCAGTGTGTTTACTGAGCCTACAATTCACCCCCTTCTGCATGCTAGGTTTTTTTGGTTTGTTATTAATATGCGAGGCATATGGAAAGTTCAACACAATTTGCATTCAATTGTTTTTGCAGGGTTGCTTTGGATCTTTATTCTCTATTGTTGTGGTTACATATAGTGTCAGAAAATCTGTTGATGTGTTGAAAGTAATTCTTTGCAAACCTATCTATCATACTCAAAGAATTGCTGGGTTTTCTATCCTCCATGTGTGGATGGTTTTCCCAGGGTACATCTTGTCTCTTATGGTGATTGTTTTATGTGGCTGAATTATTCTTGAAGATTCATATATTGCTAATATAAAGAATGATATGTGGATGATTTAAAGACTCATATATAGTTGATATAAAGTTGATTATGTGCTTGCTAAAGGTAATTATATGGTTGATAAAAAGTTTCTTATGTGGTTGATTTAAAATTTCTTAAAGTGCTGAAGTTGTTTCATAAAAGTTTTAAAGTTCAAGAAGCCTCGATTTTTCTCAAACATTAACATGGTATCAGAGCATAGGGCGTGAAAGAGCTTAGTTGTGTGCAACAAGGTAAGTCTCTATATATCTTGAATATTTGAGCAAAATATTGTAGCCATGACATAGATTCCTATTCAACTAGAAGACCACCTTGAAGGTACTTCCAACTTCAACACATGCAAGGAAAGAGTGTTAAATATTCTCAAGGAGTATGATCTTGATTCATTCGTGACTTCCATGGTAGATGATCCTACCACTAATGCAACAAGAATAAATTAAAAGAAGAATCAAACAAAGGCAAAGAGGATTATACATGACTCAGTGAAGGGTAATCTCATGTCGGTGATCACACCATTGAATATGAAAAAAGAGTGTTTTGAAATACTTACGAACTTGTATGAGAAGAAGGATCCCACTCAAAAGAGGGATTTTGTTAAGAACCTGTGTCAACCCTCCTCTTTATTTTGTTAGTATATTTTGTCAGAAAAAGATGCTTTGTAAGTCATCCCGTTAGTATGTTGTATTATCCCACATCCATGGGGATTAAAAGTTGTTAAGTCATCCAGTTATTATGTTGCATTATCCCACATTCATGGGGAGTAATAGTTTTTTATATTAGACTTAGTATATAAATGTTGAGGCCAATGAAGGTATCCAAGAGTTATTTTGTATTGAGCTTTCTCAAAGGAGGTTACACCCTCGAAGTGGTCTGTGATCAATAAAATATCTTTTGTGCTCCATTATTTTTGTTATATCATGTATTCTCATTGTTTATTGCAGGAGGTTCCCCACATCTGGTATCAGAGCACTTTCCTTGGGACAAGTGGGGAATTTTTTTAATCTTATTTTTGGCAAAAAAAAGGAGTGCGAAATTGGGCGGCGACTTCTAGATCAATTTCTGAAACTTTTTGTGCATATTCAGAATCAACAAGTTGCAGATCTGAATTCCTCTTGCAAAAGTACACAATTTCAAAAAAAATCATCTCATTTTGAGTTTCGAAAGTGGAGATATCGTTGATTTAAAATCAGCTATTTTTTATAATTTCGATGATGACCACGGAAATTGCAAAGAGAAAATCGTTTGACCGGGTGGCCAACTTTTTGTTTCGATAACGTCCATAGAGCTAGAGTGGCTGTTCCAGTTTCAAACACAATTTATAATATATATTCTCAGCAATATTGACCGGGTTATGTTCATTTTAAAATTTTCGTCTGAAAACCATATCTCTATTTACGGGTTTTTTTGGTCGTTGGGTGGAATTGCTGCCAATTTTTTTTGGCATTGTGATTATTGTAGTTGTTCTTCTTTTTTGCATTGTTATTATTCATTTGGATTAGGGAATAAACCCTATCCACTTACCTGTGGGAAGTACTTGGGCATAACCCTAAAACTCATTGTGAGGAGTACCACAGGAACCCCAAAGTAGCTGGCCATTGAGAGAACCTGCCAAGAGAAAAGGGAAACAACCCCTACCTGATTGACTAGTTCCACTCGTTAGGTAAACCAAGAGTTGTCATTTGTGGTAAAGCGGTTATCCGTTTTACCTGAGCCGTGGAGTGAGGGGTACTGCCCTAATACACAAGCCGTCAGACAACATTGGTGGCCGAGTGAATCCCTTAAACCTTTAGGAAGCCAAACATACCTGGGGTCCATATCCATTTCCAGTTGATAAAGCGCAGATTTCTAGAACTGCCACAGATCGTTTCCATTGAAAAAACAAACTTCTTATGGTTGTCACATGCACGAAAGAAAATAAAAAAATGGAAGAAGAAATTGCCACCCTCAAGACCAAACTTGAAGATATGGATAAATTTTTTCTCTGCCTCCATCTTCAGCATTCAGACATGAGCAACTGACGACATCCTAAGTCTTCTGCAGACATTGGGTTCTCTTCTTCCAATAACTTTCGTGGGACGAAGCTTGCTTTTCCTCGCTTCAATGGTGATGATCGGACTGGATGGATTTACAGGGTAGAAGAATATTTCAGTCGGCATAACACTTTTGATGTCACCAAAGTCCCACTTGCATCCTTTCATTTGGAACATGAAGCCCTTCAATGGTTCCATTGGTACATCAAGGATCATGAAGAGCCATAATGGACAGATTTTTGCCAACTTCTTTTGAAATGATTTGGCCCTAATGCTTTTGATGACTTAATAGGAGCACCCACCAAACTTTGTCAAACTGGCACTATGAGGGAGTATCAGACATAATCTGAGAGACTGGGAAATCACACAGAAGGACTGCCTGATGCATTCGACAAGAGTTGTTTTATCAGTGGTCTAAAGGATGCAATCCGATCCGAGGTTAAAATGTTCTGTCTCAACACAATGATGGAAGCCCCAGGGTTGGATAAGTTGGTGGAGGACAAGATCATGTCTCAACAACGCTCCACATCCACTTTTGTTCCATTCAGAAATATAGTTTCTCCAAGACCTCCAATCATGCTAGCTCCTAGCACCGCTCCTATCAAGCATTTGTCTGAAGTCAAAATGCGGGAACATAGAGAAAAGGGGCTTTGTTATAATTGTGGTGAGAAATTTACCCGGGGACATCGATGTGCTGAGAAAAAGCTCTATCTCTTGGATATGGCTTCTCCGTCTACACCTAAAAATTGTGAAGTTGCTCAGGATCTAGTAGATGATCAGGTCGACATTCAACAACCACCTGTTGACACTCCTTCTCATGACGACCACCCATAGATATCTCTCCATGCTTTAGCTGTAATCACCCCCCACAAACCATGCGGGTCAAGGGTTTCTTCAAGAAGGTCCCTCTTACAATACCCATTGATTCTAGTAGCACCCATAAATTTATTGACCTTCAAATCGCCAAATAGGCTGATTGTTTTGTCCATCCTTGCTCCATCTTTAAAGTCATGATTGCCAATGGGGGAACCTTACCTTGCAAAGGAAAGTGTCACAATGTGTGTATCTCTATTGGAGTTTATAAGTTGTGCTCTAACATGTTTTCCATGCCCTTAGGCAGATGTGATGTGATTTTGGGCACTCAATGGTTATGCACACTTGGACCCATATTATGGGATTTTTTTGAACTTTGGATGCAGTTTTCAGTCAATGGGAAAAACACACGCATTGAAAGGATTACAACTAGGGTATCTCAACATCATCAGTTCACATTGCATGGAAAAGATCATTAAGAAGAATTCACATGGTGTCATCGCCCATCTTCATTCCATTCAGATGCAACCATCAGCGATCTCCACTACTCCCTTGGCTCTACAACAAATTTTGGATCAATATGCATGTGTCTTTGTTGAACCAATGGAATTTATACCTTCAACACTAGGCGACCGTCATATTCCGCTCCTTCCAGGATACATCCCTCTTAACATCAGGCCCATCCCTACACGGATTTGGCCAAATATATTAATGGATTTAATTGAAGGGATCCCTACATTTGGAGGGAAAATAATGATCTTGGTTGTGGTTGATCGCCTCTCCACATCTAGTCATTTTCCCCCCCTCATCCATCCCTATGTCGCCTACTCAGTCGCACAAATTTTCATGGACCAGATATTCCACAATGCAATTTTCACAAGTCATTTTTGGCTAGAACTATTTCGCCACACCGGCACCAAAATGAAGATGAGTTCAGGGTATCACCCACAAACAAATGGTCAGACTGAAGTTATCAAAAAAAGTTTGACAACTTATCTTCATTGCTTCACCTCTGAACAACAACATCATTGGGAAAAGTGGCTCCCTCTCGCTGAATGGTGGTACAATACCTCCTACCATACTGCATCTAAAAGGAATCCATAAGAAGCAGTTTATGGTCAGGCACTGCCAGTGCTCCTTCCATACCCCCACAACAGTTCACAAGTTCAGGAAGTCGACACAATTCTCCAAAATTGAGATTAGATTTGTCAAGTGAACAAAATAATATAAATAGAGTGAGGCGCCTCTCATTTGTGACACACACAAACTCACTTTTGCATAGCGCATGGAGAGAGAGAGAGAGATATCTGCTAGAGGAGGCGCACTTATTTTGGGTCTTGTATTTTATCTTTTATACATCTTATATAGAGTAAGTTTTTGCTGGTTTTCTTCCCCATGAGGGTTACTCAGGATAAATATTTGTGTTCTTTTGTGTGGTTGTGCTTGTCTATATTTCAGTGATATTTTGGCTTATGGCTATGCTGTTATGATGCTAAATGTTATAAGATATGATATAACCATTAAAAACTTAACAATACCCACATTTGAAGGCTTACCTAACTTGACATCTTTTCTTACACAATTTGAAGAAAAATTTATAAAACATCAGCGCTTCTCCACTCTGGAATTCACACTAAAATCGACACTTGCCAGATGGTGGGTCACACATAAAAAATCTATCTCAGACGGCCTCAATGTTGAAAATTGATGGAGATAGGATTTGGAGAGAAGATCAGTTATACTGGTCAAAATTACACAGGACTAATACTGTTGAGAAAATTGAATACTGTCAGGCGACATGGGAGGCATGCTCACGATAGGAATGGGTTCACCATTTTGTGCATAAATTGGATAGGAGACCAAGGAACTGGTACATGTTGGTTGAGCTGTGACGAGGGACTCTCGAATGGGATGAACTAGTTACTAGCTTTACACGCACATTCAAGTTTTTCGATGATCATCCTTTGAATGATGCTGCATTGGAAGTGGTCAAGATGAAGATATTTGAAGATATCCCTATGTCGATGTCAAACTTTAATCTGAGCAACACGACAATCCATCATTGGATGGAGTGCTATAATGTGACGGGTGAACCTGACGATGATGACCCACGAGACACAAACATCCTAGATTCTGAAGGTACTTGCGTGGTGGAGGGATTTGGTATTTCAAGTAACCAATTCATAAAAACATTAAAAACCAAGAAAGTAAACATTGGATCTCTAGGTAATCTAAATTTTTCCAATATTGGATATTATTGGGATGATTAAATTGTCGGGAACAACACGGATCTACTGCATGAATTCCAGGATTTGTTCCCTACAAAATTTTGAGAGATGAAGGGGATTGTGAGAGACCTTGGAGATATGAAGATACCATTAAATCCTGATGCAAATCCTATGAAGAAGGGACCATATCGGCTGAATCCATGGTATAAATAAAATGTCAAGACATAAATAGATCAAATGCTAAATGCGAGTATCATAGAACCAGTTGAAGAATCTGAGTGGATCAACCTGATACTAGTGCAATATAAGAAGACTATTGCTGAAGTACGCATATGTAGAAAGTTGAATGATGCCTTCTTACATGACCCATTTCCGACTCTGTTTACATATGAGGTATTATAAAGTGTCAGAGGTCAAGAAGTTTATTATTTTACTAATGGGTTCTGTAGCTACCATCAGATCAAAATTGTGAAGGAAGATCGACACAAGAAAACCTTTGTGATGGGGTGGGGAGGTTTTCAATACACAGTCATGTCCTTTGGCGTCGAGAAGGATCCTGCTATCTTTTCCAGGATAGTAGTGGTTTCTTTCAAGGATTTTATTGATAAGTTTCTTGAGGTCTATTTCGAAGACTAGACAATGTTTGGGCTCATAAAGGATCACGTTGAGAGCCTTCCAATGATGCTGGAATGGTGTTGATAGTATCAAATTTCATTGATTCTAAAGAAATGTATATTGTGTTCCCCGTTTGGAATTATGTTGGGCCACAGAATTTGTTGCAATGGAATCTTGGTCGACCATGCTAAACTTATGATCATTATTGACCTACCACCCCCTGCGAGAGTGAAGCAGCTGCGAACGACATTGGGACATATATGATACTATCAAAAATTTATCAAAGTATATGCAAAGGTAACTACTCCGATGGAAAATTTTTAAAATATGATATTAAGTTCTAGTGGATAGAAAAATTCCAAGAAAGTCTGGATCTCCTGAAGAACAATATGGTCACAACACCCATGCTAGTTTTTATAGACTGGAAGACGTAATTTCATGTACATGTTGATGCGTCTTCTGCTGTACTTGGATTTGTACTTGTGCAGCCTGGAAAAATATCGTTTGATCATCCTATTTCCTTTGCTAGCAGGAAATTGTCAACAACATAGAATAATTACACTACAACTGAAAGAGAAGGATTAGCTATGGTGTATGCGCTACATAAATTTCGACACTATTTGTTAGGTGGACATTTCAAGATGTTCACATACGATTCATCGTTGAAATACATGGTGAACAAGTCAGTTTTGGGGGGGAATATTTTCCTGTGGATCCTCCTTTTCTAGGAATTTGATTTTGAATTTATTGTTAATCCAAGATGACTAAACTCAGGACTAGACCACCTGTTGAGGCTTGAAAGTGGAGAATAACTTGTGAACCTTTATGATAGTGTTCTTGATGCGCAACTATTTGTGATCATGATGTTTGGTAATCATTACAAATATATTATACATTTCTTGAGTATGGGATATGCATTAGAATGATTTAGTACTGCATAGAAAATACAATTAGTGGTGCGAGCTTCAGATTTCCAATTGATAGTTGAAAAACTATATAAAATGGGACCCGATGAAATTCTTTGTCGTTGTATATTGAAACACGAGCGACCAATGATATTGAATGAAGCACATGCTGGTGTCGTAGGAGGCCATTATGTTGGAAAAGATACAATGCACAATCTATTGCAAGCAGTATTGTGGTGGCCCACTTTGCATGCGGGTGCTAAAGAATATTGTCGCAATTGCAATATCAGTTAGAGAAATGGAAAGCCATCGCGGCGAGATAAAATGCTGCTAGTACCTTAGATAACTTTGTAGGTATTTGAAAAATGGTTTGTTGATTTTGTCGGACCTATTAACCCACCAAGAAAGTGAACATGTGCAAGATATACTATTACTGCGACAAATTACCTGACTAGATGGGCCAAAGCAATGTGAGTAAAGGATTGCACTACTCCAAGCTGCCAATTTTTTGTTCAACAATGTTGTAAATAGATTCAAATACCTGAATAATTTGACAAGTGATCAGGGCACACAATTTGTCAATCAGCTGATCGAAGAATTAACTAAAGAATTCCATATCTAGCATAGAAATTCAACACCATATCACCCATAAGCGAATGGTGTTGTCAAAGCATTCAACAAGATCCAAGAGAATGCATTGACAAAAATTTACAATGTTCAAAGAGAATACTGGGACTACAAATTTTTTGCGGTACTGTGAGCATATCGCACGACCTGTAAGAGGTTGACAGGAAAAACTCCATTCCAACTAGTGTATGGACAAGAGGGTGTTATGCCGATGATGATACCCAGTTTAAGGATTGCTGCAATTACTGAAATGAATGATAATGGTGCTATAGAAGAAAGATTGTGACAACTTGCGTAGTTGGAGGAAGAATGTTTTGCCGTAGGTTATCACTAGAATGTTGAGAAGGAATGATAGAAAGTATGGCATGACTGACACATTAAGAATAAGCAATTTCAGGTCAGAGGACTTGTCCTTCTTTACGATATTAAGTTCTTAAAACATCCTAGCAAGATGAAAACACATTGGTTTGGGCCTTATGTTGTCATTCAAATCACCAAAGGAGGCGCTGTACAACTGGAGAAATTAGATGGAACACCTTTCAAAGGAATGGTGAATGGATGTCGGCTAAAGTCTTACCACAATAGCCACGACTTGGTCAATTGGAAAAAAAGTAAAATATTTATGAGTGTTTATGTTTTGTGTCATAGACAATGCATCTATCAAGGAAAAAGAAAAGTGTTCACAGACTATTTGTCTGTCGTAGAAGAAAAATGGTGGCACACAATATTCATCTTTCGCAAAGGAAGAAATGTGGCGAAGGACAAATACCTATCACAGGAAGAAATGAGCCATCACATGAGGAAATTTGGTCACAAAAATATAGCTGGTAGTATTTGAATTAAGGAAGTGAGAGATTTCAACGTCGTACTTTTTGGTCACTTCCGTCATTATTGCACAATAACTACCACTGATGTGAAAAACAAAGTGACGGTTGAGTGGCGGTTTCCTTGTAATGATTCGAACGACCACCCCATGTGTTGGAAATCGCTGCCACCTTTCCAATTTATTTCTTGCTCATGTGAAGGAAAGAATGGTTGAATGGGTGAATGCATATCATCTTTGTGTCGAATTTTTATTCATTATGCTTGCACCCAAATGAGTAAACCGAGCAGTTGTGTATTCAATAATAAGAGATGAGGTGATTTTTCTCAAAGTATGGTCATCTCTATCTCTAGTACACAGATTGCTGTAGAATCCAACATCGAGACACCTTCAATGACAACCATTATGGAAGACACTACTGCATTTGTTCCACCATAGGCCATGGTTGCAGAAGAAGCTGAACTTATACCATTCATCCCTGAAGTGAGGTTACGACTAGACCCACCTAGAATGTCGAAGAGGAAATGGTCTAGTATCCACAAGAAAGCAACAACACCACCACCAGAAGTTGAAGAACCAGGCTCCGTGAGCATGCTACTAGACTATGTTCCACCCAGACCAGCTAACGCGAATAAGATTCGAATTGCCAAGAATGTAAGGTACCCACTGATAGCATCGACCGTCATAAAAGGATTTATAATAATGGTGAAAATACTCCCAAATTATATCAAGAAGATGACCTTTATCGACCACAACCTACGAAAATTTCCAGACTTCGCAATAGAGAAATACATGGTTGATGTCCGCGAGGTAGAGGATGACCCTACCCACTTAGTTCCAATGGAATGGGAAAGATGGGTGGAAAAGGATGGGTTTCTATCACTGATGCACATGCAACATTTTGGCAGAAGCATAGAGGTGAATGCATGTGTTAAACCATTGCTGGTATCATTCCATGGTGGATTTCTATGGGTCGACCGAAATATTTCTATGGATGTCGAGCTTATAATAGCGATTAAGGGTCTCCCACTTGCAGGCATCAACTCGACACCATTTTTTGCTGGAAAAGAACATGATAGTTTATTCATGAATAAGATGAAAGAAAAGTATGACTTGACGAGAGACACCTGAGTATTTTCCATTGCCTCTATCAATGACTACACTGTTAGGTATGCATATAAAGTTCTATCTAGCAAATTGCTGTGAAAGATGCGACTGGACAAGGGCACCACAAGGATGATTGTTGCGACAGAGTTATGTGCAGTAGGTGTTCAACTCAACTGGTCGCAATACCTGCTAAACGAACTATTAGCATATGTGGAGGAGGCATAGGATAAAGGTAGCACATTTCATTGTTCATGGCTACTTATTTTGATTTCGTTTGTCGCATGGGCAGAAACAACAAACTACCAAGGGGTGGATGTGCCCATTTTATGTCGAGGAGATCAATACCAGAATATTTGGTTTGATAAAGAATTCAAGCAGAGGAAACAATACAACACTATATATATATATTTTTACATGCTGAGGCCCTACAACATCATGTAATAAATCACGCTAGAATTACTGAGGCGACCGTTATGCAGTTCAGAAACATTATCAAATTTTTGGTAGGGGCCCATCATATATTTTTGTAGCCGTGACAAGAATCACAACTCCAATGGTTTGTGACATAGTATCAGCCATCGACTGTAAAAATTCATGCCATTATTCAAGATTGGCTAGAAGAATGCAGAGTTCCTATCACAGATGATCAACTATCTGGAGACGAAGAGGTATAATGGGATGAGCTATCGACACAAAAGGATGAGAGCTAGGGAGAGAATCCACTAGAGGAAACCCCATGAGAAAACCCATAAAATATACACATTGAGTCAAGCATGACTCCAACGGACCCAATGGCAGGGAAAAAGAGGAAGCAGACAAAGAAGTCCGTGAGGAGTCATAAGAAGAGAAAATGTGAGAAATCATATGGAACTGTTGGCCTTACCAATGATGATTATATAATTTTAATGGATACAATGGCATAGGTCACCAATCAAATCCTCAAGAATATAGATGAGTGACAAACACATCTAACCTGCATTATCACAAATTTATTGCAAACACTATGTAAGGCAATGAAATAAGTAAGAATGGCGATTGACTATAGAGCACAATTTCCTGAGTTGCAGGACTTAGATGGCTCGTTGAAGGAGAAAAATAGTGACGTGTCTACACCCATACCACCAATAAAGACTCAAGTGTTGGGTGAATCACTCGACTTGGGGACAACATAGCTGAATGCCATGGTAAAAAACATGGGCCATGTCACCATAAATTTCTCTGCTATGCCGATGTATGAAATGTATGCCATTCATAATGTCATAGTGGTGTAAATGAAGTTCATAGAGGGCGCATGGGTAAAGAACATTAGAGAATCAAATAGGATTGTTCATAAGATGAAGAAAACTATCAAAGAAGTAGAGTAGAAAGATAAAACTTGGGAGGAGAACATGCACGAGATCAACACAACTGTAACACTTGCTTGTAACAATTTTACTGATGAAGGCATTACCCATGAGATGTTTGCAGAAGCCAAAGAATTTTGACTTGGCGATATTTTAGACAACCTTCACAATAAAGTTGTGGAGTTGGAATTACAAGTGACACACAATACACCTCTAGAATTACTAGAAGAGAGAAAAAAAGCAACAACAAAAGTTGCGAAGAGAATAAAATAGGCGGAGGCACTTTGTGCCAAAGCACTCGAGCAAGTTTCTCAGACGTGGGAAGATTTGATTAACAATTAAATGTTAAATAAATTCATAGAAAAACTATGCATTGCTGAGAAATAGGTGAACCAACTGAAGAATGAGATGAATAAGCTTCCATTAGTAGAGAAAATGGCTAAGTTTGCCAACATGAAGAGGCTATAGCAACGGGTCACAACACTTCAAACACAATAACAAAGAGGACTGACAGGGTTGCATAACTACAAGAAGAGGCAGAGAAAATTACATGTATTATTCAACCTGTACACCAAAAAGTGTGACAAAACACATCAGTTCTGAACTTGTGGAAAATTTTAAGAAGACGGAAGCGAAAATACACGAGGATACTGAGTGTATAGTGAAAATATTTTCGGATTTTAAAAGTAAGGTTCTAATAATGGAGGTTTCATACTAATGTGGCTCAGGACGAGCCACCGGTGAGTGGTGGGGGCATGTTGGCCCTAGGAAAAGTTAATCAGAATTCAGCCAAAATTCTACTCGGGAAGATAAAGAATCCGATCGCAAGATAGAAAAGATGAGTTACGACGGAAGAAGAGATGCAATGGAAGATAAGCTACGACAAAAGTATCCACAATGGAAAGATTTGCGAAGAGAATGTTGTGATAGAAGAAGAGTAGAGCAGTTGAAAATGACATCTCAATTGATTATGGGTAAGGAGTTAGTTAGAATAAAGGATGCTTTTGGTAAAATGCACAATTGTATTTTAGGCCGATAGTGCCTATTTTTAGTTGTAATTGAATGTACGAGAATAGAAATGACAGCCTTTTGGCTAACATAAAAGAGTCAGTTGATTAGGACATGTAGAAGCTTATAAAAGGAGAACCCAAGCTATGTGCAGGACTGGCGTTGGTTATCAATTATTTTGTTAGATAAGTAGTCCGTTGGTTGGTTAAGCTACTGTGTTGGTAGATAAGAGAACATGAGAGCTATTTTATCTAGAGGAATGATCCAGGCTGTGTGCATATCGATAGAGGAGTGAATAAGAGAGGAAGTATCTAGACCCAAAAACAGAGAGCATGAGGGGAGATAAGTCTTTCTGAATTGTAAAGAATACCTAGAGAAGAGTATGCAAGCTGAGTGCCCAGAAAAAGGGTGCTATCATATTTCTCATGCCATATAAAGAGCGCCTTTGTGATTTTTCCCAGATGGGTTTCCATGATAACCATTGTCTTTGTGTGTCATTGATTAATGTGTTTATGTCTATTGTGTGCATGTTGTGAATAAGTAAAAATGAATAGGTCGCACCGCATCCATTTATGAAGAATCCCATATATGTGTGTGTGTGTCACACTTATTATTGAATGAACATGTGCTAAGGAATTTATGTTGATTATTATAATATGGGTCGACTGGTAATTAGAATGGTATCTTGAATGAATAGACAAGGGTTAAAAAGTATAATCCTCGGTTTCGATCGAGTGTTGTGATAAGATACCATGAGAGTAGAAAACTCC
This sequence comes from Pseudotsuga menziesii, assembly GCA_001517045.1. Lineage (NCBI taxonomy): Eukaryota > Viridiplantae > Streptophyta > Pinopsida > Pinales > Pinaceae > Pseudotsuga > Pseudotsuga menziesii. The sequence continues at coordinate 550,426 of LPNX010797569.1, forward strand.
ACCTAACTACATAAACTTGGTTCTAGCAGTTCTCCATAAGATATCTTGGGTGAGACTGCATTTGCGTTGTAGGTGCTACTGGATGAGCCCTATGTTTGGCCAATATCTGGGCCTTTGTTGATGACCAAGGATCTGAACCTGGGTCGATAGGAGGTGAAAGACAACATATTCCAATGAAAACATGTTTGGAGTAAAAAAGGAAGGCAATAGGTTCTAGATCTAAGCCATATATATTGATTACTGAGTGCTCCTAAAAAGGATACCAGCCCCCCATTATAGTTTCTTGAATCAATTGCATCAACTCTTTCGAGAATACCCTTGGAGGAGGAGCACCATGCAAAATAGTACAAATGATGTGCATGAATTTGTTCAAAAAATAGCTAAACCCTTAATTATTTGGTTGTCTTCTTACCTTATGGGTCCTAATCCACCATTGATCTTATTGTACCTAAATATTCTGCCCTTGAATTCTACCATTGATCTTATTGTACCTAAATCTTCTGCCACTTGAATTCCAAGTTCTTGGAAGTACAAATCTTGATGAAATAATATATACAAGCTATGACTAATATATGAAATTCTTAGTTGTTGTAAAATTTATCAACCGACCATGAATATTTTTTTCCAAGAACTATGCATAGCTAAATAGGCCATGAGTATTTACGAGGGAGGGAAAATGGTAGCCAAAAATCCTAATAGGGTCTCAACTACTGCTTTGTCATGATCATACACTAATACATTTGGGCGGATTTTTCTAAGAAATATTTCCACGTTTTGAACATTCGTGGATTAATACTTCATTTTTTTTTTATCTTGGCAGAAAAACTGTGGCAACATCGACGTTTTTAATTTGCAATGAACTTTCATCTCTATATCAACGATATATGGCTATCTTTAATTTAACATTCTTATTTATTTAAATCTAATTATTTAAAAGGGGGCACAGTTGGGACCTCATCGTGGGAAATAAAATGAACTTATTTTGACTTACATATTGACATTTGAGGTAATTTCTATAGATTCGACATGATCACTTTGACTTGCCGAGCATACTACCTTTGGCAGAATCCTTCAAATGCAAGAAGCAAATATTCAAATTATTGGATTTATGGCAAAGTAGGAAGGCTATATGACAACAGGAGATCTAATTTTTTATGGACACAGATCAGAGCAGGCAATTAAGAAAATGAGTCACTTGGACAAGAATTCCACAAAATATTTAGCATAATCTCATATATAATGAATGCACCTACGAAAAACTAATACAATTAATCGTTTAAACTACTAGTAGAAATCACACCCACCAAACCAATGCCATATTTCAACGACTCTTGGTTGTTTATGCGCGGGTCAGTAAAAATGCATCCTTTTTTGGCCATAAATAGTTTTTTATTTCCATGTCTTAGGAGGCCGACCTCATCACCAATTTATTTTTGTTATCATTAACCAAAATTTATTTAATTTTCCACATCATCATCATTTTAATTTTATTTTTTATGCCAAGAATTGGCCTTCTCTTATGCCTGCATACCCTTCTTCAACTGCTTGTATGGGGGTCTTTGATCTTCCAATAAGTATGACCGCACTGTCCATCTTCAAGGTGCCAATAGGTGATGTATTTAGATGCCTGCAGGTGGTGTTGAGAAGATGCCCGCAATAGGCAATATATTATGCCCACAATAGTTTCTATCATGCCTGCAAGTTTCCTCATTTAGCATGCCTGCATGATCTTCTGGAGATGCCCGCAATATTTTCCTTGTCCACTATTTTATCATGCCCATAGCCATCTCTTTCATCAAGTTTGCTTGTCTATTGTCATGTCACCATCTCCTTGTCATCTTTGCGCCAACATCTTTGTCTTGCCCAAATCATCTTCAAATGACCAAAGAATGGGTCATTTGACTCTCTAGATGTTCCATGCTTGTCAATGTCATTATGCATGTCTTTAGTCATTTCTGTCTTTCATATCTTGTTCCAATTACACCTTGCCATGTCATCATGCTTAGACACCTCTTTGAATCTCTGTTTATTATTTATTGTTTTAATGAAATAATCAATTAAAACTTTTTCTATACATTGCATCTCTCCAATAGTAAGATGTGTCTCTTCAAAACTCTATCTTAATTCCTTTTATTAAATTTTTGTTTATTTTTCTAAATACATTCCTGTAGCTTCTTATTTAATAAACTCGATTTATTATTTTTCACTAACTTTGTAGGTCCATCTTTTGCATATATGACCATCATAATTCAAACTGAAAGTATGGATGGATAGCCACCTCAACAAGGATCAGATCCATGTCACCTTTTGAACTTTTTGATACACACACATTATCTAGAGATTATTTGAAAATAGACTTCCAAACTATTTAATTTAACACTTAGATACAATTGTTTTTAACTTGTAAAAACAATTTTTCTTCTACTTTGGAAGATTGATTTCTCCCTCATGTGATCACCATAAGGAAACCTACAAGCATGGCTAGATAGCCATTTCAACAATGAACAAAACCATATCACGAGATAAATCTTTTGACACACACAACCTTTGGCAAGCATTTCAAAATATCTTCTCAACCTCTTTTGAACATCAAAATAATGTTTCTTCCCATTTTGGCAGACTCCTATTTCACATGTGTGAACACTCTATGGAGACCTGAAGTCATGAGCAAATGGAAAAATTACCAAAGAATGGATCCATGACATTTGATAAATTTACTTGCACAAAGACAACCCTTGGTGGGCATTTCCAACTGACCTCTCAAACTCCTGTTTTTAAGACAGTCAATTTTCTTTTGTTCTCATTATGCAAAATATTATTTTTCCCATTTTTGGCAGATTGATATTTTGCATATGAGACCATCATAAGACAACTTGAAGGTATGGATGGATAGTCAGTTCACCAAGGAACATGCCTATGCTACCTGATGATTTTTATCATCAGAATAACCCCTCCTTGTAGGCATTTCAAAATGCCTTTTCAATTTCCTGAATCTAACAACCAATTTTCTTGTGTTCTTAAAATGCAAAATAATATTTTTCTTACTTTTGACAGATTTATATCTTTGTCATAAAATATGGCACATGATAACTGAGACCATGGTTAGATGCACCCATCGACAAGCTATAGCCTAACACTTTCATATTATTTTTCTCATCATCCTATGAGATAGGGAGGGAATTCCCCTGAGGCCATTAAAGCCGTTTTGCCAATACTGGAATAGTGCAAAACAGCCTAAAACTCTGTTTTGTCAGACCATTATCTTTGTCATCAAATATATTCTTTAAGAACTGAGACCATGGTGAGATATCCTCTTCAACAATATGTAGGATGATAGATTCAGATAATTTTTATCATACACCTATAAGGTACGGCGGGCATTTTCCCAAGGCCACATGAGCCAATTTTTCACCAAATTACCATATTTTTCCAAAATGATTGTCATTAATGTTGTCATCAATGAAAATCCTATGCATCACAGTATTCATGTTTTTCTTTATAAAAAATGGTATATAATATACTGCATTTAGAAATATACTTATATCTAATGTATTTGACAAGTTACTGTTTGGTATTGGTGTAGGTAAGACAATTACTTGTCACTACATGGATTTTTCACTATGAATGAAAATGCAAGGAAGCTTGCTTAGTTTAGAGCGGAATTAGAGGTGAGGGGAGATTGGAAACTTTATTTCCCTTGCTCTGATTGCAGGAGCTTGCAAAGAAGAAGAATTTTAATAACGACAACTGAAATAAATTTAAGGGAGAAGGGGCACGTCGAAGGGGGTTATGAATATCGTCCCTTGGTAAGAGGTTATTCAATTTTTAATGTACTCTATGTAATAGTCATCATGTCATGAATTTCAGTAAAATGTCTTATCATTTTATTATATGTTCTATACACACTAATTTTACTACGTTGTTTGTAAATATATAGACAATGACCCCAAAATGTCGCCTTCTAGAGAGTTATTTGCTAAGTACTAGCAGAAATAATCAATTACAGGGTGACGAACATCTAGATCAGAATATTGAAGCTGATCAAGTTCTTAATGATGATATGGATGGAGATAAGGTTAGTGATACAAATCAGGAAGATGAGATACATAGATTGATCCAAGACACATTTGCTCCAATGGATGATGAAAACCAGGATGATAGTCATGATGTTGATCTTGTACTCAAGAAGTCACATCAACCTCTTTATGAAGGCTCAAAAACAAATCTTATATCTTCTATAATGTTTTTAGTGAAATTGAAGGTTTTGAATGTGTTGAGGCTTGGAAAATCGCAGGTGGCAACAGCAAGGGATTCTCCCCAGTCAACGTTCCCAATTAGCCCGTGACTGTTTGGTGTAGGGAATCCGTCCGATTTGCGGTCCGGCTACCGTAGGTCTAGTAACAAAAATAAAGGTTTTACCGGTTGCGGCCCGGTACACTATATGTATTTTTGTATTTCTCACTTAAAATATGGTATGCAAGTGCCTACCTATATGCATATTTGATAAAGAATGCCAGGAGTATTCACAAAGTGATGCGCAGGTTCTTACCTCTCGTGTTAAAACTCACAAGCATCTAAATCACATACATTTTAGAAATAAATTACTAACTAAACTATCTCTAGAGAGCTAGATATTAATTCATGAGTAATGCAACGCTGTCCACGTGTTATGGCAAATCATAGATAGCTGTTCTTATAACCAAAACATATAAACATGAATAAAAGTAACATATAAACATGAATAAAAGTATGCATGATAAGATAGCTCATCAATAGTTAAAAAAAAATCCCATTACTCATAGTGGAAAAACATCAGAGATTGTACTGGAGAACATTCAGGCAAGAACATAGGTTCAGAAAGTTAGAACACCCTCATAGTTAATGAAACACAGTCGAAAACGAAATAGTTCCCATTCAACATTGTTCATTTAATCACATTAAGGTATTCCACATAGCACTTTCTCCAACAGGTAAAATTTTCAATTTCTGGTTGTAAAACGAAATAGTTCCTCTTACAAGCAATAGTTTACAAGTTTTTTCTAGGGAAAAAGCCCCTGTGAGTTCTAAATTTCCAATATTTAAACTAAAACAGTTAACCGGTTGGGCTGCTCCCAAACGTGTGACCTTTCGGTCCCCCAAACATTTAATATCCCTATTTTATCTTTTCTGTGCGCACTGATGATCCATTTAGTAACTGACAGATCTTCCAGGTCTGTGCATTTTGTCGCTATTGATTTTGCCTTCTACTTCACGTGCCCTCTTGGCGATCCTACCGGTTTCGGTTCGATCTTCGCCAAAATTGCCCAGCTCCCTTCTGCCACTTGTTTCCCCGCTAGGCTTTTGTGTAGTAATTATTTGTAAAGTTTCTTGAATCCATTTGCAAGCAAACAACGTCTATCATTCATTGGGACTGTATTTTCTATAAAAATAGACTACATTCACCCAAACAAGTAATCATAAAGAGAGGCCATGTACTGCATTACTGTTATGAGAAATTTAACAAGTGCCGACACCACTATCTCGTCCATACACGAGTTCGAAAACCTCATCAACGACTGAAAAAGAAAACTCATCGGTGGCTCACAACACTAACATCGGTAGGGTAGACTCATTTAAAGTCACATAAGCGGGTCTTAATAGGTGATGGGCACTGCGAAACCATTTAAGCTGATTGGATTCAGAAGATTTATGGCCTAAAAAAAAATGGGCGGGAAGGCTTCCAGTTGGAAATCGGAAAGACATCGACTTCAGAAGACAAGTGATTTGCACAGCCGCAACGACGGAAGGAAAAAGGCTACAGACACGTGATTGAAAACTGACACTCATCGGTGGGTGGAGCAATTACAATTTGGGTACTTAGCTGCTTTGGGAGCCACAATGGCGAAAGATAAACACACAACCGCCTCCGATCAAAACATACTTTGACGCCCGATCAATAAAAATGCCAAGTGTTTGAAACAACTTTATTTATTTATTTTAAAAATAGCAATGGTAAAAAAAACAAAACTGTTTTACCTCTGAAATAGCGGCTTTCCAAACAACAAATGGTCCGATTCATCTTTGACTATCAAAAGAAAACAAAACAGACTCTGAAATCCACGACCCATAGCCATTACAAACATAAGCAATTTCTGAAAACAGGTCGAGAGTTAATCTTCAAAATAATCCAAAATTAAAGCATGACCAAAAGTTTATGGATCCAAACGATTCAAAGCATCATTAAAATCATAAGGTGGGGGGGGTCCAAAATTTGAAAAAATTGAGGGAAAATAGTTGCGGCTGCAACAATTGGCGATTACCTGGTGAACCCAGATCTCTGGACGACTATTCCCTGAGTGACCGACTGTTTAACAATAAACGTACCTACTGAATTCTTCCAGCTATCTGGATTTCTCAAATAATGCAGATATGTACTTTTAATCATTGATGATAGTCCTATTTGGGAGAGTGGAAACCAGGATTTTTCAAGTCAAGATAACTCTTTTGAGGCCTAAAGATGAGTTTCATTGTTACCTCTGTCTGCAGGTAGCTACCTATTTGGACACCACAGGATTGTAGCATATGGTAAACAGAAATATTCATTTGTTCCTCATTCCCATGCCACTTTAGCATTTTTCGTGCTTTTGGACTTTTGTCCTTTTCATATGAGTCCTCCTGTATGCCTTTATTTCTGAATTTTAATTCAGGTGCATCTATCCCAAGTGTCCTTTTGTGTGAGAGGTGTATTCATGTTTCAGCTCACGGACGGAGAGGAACTTTCGGCATTTTAGTACTTATATGGTTCCACATTTGTTTTGATTTATAATGCTATCATAGGAGATTTTGACTCTTATTTTCCTTTTGGCATTCTTTTCTTGGCATGGGATCATTTGTATCTAATATATTGTTTACCTTGCTTCTTTCCATGGACCCTTTGCTGTCACTCCCTAGGACATTTTAAATGTGACGTGGATGGAGCCTCAAAATAGTATTCCAGACCCTTTCATTCTGGTTTATTTCACAAGGGTTAAGCAGGACTTCAATGCGTACATAGCTATTCGAGAAAACTGCTAAAATGGAAGAAGTTCTTTTAGATAAATAACAATACACAGTCTTATACCCAAGAACTTCAATCAGTCCAAAATTCTGATGTTCCCCATGCAACCGCGGGTTTTATTGAAATCGATAGAAATTTAAACTAAAACAAAACTGAAAATCATGACTCAAAGAAGAAGGTCAGGCCAGATTATTTATATACACAATAGAAGGACACAAAAATCAGGAAAAATAAGGTTTGAGAACTAAGCCATTTACTGGCAAGTTCTCTTTCAACCCTTGTAAATCTTGCAACCTATAAGTTGAAGGGCCAAGCTTTGCCGCAATCTGAAAGGACCTACCCACAACTGCTGGAATTTCGTGTGTTTTCCTTCCTCATCATGGGGGTGGTCCCATTTAAGGACCAAATATCCCACCTCAAAGTATTTTGTTCCTTCCTTGTGTTTATTGAACCATCTTTTTATTACCTCTTGTTGTTGCTTAAAGCGTTCTCTGGCTTTAGATCGAGATTCTTCTGCTTTCAGGAGATTATATATCCTCATTTGCAAGACTTGATTTTCCAACCCTCTAGATTCTTGGGCTATTATGGAAGAGGGTAACATGATATTGGGGGGAAGAATGGCTTCTTTACCATACACACGGGTATATAGAGGCACTCCTATTGAATACTTGGGGTTGACTCTATCAGCCCAAAGGGCGTTTGGTAGCGCTGAGTGCCAACTCCTCTGGTTTTCTATCACATACTTCTTTAAAAGCCTAATTAGGTTTTTGTTGGTAGATTCAGCTAATCCATTTCCTTGTGGATAATAATTAGCAGAGTAATGCAACTTAATCCCTTTCTCATGAGCAAAAGTAGTTAATTTCATCGAGGAAAAATAAGTAGCATTATCAAAAACTAAAGAAACTGGAACTCCAAAACTGGTCATAATATGGTCTTGTAACAAGTTTATGACCGCGTCCTCATTTATTTTGCGCAGCGGGGTGGCTTCGAACCAGCGAGTGAAGTAATCAGTTGTAGTCAGAATATACTTGTGTTGTAGGGTATAATTCGGTCTTATCTCCCCAATAATATCCAACCCCCATTGCTAGAATGGCTCCGTGATCATCACAGGTTTCAGTGGTCCAGCTGCTTTAGGCTGTCTTCCATTACATCTTTGACAAATGTTGCACTTTGTGACATGGATGCGTGCATCTTTGAAAAGCGTGGGCCAATAGTATCTAACTCTAAGAATTTTGTGAGCTGTAGTATCTCCTGAAAAATGTCCCCCAGCAGGCCCGTCATGCAAATCTGTCATTACCTTCTTTCCATCTTCTTTTTCTAAGCATCTAAGAAGAACTCCGTCGTAATTTTTTCTAAATAATATTCCTTCAATAATTTGATAGGAGGCTGATTTAAGATGCAACACTCTTCTTTGCTTAGAGTTCTAGTGTTCGGGCAACGATCCTGTCTGAAGGTAATGCACAAGATCTCGATACCAAGATTCAGGGGCCGTGAACAGAGGGCATACATCAATCAGATGTAATTCAGCCTCGTCTTCCCAGGCCTGCTCTTCATTGTTTCCATTTTCAGACATTAACTTGCACAATCCTTGCCCTTTAACTATTGCAGCTAGCTTGAACTCGAGGTCATACTCTTGAAGAGCTGTTACCCAATTACCCCTTCTTTCTCCTAACTCCTTCTGTACAAAAAGAGACCTTACAGTTGGGTGTGGGACGATTACCTTGGTTCGGTTTTTTAATATGTAGGGCCTGAATTGTTTCACTGCTTTAAACACTACGTAAGCTTGTTTATCAATCGCCGGGTAACTTAGTTCGGCCCCTTGTAGACCAGTGCTCATAAATTATATGGGGAACTCATCTCCCCCATCTTGCTTCTGAGTAAGCACAACTGCTAGCGAATCATAAGATGCGAACATGTATAGAATCAAATATTTATCGAAATCCAGGATCTTTAGGGAGGGTGCATGCACAACAACAGTTTTTATCTTACCGAATGCATTCTTTTCAACCTCAGTCCACTTGAATTGTACAATTTGCTTCACCATTTGCTGCAGAGGTTTGACAATTTGAGCGAAGTCTGGCACAAATCTTCGCATGAAGTTTATCGTTCCCATAAATGATTGCATCCCCTTTTTATTATGGGGAAAGGGGATCTATTCAATGGCCTTGATCCTTTCTGGGTCTATAGAGATTCCCTTCTTTGAAACTACGTGACCCAGCAACTTACCCTTCGTAACAACGAACACACACTTCTTGGGGTTGAGTGAGATACCATATTTTCTGCAGCACTCAAAAATCTGCTTCAGATGAAATGCGTGCTCTTCTCTCCTCTTTGAGAATATTGTGATGTCATCGAGGTACACTACAACACTGCGGCCAATCAAACCGTGGAAAGCTATGTCCACAGCCCTCTGGAACGTAGCTCCGGTGTTTATAAGCCCAAAGGGCATTCTTTGGTAAGCGAAGGTTCCCCACCTGGTCCTGAATGTTGTCTTCAATCTGTCTTCTTCGGCTACTAATACTTGATTGTAGCCTAAGAATCCGTCTAATAAAGAAAATAGTTCAGAACCTGAGACCATTTGTAGTAGTTTCTCCATGGGTGGAATAGGATAGTTGTCTTTATCTGAAGCACGATTTAAATTTCTGAAATCCACGTATAGCTTGATTTCTCCATATTTTTTTCTTACTGGTACCAGATTTGAGACCCATTCAGAGTGCCTGAACTTAAAAATAATTCTAGCATCCAATAATTTTTTAACTTCAATCTGGATCAGAGGTTCCAATTTTGGGTGCATTTTCCTTAAAGGTTGCTGATAAGGTTTGACTTCGGATTTGATGGGGATAACATGCCGGATGATATTGGTGTCATATGTCTTCAGATCTTCGTATGTCCAGGTGAAAACATCTTTATATTGATAAAAAATACTGATGAACTTATTTCTTTTTACTGGTGAACAACATTTCCCAAGATTCACATATTTGGGTTTTGTCTCAGTCCCTAAATTTATCAATTCAAACTGTAGAGATGAGCTGTGAGTCTTCACGTTTGCTGGTCTTCTAAATTTTTCATTTAAATCAAACATCCGCTCTAAGGTTCTGACTCCTTTAGGGATGAAATTATCAAATTTTAGCTCGGTCTGATGTTCTTCATCATCAATAATTGCCCCTTTAAATACTTCGTCATTCGTTAAGCATTCTATAATCTGTTGATCATCGTCGAACACTCGTAGGTTGGTAATCATGTCTGGAACCGAGGGTCTGAAAAGCAATTCAATGGAGCACCGATTATTAGTAGGTACAAGTCTAGCAGGTAATGTGGCCAACAAGTCAGCAGCTGCATTCTAAGTCTTGGAATTGATATAATATTAAATGCATTAAAACATTTGAGCAAATCCCATACCTCATTTTGATAAGCTTTTAAGTGAGGAGAAATACAATGTATTTGGTTCCGAATATGTTTCACAATTATTTCAGAATCTCTGAAAACTTTCAGATTATTTACCTTTAATTCGATTACTTTCCTTAAACCTTGGACCAACGCTTCATATTCAGCCGTGTTATTTGTACAGTCAAACTCTAACCTACATGAAAGAAAATGTTTGTTCTTTTTGGGATCAATCAAGACGCAGTCGGCCCGTGAGCCTTCTAACGTTTTAGAACCATCAAAAAATAGTGTCCAGAAATCACTAACTACTGTGCAGAGATTTACATCTACTCCTACTGCTAAGTCTACTATTTTACAATTGATTTCATTAGCCTGTGAAAAATGAAGGAGATCAGGTTGAGCGTCTGATGTATCACTGGCTTCTTCTGCTTGGTAATTTCTCGGTTCTAACTCAATAAAGTAATTTCCCAACACAGAATCCACTGTTTTGTTCTTTTCCTCGAGCAGAGTAACGTTGTATTTCATATGGGGCTCCCTTAAAATTTTGATTTGATTTGGGCTTCCTTTATATGGGAGCCACAGATGCGACCAGTCTAAGGCAAAATATCCGTTTAGCTTTACCGACCAGTCTCTGCTCAGAACAAGCCCATAAGCGTCTGGTATATCAGCCACCATGATATCAATAACTCGACACACCTTATCATTTGAAGACAGGAGAACTAGGACATCCTCCATTTCCCCAATCACCTTCACATTCGTCCTATCCAACTGAACAACCCTCCAAGTGGATGGGCTGCCCATTTATACTTTTGCAGACTGATATTGGCATGACGTTAACCGATGCCCTTGAGTCTACCAGGAAATTATGTACGTTGTGATTAAAAATTTCAAACGTGAGGAGGAAAGGTGGATTCTTGTTCTTAGACTTACCCCAATGCTTGCTTCCCCGATTTCTTCTTCTTCTTTGGGTTGATTGTCAGTGGGCAGCCTCTCCTCTGATGCTTCAAGCGCTTTCAAAAGTTTTTCTTTCTGTTGCGGCACCTTACACATTTCAAATAATGAGATATTCGCCCTTACCTTCTTTATATCTTCCACGATGTCATAATCCATCTGAGGTTCTATGGGTAGCGGTTTATCAACATTCATCCTTTCTTCATTGTGCTTGGCCAGCATATCATTCTGTCTAGGATCTTGGCTGGTGATAGTGAATTTAGGAATTTTATCAGCTGAGGAATTATTCTGAAATTTTTTAACATTTTTCTGAAGCCTTTTAATCTTTTGGAGCATGAGACTGTCTTCTTTCACCAACCCTTGGATTCTGGTTGTTACATTTGTTTCCATGACGTCCTCGTACTCCCAATTCCTTTCTTCCTCAGCGTCGAATAGCGAGACAGAATTCCATAGAACCATGGTCTCATCCTGTTGTTCTTTTGTTGACGCCTTACTGTCCTTTCTTTCTTCATATACATATTCTGTTAATTTAGAATCCAACAGCTGATTCATCATTAACGTCATTGAGTTTATCCATTGAGGACAATTCTTTTTAGAGTGAGGTTGTTGGTGGAACGTGCAAAAATTGTCCATTCCGACCTCTGTTAAATTCATAGATGCTGAATTGTGCGGAGGGGGTTGGGATTGATTGTTGTCCTCCCGTTTCTTGTAATAGGGCTTGTAGAACTTTTGGGATTCCTTTTCTTTCTCCAAGTCTATGATTTTGTTAGAAAGCTTCTGTATCATTTTTGCCATACTTTCAAAATCTAGTGACTGCTCTTCCTTGGGCTTAGTAAACAATAAGGCTTTCCTTCCCACATTTTTTTCTCCTGATCATTCGGGATAGGCTTCGATACTTTCCCTTTCAGCTTCTACCTTTTCTGCCTCCTCATAAGTCTCTGCTAAAGTGGGTTTGGCCTTCATTTTGGCGAACATGGCCAGCTCGGGCCCTAAAGCCGAGGTATAATATTCAATCAAGACTTTATTCGAAGGTCTGTCATCTTCAGAAAAATTCTTGAGGTACACTGCAAATCTTTGGGTGAAGCTGTGCACCTTCTCTTTTCTCTCTTTCTTTAAGGCACATAGTCCTTTCATGAGGGCTGCATGAGTCTTTTGGGCCGCATAGTTACTTCTAAAAATCCCCTCAAAGGTATCCCAATCAGGGACAAAGTTTGCAGGCAAACCAAAGTACCATGATGTTGCAGTTCCTTTAAGGGTGTGCAGGAAAAGTTTGCAAACTACATCCTCATGCTCCCCAGCCCTTAACCCTTCTATTTCCAAATAGAAACTTTGCAGGTGGTCGTCTACTAGTATCTTCTCATTTGGGTTGAATTTGGGCAGCATCTTTTCAAAAGATTGGGGTAAATCGTGCAGCGGAGGTGCTAGGTTTAAAGGTAATCTGGATTTCCAGGCAGGTGGTGGGTTCGGTGGGTTGGGTGGTTGATTTGCGTTTATGCCTTCCATGATTCTGGGTGGAGAGTGAGGTGGTGAGCGGATAGGAGTATGAACAGGAGAACTGTGAGGAGTATCGGGGCCTTCTTGATTCAAAGGTAGTACAACTTCCTATAAGGTTGTTTCTACGAGTTCTTCCCAATCCCCAACCAGCACTGAGTCTTCCAATATAGGACGATCCTTCCTTTTATATTCTCTTCTGGGAAATTCAAGGATGATAGGAAATCCTCCAATCTTCTTCACATATGCCCTAGTGTGTCTTCTCAGGTTATTAACAACTTCGTTGTCGACAGAAAACAAATGTTCTCTACGCTCTTCTTCCAGAATTGGATTAGGAAACACACTGGCTTCTGCACTGTTACTGGTGGAATAGTTTCGGGAAAACGGGTTTCCTTGGCCAGCCATGCACTGATGGCCCTTCTTTCTAGCACCAGAAACTGTTGAGGCCTGGAAAATCGCAGGCAGCAACAACAAGGGATTCTCCCGAGTCAACGTTCCCAATTAGCTCGTGACTGTTTGGTGTAGGGAATCCATTTTGTTTGTGGTCTGGCTACCGTAGGTCTAGTAACAAAAATAAGGGTTTTACCGGTTGTGGCCCGGTCCACCGTATGTATTTTTGTATTTCTCACTTAAAATATGGTATGCAAGTTCCTACCTATATGCAGATTTGATAAAGAATGCCAGGAGTATTCACAAAGTGATGCGCAGGTTCTTACCTCTCGTCTTAAAACTCACAAGCATCTAAATCACATACATTTTAGAAATAAATTACTAACTAAACTATCTCTAGAGAGCTAGATATTAATTCATGAGTAATGCAATGCTGTCCACGTGTTATGGCAAATCACAGATAGCTGTTCTTATAACCAAAACATATAAACATGAATAAAAGTATGCATGATAAGATAGCTCATCAATAGTTAAAAACAAAATCCCATTACTCATAGTGGAAAAACATCACAGATTGTACTGGAGAACATTCAGGCAAGAACATAGGTTCAAAAAGTTAGAACACCCTCATAGTTAATGAAACACAGTCGAAAACGAAATAGTTCCCATTCAACATCGTTCATTTAATCACATTGAGATATTCCACATAGCACTTTCTCCCACAGGTAAAATTTGCAATTTCTAGTTGTAAAACGAAATAGTTCCTCTTACAAGCAATAGTTTACAAGTTTTTTCTAGGGAAAAAGCCCCTGTGAGTTCTAACTTTCCAATATTTAAACTAAAATAGTTAACCGCTTGGGCTGCCCCCAAACGTGTGACCTTTCGGTCCCCCAAACGTTTAATATCCCTATTTTATCTTTTCTGTGCGCACTCATGATCCATTTAGTAACTGAAAGATCTTCCAAGTCTGTGCCTTTTGTCACTATCGATTTTTCCTTCTACTTCACGTGCCCTCTTGGCGATCCTACCGGTTTCGGTTCGATCTTCGCCACAACTGCCTAGATCCCTTCTGCCACTTGTTTTCCTGCTAGGCTTTTGCACAGTAATTATTTGTAAAGTTTCTTGAATCCATCTGCAAGCAAACAACGTCTATCATTCATTGGGACTATATTTTCTATAAAAACAGACTACATTCACCCAAACGAGTAATCATAAAGAGAGGCCATGTACTGCATTATTGTTATGAGAACTTTAACAAGTGCCGTCGCCACTATCTCGTCCATACACGAGTTCGAAAACCTCACCAACGACTGAAAAATAAAACTCATAGGCAGCTCACAACACTAACATCGGTAGGGTAGACTCATTTAAAGCCGCATAAGTGGGTCTTAACAGGCGACGGGCACCGCAAAACCATTTAAGCCTATCGGAGTCGGAAGATTTATGGCCTAAAAAAAAATGTGCGGGAAGGCTTCCAGTCAAAAATGGGAAAGACATTGACGTCGGAAGACAAGTGATTTGCATGGCCGCAACGGCGGAAGGAAAAAGGCTACAGACATGCGATTGAAAACCGACACTCATCGGTGGGTGGAGCAATTACAATTTGGGTACTTAGCTGCTTTGGGAGCCGCAATGGTGAAAGATAAACACACAACCGCCTCCGATCAAAACATACTTTGACGCCCGATCAATAAAAATTCCAAGTGTTTGAAACAAATTTAAAAAAAAAAAATAGCAATGGTAAAAAAAAATAAAATTGTTTTACCTTTGAAACAACGGCTTTCCAAACAACAAATGGTTCGATTCGTCTTTGACTATCAAAAGAAAACAAAACATACTCTGAAATCCGCGACCCACAGCCATTACAAACATAAGCAATTTCTGAAAACAGGTCGAGAGTTAATCTTCAAAATAATCCGAAATTAAAGCATGACCAAAAGTTTACAGATCCAAACGATTCAAAGCAGCATTAAAATCATAAGGGGGGGTCCAAAATTTGAAAAAATTGGGGGAAAACAGTTGCGGCTGCAACAGAATGGTTTATCAAACACCTGTCTCACACAGATACTAAGGTATGTAATTTGTTAATTATTTATGTCTGCATGTTCACATGTACATAAAGGGTTGAAAGTTTTCCTATATAGCTATTGTTATCTAATTTGTAAAGTATGGATGCGATATTGATGATTAATATTGTTTACATTGACTTATTCTTTTGAATTTTGTACATTGTTAGGTGAATTTCTATTACCAACGTGATAGGCTCATAGGATGATGAGAAAAATTATCTGAGAGTGATAGGCTCTATTATGTTGGTTGGTGCATCCAACCATGGTTTCATATTTCTGAAAGAGACTCCGAGGAGGAAGATATCAATCTGCCAAAAGTGCCTCTCACCTTCATTTGCACTATCCCAGTAAAGGGCCCGCCAAGGTGAGATGATGAGGTTGCATGAGAGAAGATTGGCATGGTTGATTCAGTTTGATATTCCTCACATTTTGGATGTCTCACTCTCCAATTTTGATGAAAAAAATAAGATCACCTTGGTGACTTAGGGTTTGAAGATATTTGTCTAAGTGTCAATAAGTAGTTTGGAAAACCACTTTCAAATGCCTTCCAAATGTTGGGTGTATGTCAATAGGTTCATCAATTGGCATGGATTTTTTCTTTGTTGAAATGGCTATCCAACCATACTTTTAGGCTGAGTTACAATGGTCACATATGCAAAATATCAATCTACCAAAAGTGGGAAAAATACTATTTTGCATATTCAAAAACACAAGAAAATAACCTAAGTGTTGAGAAGAGGATTTTGAGAGGTCGTTTGGAAATTCCCACCAAGGGATGTCCTTGTGAAAATAAATTTATCAAATTTCATGGATCAAAGGCCACCTGGACCAGTTTTCCAACACTTAACCGTGTCCAAGAATTTCTCCAAGGTTTATCCTGAAACCCTATTTTGGCAGACTTATAACTTTCTCCTAAGAAAGGATTAGGGAAAATTGAGACCATGGCTAGATAGCTAGTTCAACAAGCTATAGCCTGATATGGTGGTGCAGGAATTCTATTCAAACCATGAGTTATGGCCAGCATTCTCTTAGAGTATTTTGACTACTTTTTCATACTTAGTCAATTTCCAAAGTTTCACAAAGTTGGTAGGTTGACATCTTCCTCCGTAGAGGCTCTCTGGTGAGGAAATTGACATGGTTGTATGCTCCATACAACACTATAGAGACTCACAATATCAATACATTTTCCCCATCATCCTATGAGGCATGGCGGGCATTTCCTTAAGGCCACTTGGGCAGATTTAACACCAATTCCATACTTAGACAAATTTCTCAATTTGGACTAATCTGCCTAAAAAACCGTTTTGGTAGGTCCATAAATTTTTCTTCATCCACTTCCAAGACAATATGAAGACATGGTTAGGTAGGCTGAAGACCAATCTACAAGAACCCCATGTGCTGCGTGCATTTACTCTAACCCATAATTTAGGGCGAGCATCTTTCTGAGCCATTTTTGCATCCACCGGTGAAACACCCTGTTTTGGCAGGCCTGTATCTTCTCCTCAAGAAAGATTAAAGAAAACTCAAACCATGAATAGGTATCCAAACCAACTAGCCATAGGAAGGTACAATGGTGTGGGCATTCTTTTCAAGCCATGAATTGTGGCGGGCATTCTCTTAAGGCTGCTAGGACCAATTCTTCCTTAAATATATGTTATAGTTTGGTGAGGCAAGTGGCATGGTTGTATGATCCATACAAAACTCTAGAGACTCACATTCTCAATAAATTTTTCACATCATCCTATGAGGCATGGCGGGCATTTCCTTAAGGCCACCTAGGAAGATTTAAAACCAATTCCATACTAAGACAAATTTGTCAACTTGGTCTAATCTGCCTAAAACACCCTTTTGGTAGGTCCATAACTTTTTCTTCATCCACTTACAAGACAATATGAAGACATGGTCAGGTAGGCCGAATACCAATCTACAAGACCCCCATGTGCTGTGAGCATTTACTCTAACCCATAATTTAGGGCGGGCATCTTTCTGAAGCTACTTAGCCATTTTTGCATCCACGTGTGAAAAACCCTGTTTTGGCAGGCCTGTATCTTTCTCCTCAAGAAATATTAAAGAAAAATCAAATCATGAATATGTAGCAAAACCAACTAGCTATAGGACGGTACCATGGTGCAGGAATTCTTCTCAAACCATGAATTGTGGCGGGCATTCTCTTAAGGCTGTTGGGACCATTTTTGACTAAGGCTGCTAGGACCAATTCTCTTAAGGATGCTGGGACCAATCTTGACCACTTTTCTAAAAATTTTCCTCATGGAAGGGTGGATTTTGTATACTTGGGTGGTCTCATTGTTTTTTGCATGGCAACCTTGGTAATTTCTGCATGGCAACTCGAGGTAAACTCTATCGTTGTAGTTTTTCTTAAAGATTTTTTTAGCTTGGAGATTTTAGGCTTTGGTCTAACTTGGACATTTGCAGGTACGGTTGCTACTAGAGTGATGGGTCATTGTTGTTCACGGGGTGGTGTCTTAGCTGTCTTGCTTACACAACTACAGTTGGCTCAAGTAAGTGATTTTCTTTTCCTTATGAGAATTGTAAATTGTAATGTGTAACCCTAAAATATTTTCTTTGGCTTTTGGCTTTTATGAATTTATCTATGAAAATGAGGGTTGTTGTTATGCATCCCCAAGTTCCATTTTTCATCCTTACATCCATGTGATATATAATGAGTATTGCTAATTGAATATATACATATCAACAACAACTACAATCCCCATTATCATGATAAAGATGAGGGAAACTCAATGTATGAAAATGGAAACAACTTGTAACTCAATAGGCAGTAAGCTAATTGGTGGCTAATTCAGAGGGGGATCTGTCACTATTTACAGAGTTTTCATACACAATGTATTCAATCGATCAAAGACAAGTCAGAAGGTCAGATTTATGAATAACAAGTTTGTTTTTATAAAGTTTGGTGGGAGGATCATGGAGGGGACCATTGGGCAATGGAGTCAACAATTCGGTCTGAAATATGTTGCAGGAGGTAAGGAATCATGAAAGTTTATAGATAGAGGCAATATAGTAATCCATCCTTTAATATGGAGATATTTAGCAGGTGATTAGTAGACAGGAGAAAATAATCCATCACGCAGAGCACCTAACCAGGGTGAATTCTGCACGACTTTAGAAGAAAATGTTAGAAAATGCTTGAACAATGGGCTGAGAGAATACAAGATGAATTATGGACCATATACACTAATGCTCAAACATGAAAATAAAATACAAATTGGAATGAAAAGCAGGATAAACATTCACGTAAAGAAGTTACTTATTGAAGAAAAAGACGACATAGGAATCTCTTCCATGAAAGGATTATCATTCCTCTGCAATTTTATTCATATCTAGAAAGCTTGAAACATGTTATAGTGGAGAGTCTCTGCTCTTGAAAATTCCCAACCCTTCTCCCCTCTGTGGGGAGAAATTTATACTATCTTAGTCCCCAAGTCTAATCCTCGAAACAGGACATGAAACTGCTTACAGTCATAATCAACTACTAACAACTTAGAGCGTATTACTACTGCCATGGTTTACATATATTAAAACATAAATTATATATGTAGCTAATGTGTGTGCTCGGTCTGGATGGACGCACATCGCTTCTATTTCTGAGCTTGCAGTTCGTGAAAACGATGTTAAGGATGCCTCTGATGACTCATTGTTGACTGGGCTCAACCACTCGTCTGTTTGTTGAATCAGCAACGTGTCCTTCCTTGGGTGTGTGTAATTTTGTGGTCAAAGGAACCTTTCTGCATGGTTTCTAGACTAGAAAAGGAGTTTATATCCTTTCCATGCTTTTAATATTCTACAACCCCCCTCTATCTTGGTAATACTATTGTATGAGGGTACTTGGAGAAGGGAAGCTTTGTACTCCCCACCTTCCATGGCGCAGGTTCTCCTATAGGTCATACAGTGGGGGGTGTCTTCCACCTCCTCACCACCTCAGAAAAAGTTGGAAACTGGAGTTCACAAACGAGGTGATGAAGAGTTTGGACACCCGCCACCCCAGCATGAGCTTTCAATCCTAATGGTTGCCGATGAACACGGTCATCATGTATCGGGACTTTGGAAGCCGTGATTTCTTCAAGGGTTTTTGGGGAGACACTCTTGGGACAAGAAAACCTAGGCACTGTGCAGCTAGAGGTACAACTATCCAGAAACATTCAAAGTGCTTCACATCCAGGCTCTGATGGTTGGCGCTTTCCTGGTGTGAAAAACCATGGTGATAGATGAGCATGGAATCAATCTCACCAACCATCAAAACCCCGAGATTGACAAGATTCTCAAAGCATATCTCCATTTCAACTCTTTTAGAATTCTCAGAATCTCTTAGCAAAATAACACTTCGAGCATTGTCTCTAATTACTGATTCATCTTATGCATCTTAATCGGCCTGGGAAGGTGGTGTTTATATAGGGTGATGAAGATGAATATGGATACAGAGATGATTGGTCATCATAATGGCAGCACGAGTGGACACATGGGTAGGGATCTCTTTTTCTGCTGAGAATCCAGTCGTGCCACCTCCTTTGATGCTGCATTGATGTCCACATGGATCACGGTGTTTGGACGTGGCATTATTTTCCTTTTCACTTACATTGATGGTGGTGTTTGGAACGGTTTCAGCTAGCCTCATCCCTTTTCTTCATGTAGAGGCCAGGTTCATCGCTTCAAAGATCTAAAATTCATGATCTCCCGTTGTTTTCTACGCAAGCCACGTGCCGGATCTCTGGAGTCAGGAAGGCTGGTGAATCGGTGATGCTTAGGACATGATCTTCACCTAAAGCATGTCACAAATGGTGTCTATGGATATGATTATTGGTCAACTTGTATGTGAGGACATTCTTTCTGTACCAGACTTGACCAGGACACCACCTTTACCAGGTTGAACGGCTCCAGAGTTAGGGATCAAATTTGAAGGGAAGGTCTCATTTTACTTTGAAGAGATATGAGAAATTGAACCCTTTGATGTTGACATTTAAAAATAAATCATTCTTTTCAATTGAAAATTTAAGTGTTAAAATTTTTTCATTATTTATTAAAAAAATTGTATAGAAAAAAAATGTCAATAAGAAGAAATCCCAAGTGATTCAACATTTACATGGAATTAGTGAGGTAAACCATGTACATATGATTTATCACTTCCATATTCTTTTCATGGGGATTAATCAAGAGTTAGTATAGAGGAGGAGAGACTAAAATAAAGGTTGATAATGAAGAACATGTAATGGTGATGGAAGATGAGATTGGAAAAATCCCATTTAGAAAGAGATTGATGCACTTGTTTTGTTAATGTGAACATAGCCATAACCATTAGGAGTATTGGTTTTTTGTATTGCATGCTCTTTGGCCTATTTATTTTTTGAAGGGAAAATTTTTGTTTCCTATCATGCTAAAGTGATTAGAGTAGTTGAGAACTACTCACAACCTTATCTGAATGCATAATATGAAATTAGGGGTGAAAGTAGGCTCATGGGGTACTAAAGCTTATTTCTATCTAGAATTGTTTTGAGAAGAGATCCACTATTAGAACTGCTATGTTACAAGGCCAAAAGAGATCAGGCATCAAATCCCTAAAATTAATAACAAAAACTAAAAAGATGATCTTTGTCCAGTGCCAACGTATCCACCTAAAACTAGTGTACTTCTAACATTGTACATCCCTAGGAGATTTAAAATTGTTGATCCTTGTTGTGACCACTTGATCATTGCCATAACCAATGGTTTAAATAAACAACATAAAAGTAAAAAAAATAGAATTATAAATTTTCCATGACATTTTACCTTACCTGTTTTGAAATGAACTTTTCTACATGCTATTAAAAGCATTGTATTATTATCTTTCTAGCTAAATAAGTTTTTTAGGATCCACATTTCCATTAATGGAAAAAAAATTTACAAATACCATCACAAAGCTAATTGATATGTTTTTCCATATGGACACAGTTCATGAGTAACTAGCCATTCAATTTCAAACTCCACCTAATCCCTAAGCATCGTCTTCACCATAATAAACCTAAGTATTGGAAGACTTGAAAATTTATCTTTCAAACTTTAGTCTTGAGTCTACTAACATCTAGATGTCAAATGTGAGGGATTGATAGGGATTCTCATTTCTCTTTTCAAAACTCGGTGCATATAATTATTATTCAAACACATTCAAAAAAGTATCCTTTGGTGTCCTACCTAAAAGAAAAACCCCAAAATGTAAACCTAATACTTTCAGGCAGAAACTATTTTTATCAACCCTAAATTCAACAAATATTTTTTAGAATTGAATCATGTCCTCCCCAGATGCTCAATTCAAAGTGATCAAACAAAAGCCCCAATTTTAGGTGGATTATGGATAGTCTTTGACGTGCCCGGAGACTTTCAGAGATCATTCTTTGTTTTGAGGGTGCTCAGGGCGCAGATAAGAGAGCCCATAGAAGGAGGAGGAGGAAGAAGAAGAAGAATCAAGTCAAAAGGCGAGGCAAGCGAGGAGGGGAGACATAATAGGGGAGCTCAACACTATCAAAATGCACAACTTGATTTGGGGAGATCAATATCAACCATTGATCTCTAAACTACCTTCATCGGGACCGCTCAACCTTGAGAACTTTAACATTCTTCCAACCCTTTTTCATCTGAACGAGTGAGCAACTTCTGATCGTGGAATGCTTCTCACCTGTTGATCTACCCAACATCTTGTTCTGACCATAGATCTTCACAGCCCCTACCAATTTCCGTGGATCGACTGTAGATGTTGATTAGGAAGAGGGAGATGACGACGACAACGACGACGATGATGATGCTGATGAAGATGTTGATGATGATCAATGAAGGTGGTGGTGATGATGATGACAACAACAATGATGATGATGATGAGGGCGAGGATGAGGATGGTGATGACAAGGATGAGGATGATAAGGATGATGATGATGTCTAGGATGAGGATGATGAAGATGATGATCATGATTATCATGATTACCATGATGATGATGATGATGATGATGATGATGATGATGATGATGATGAAGATGAAGATGAAGATGATGGTGATGGTGATGGTGATGAATATGATGATGAAGATGATGATGATGATGAAGATGTGATGACAAGATATTTACTTTGGTCTTCACTAAATTGTTCTGAGCTTCTCCAAAATTATAATAGAATGGTTCTGAGTGATTATTCACTCCTATAAAGAATGCACTTTATGGAACTACCAAACTGCTCATTTTGGATCTTCCTTTTTAAGACATCGGACTAGGTCCATAAGTCTTGATTCTTCATGTGCACAAATCTAAGAACATGAGGCTTCACAGGGCCCAAAAAGATATATATTTTTTACTACTTCCTCGGACCATATTGAATTGTCAGATTAGTCCTTGGAATGGGTGTTAGGAGAAATCCTTATTTTTTCACTCAACTGGCTGCTCCCCCTATCATGTAGATGTCTCCATTCACTGAGCTCCCCTTAAAATTACGATGATGAAGATGATGATGATGACGATGATGATGAATATGATGATGATGATGAAGATGACGACGATGATAATTAAAATGATGATGAATATGATGATCATGATAATGGAGATGCTGATGAATTAGACGAGGATGATGTTGATGATGAATATGATGATGAAGACGAATATGATGATGATGATCAAGATGATGATGTTATAACTAAGATGTTGATGATGAATATGATGACTATGATGATGATGATAAGGAAGATGACGATGATGAAGAAGATCATGATGACAATGATGGCGACGACGGCGATGATGATGATGATATTGATGGAGACGACAAAGACGATGGTGATGACGAGGAAAAGGATGATGATGATCATCGTCGTTGTTTTCTTCATCACCATCATCTTCGTCGTCTTCATCGTCATCATGATAATGATCATCATGATCATCATCGTGTTCGTCCTTGAAGGGACTTATGTATAGGATCTCACTATAAGAAATGCAACCAATACAAATTATGACAAAATCCTAGTTAAATTAAATTAAATTAAATTAAACTACACTAAATTAAAAACATAGAGTTGTTTAACTATAATTAATTTAAAATGAAACAAAATATAAAATATGCAAATAAAAAAACCCAAAATAAACTAAAAAAAAGATAAATATGCAAAATAAAAAACAAAACAAAATACCAAATATAAAATATGAAAATAATCAAACAAAAAACGTAGAATTCAAAAACACCCACACACTAGCTCATTATCATTCAAAAACACGCGGGCAAGATCTGCTTCGGCTCCCATTTGGGGGTTTTCGATTTCGAACTTTCATTGAAGGATTTGGAATAGGCTATGATGCTTTTTTTATAGGAAGGGTGGGAGAAGGACTTTTCCTATTAGTGCATCATCCACTCCCTTCACATGTGAGTCCATGCTTCTAGAACCACCTTCCCCACCTCCAGAATGGAAGCAATGTTTAGACCTTCAGGTTTGTTTCCTTCTATGTTTTTCTTGATTACCTATTGTTTTTTTATTTTATTCATGGTTTTTTTCGTTGTTGTGGATGTGGTGGAGATGAAATGGCTCAAATATCCTTGCAAGCATGAAGCATGAGTTGTCTAGGTGAACTTGGGAAATTCAATGTGAGAAATAAAACCAACAATTAGCGAGGAAAAGGAGGAAGGGAATGAGATATTTTAATGCTGCCATGCCTGTGTTTGCTTGTTGTGAGATATTTTGACAATATGCCTGAATGGAATGTGGTGGTTGTGTGGAGCTATATGATTGCAAGGTATGCTCTGAATGGGAAAGATGAAGAGGCTCTCAAGATGCGTTGGCAAGCGTTGATGATGGGGATGACGCCGAATGATTTTACTTTCTTAACGATGCTTATGATTTGTGCAAACATCACGGATTATGATCAGGGTAAGCAAGTTCATATCCTCACCATAAAATATGGATTTGATTCATATGATTTTGTGGGTATTTATCTAGTTGGCATGTCTGCAAAATGTGGGTTTGTTTCTAGTTTTGTTCATTCCTTTTGGGCATCATGTCAAAATTCCAATGAATTGACAGTTCAAATCTAGACTGTGAATGTTTTTAATAGGATATGTAAGTGGCTATTGTGTTAAATATTAATACAATAACTGGTGCTTTGTGGACTCGAAAACCCAATTCTCTTAGGTGCCAAGATAACTCCATGCCATGTTTTTTCTTTAAAGGGACACTAGGTACTCTATTTGAGAGGAATCTATGTTGGTTGTTACCATTTCAGTGACGATTTTGAAAATAAGGCTGTAACAGCCCTATATCAACACACTTCCACTTGCTACCTATAGTCTTCAATAAACTGCAAACTGTCAAACTTTGACAACCCTCCCTACCTGCAACCACAGTAAACAATGAACTGAATCAAAGGTTAACTATTAGTTGGATGGTGATATTGTTTAAGAGAGGTAAATAAAGTATGAAAATTTAAATTATTTGCATAGCTACAAGTCTGGAACATACATTTGGTGGCTGTCCTATATTGCTAAGAATAGTGTTCAAGGTTTGGAGTGGCGTGGTTTACATTGAATGCAAAATTAAAAATCTTATACACCTTACATTGGTAACCTTCACTGCTGCTATAAAATTGTCATAATTAGAACTATCATACTGTATTATTACTGCTATATTTATATGAGTCCTCATACTTGAATGGAAGGTTATTGGTTGGTTAAATACTGCAATTGAATTGTATATGGTTACACGGCTAATGATCTCTTGTATGCTAAAGTGCTACTGGATGACCTTGATACTAATTCCATATATCTTGAATTGATATCATTTACATTTGCATCTATAAGCACTAAATCAACTTAGTATGTCTTCTTCATTCATAGAAGTGATTGATTGAAAGGCACTGGTCACTAATACAATTGTGTAGAAGATATAGTTGTTTGTCCTTGTAATTAAATAGAAAGAAGGGTCCCTGAAACCAAATGCATTTTCCATGGAACTAGATTCCATGGCTAAGTTGCTGGAAAGACCAGAATAGGTGCCGTGCCATGAACATTTTGGTACATAAATGTGTCGTAGAGACTAGAAATGTGTTACCAGTTACCACTACCGGCCATAAAGACAGGTCCAATGGAAACATGTTTCTATAGCTGGAAAATAATTTCAATGCCATAACAATGTCCATACAACATGTTTTCTTCTCTACATCCACCTATTTTGACTTGGTTTGACACATTTTTTTACTAGACTTGACCAAAAATGCTGGTAAATGTTGACATTTCCTCTATCTTTCCTTTTCTATCCTTTTACTTAAATTTTTAACATTACCATTAATTGTTCCAGTCTGTTTGAGAAATTTTCCAACCTCATCATACTTCATATGGAGAAAGTAGAATTTCATACTCCATTCAAAATTCAACAGACTTAATAGTTTAAAGGATTTCAGGATTGCCAAGATTACAGTCGTTTGATTGGATTCTATCATGTATCAAGGAATGGGATTGGCATTTAATCAAGAGCACCAAGCCCTTTATGTAACTTGGTGTTGGTGCCATTGATTGTTGAATTCCTCTATCATGGCCTTAGGGAAAATGTACCCTTCACTCAAGCCAAAATCATTGATTAGGCATGAGCTTTTTCTATGATATTTTAAGGCTTGTATTAGGTAGTTTGATCAAAATTTAATGGTGTTAATTAATGTCCCTAGAGGATTGAGGTAGAGCCAAAGGATAGATGAGGAGGAAGAGGGTGATACTAATGGTGAGGATCCCAATATAAGCGATGGTGGAACTTTGTGGCTACTGAGTGGAGCTTTGTATCAATTGTGGAACACCAAAGCTTGTCTTGAGTTGTACATGCATAATTGCCTTAAGTAATTAGTGAGACATCAACCCCAGTCATAGCGTTCTCTTTATAAACTAATGAAATCCCGTTGCATGCATCAATTCTTTGAAATTCTAAGTGTAGGAAAGCGTTGCGATAGAAGAACACAATATTCCCTCTGCGGTTTGTTGTTTCTTGTGTTCAAGATGGCATAGTATTCTACCAGGAAGAAAAGAAGCAGCAATGCGGGCTACCTTGGAGTGCTTCCTTAGAAGAAACCCAAGCTTGAACTTGAGGAGAACAAATTCATGTTCAAGTTTTTGCTTCATAATGGTTTGAATTTAACTTTGCAGTTGGAGGAAGCCGTTGAAAAGATGCTGGTCGCCGAGTTTGTAAGGACTTTTAGGAGAAAAGATGAGAAATAAATAATAGAAAAGGGGTCAATAAATATCCACTGAATGTTGCAACAACATTGCATTCACATACAGTAGTTATCTGGATGCTGAACAAAGCTGAATAGTATTTTCAAATGACATGATTTATCTTTTATAACTTATAGAATACTAAAATTTGGTGATTAAGATTGCTATGCAACTTTGATGATTTCAAATTTACATAACAATTAGAAACACCTCAGGTCTATGGTTGGAATTTGAAGTATGAAAACCAAATCATGGAAAACAACTGAGAAATTTGAAATTAATCACCATACACCAAACTTTAAAATGAAATATTTTAAAGAATGCATAATAAATTCTGTGCAAAAAATTGTATTGTTAAATTTGCAAAGTTGCTTTTATACAATATATTTCCTTTCAGTTCATGTGTATTTAAATTTTTTTGGATTAAATTTTTTTTTTTTGTATTTCCTTGTAGATAATTGAAATTTCTGTTTACTAAAACTCTGTTTATATTTTGATAATGCTTGCAGGATGGTTCTTTACGTTTTGATCGTTGGAGAGCAGAGGTGGATTTGGTTCTAAATATTGTGGCAATGAATGCTTCAACTAATTCGTCAATCCTATAGTTTTGTGATGAGGAAAATATCTCTAGTTTAGAAGACACACCATCTTTCACCCCCTTACCTATCTCAAGGGCTTGCACTATTTCATGAAGGTCTCTCTCTTGCTCTCTCTTTATATGACATATACACACATGGTTGTAGAATGCATGTTGATGGGGTGAGTCTTAGAGTCAACAAGAAATTGAAGTATTCTCTTATAAGTCAAAAAAATGTATTAATATGTGAACTACAAAAGCATTCCCTGAGCTCCTCAAACTGCATTCTATTAGAACAAATATTTCTATATCTAAATATTATTTACTGAAAAGTTTTTTTTTTTTAGTAACTAGTGGAATCGACAACTGGAGCTGGGATGGTACTCGCGTGACACAGGGTCCAGGGATCTATTCCTGCCACCACTATACCCCTAGGTGCCCCACACCCTTCGCAAGACATCGGACACAGGTAAACCCGGGTGGGATTTTATCTCGTGACCTCCAATTTACAACAAGTGACTTCATAACAACTCAACCGCCAATGAGCCACACCTGTGCGGGCTATTATTTACTGGAAAGTTAACATTTCATAGATAACAAAGATTTATCTGAAGTATTTAGTGACATTTTATTCATATAGTAAGACAACATGACTCTTTCCTCTGTTTTTTGTTTTATATTGTTTGACAGGATGGTGGTATTAACAGCGGCCACACATTTCCAGTAAAAACCTATTTATATGTGTATTTAATATATTTCTGTCTTAAACTTTGAAATTTGTGTGTTGTTTTCATTTTAATACAATGGTTAAAAAAATATTATCGAATACAAACACAAGTTTCCACATCAGTGAGGCAACGATATTGTAATATATCATTTAAATGCGAGTTGATATTCTGGTGGAAAATGTGTGCTGGATAGATTGATTGTTGATTTCCTTCGCAAGACATGTGGAATGTGACTCCAGAACCACATATCTTGGTGCAATTAACCCAAGAACACACTTTCCAGACAGCATTAGCTGATTTAATTGTATGCCCATTTTTTATTTCATAGAGTATTTTGATATTTTCCATGCCTAGCAAAATGACCACTTATGTATAGGCCTAGGAATGGATTATTTATTTAATTGCTAGTGAACACAATGGTTTTCCGTTTATTAGGACAACTCTTTGCAAGCGGTATGGGCCAATGGACTTGGCGAAAGGCGATTGATAAGGTAAGGGTTCTTGCATTGCCTACATTCTCCCTAGGCATTAATATTTTATATGACTTCCTTATACTTGTCGTATAATAAAACTTTGCTATTTTCATTTCTAGCCTCTTCATCATGCTTCCTATCTGTTATCTCCTAAAATAAATTTATTTTCAGTAAGTCTGCTCAGACAATTTATTTGTGATAGTGATGAATATTTGAGGTCATATTATGAAATATTTTGGGGTGACTAACAAAGTTGGGATATCTGAAGTTCTATTTTTCAAGAAAATTGAAAGTTTTAGCTTTCGGTGGCTTAGGTAAGATTCTCAACAACTCATTAGCCACCTAAAAGCTCACCTTTCGGCAGCTAACATTTTTAACACAGGACCATGTTAACCACCGAAATCCTACTGATCACATTTTTATGAAAATTTGGAAAAAGGACTTTTGGGGGCTTAGACGAGCTTTCCAATAGCTCATTAGCGACCAAAAAGCCTTGGTTTCGGCAGCTTAGCGAGTATTTCCAGGAAGACCTTAACCACCGAAAGCAAATGAAATACCTTTATCGAAAGGGAAACTTTCATTGGCTTAGGCAAATGGACCAACGGTTCATTAGCCATCGAAAGCCCTGCTTTCAACAGTTAACGAATTAAACCCTAAGTGCTCTTAACCGCCGAAAGGGCCAAAAAGGAAAAATGTTTATCTGCCCATCAAAATCAGACTCGTTAGCATGAGGCATATCATAATTAAGTTCTTTTAACCACCAAAAAGACTGGGGAACTATAGTGAAACATCAATTGATGGTTAAGAGGTCATTATTATTCTGACATGACTAATGGAAATCTAAAACCCTAGCCTACCCTCCATCTATCCCACGATTGTAGTAAAACTCCACGAAACACTAGGTTCAACTTAAAAATGATTACTAGGTTGTCTGTCTTGTAGATATCACCAGAATCTACATCATCTCACTCGAGCACCTATCAGGTGGTTAACCCCTCAGAATTAGTGCCATACCTTCAGTACACTCCAAATTTGTTGCATGCATCCTTACTGTTTGAGGTCACCTCTGAATACCAGCCCGCTAACCTCTTCCACAGAATTTGAATTTTGATTTTTGCAGGTTCTCAGAAGCACAATTCAGGGATGAAGAAAGGAGGACCTGCTCTCAGGTAGGAACTAGGAGACATCAGCTACCTAGAATCACATATAGAAGTTTGCCAGTTCTTCAAAGATGCAGGCTATTACAGATTTTGTGAGAAAATCCAAGGTTCACACCAGCAGGTTGCATAAGCATTTTCCCTTTCTTTTGATGGCTCCAAGGCACTGATAGGCAAGGAAGAATTATTAGTGGATGAAACCCTAATTGCAGAGGTGACAGAAATCCCAAGAATTGGGGAGAAGTGGTTTAAGACCACCATTACTAAATATGTGGAGTTCAGATCATATTTAAAACCTGAACACAGAGATATTGGATGGAACAAGAATGTTCCATCCACCTGGCTAGAGGAGAGGTGGCAGTAATTACTGAAAGCAATTTTGGTGTATATTACCTGTGAAGGTAGGTACAACAGGGCCATGATATATCACTTCAAGTTGATGAACCATTTTACAGGAAGGAGCCCCTTAAAACTACCCTTCTACCTCCACAAGAGCTTGACAAAGATGGCACACCAGGTGAAGGCCCATCCCACCAAAATCACAGGAAGATTATTTCACCATGGCCTAATACAACTTATTGTCCAAGAATTGTTGCAAAGGAGAAATATTCCCTGGACATATTTTCTATTCTGGAATGAATTTGAAACAGGCCTACAGCCAGAAGATAAAGGAAAGTTCCCTTCCAAGAAATCCACCACCACTAGGAGTGGAAAAAGGAAAAGGAGGGCTATCTCACCTGTAACAGTGGATCAGCCTTCTTCCACTGCTAAAACCAACCAAGCTAAAAGAACCCTAGAATTCAGTGGAAAAGAGAAGGAGGTCCCAACATGAAGTGAGAATATTCTGAACTTACCCTACTCAGACTCTGAAGAAGAGAGGGAGGGAGAAGTTGGCCTAACAGAACAGGTTTTAGCAGAAAATGAAGAGTTTCCTTCACCAACACCTAAGGAAGGGCAGGATGAACCAATAGCATAGACCTCCTTAAGCAAACCTAGGTCTCAGAGGGTCAACTAACTACTAGGGAAAATACATGAACTGGAGGTCCTGGACAGAGAGATAAAAATAAATAATGAAATATTAACCAAGAGAAATAAGGAGTTGCACAATTCTGTTCTGGAGATGAGGGGGATGTATATCATGCTAAAAAGGAGAAATCTAAGATATATGCAGGACAACACCAGGATGTACAGGATGATCAGGATTCTAAGGTTGTAGGTGAAGAATTCCAGATCAAACCCTAACTCTCAAACTCACTTTGCACTAGAAACCCTAGCTGAGGTAGCATTGAGCCTTCAAAATCCAGAGTCAGCCCAGGATGTAGATGTTTTTCCAAACCTTATGCAGGCTAAAGGAGTGCCAGAAGATCAACAACAAAGCTGAAAAGGGATGATTGGGAGGATGATTACATTTTTGTAGAAACAGGGCTTTCAGTGGCTTAGGCGGATGCAACAACGGTTCATTAGCCACTGAAAGTAGAGCTTTCTGCAGCTAACAGACCCAAGATTTGACTTCCTTAACTACCGAAAGCAAAAAAGGGTGCAAAAAGATGTTTTGGCACACATAACTAGTTTTTTTGAATATAACTATCTCAGGGATGAAGTATAAGGATGAAATTTGCTGATAAACATCATTGGAGGAGGTCTGTTCCAGTTTTTGAGGATACAATCATGGAGAAAAGGGTCACAAAACCTACCTATTTTTACCAACAGTGGCTTATCCATCAGATGACATGTTACAAATCTACTTCAGTACTCACTGCAGTCATCAAAAATTTCAGTAATTGAACACGAGTTAAAGTTAGATAGACTAGTAGTTAAATTAGGGTTTCTAACCTAATTTTACCAAAACATTAATTTTATCTATTTTTAGTAAAATAGATCCAATTTTTCAGGATATGAATATTTTTGTAAAGGCTATAAATCCTAAGACTTATTTGAAACAAGGGTTAGACTTCGGGGACCTGTAGACCATTATTATTGTCAAGCTTCTCATATTATTCCTGACCTAATATAATCTCTTTTGCTATCATATGTTCAGCTTCCATATCTTATCTATTCTGTGCTTATGCCTGAATGTCTGATTCAGTTTTATTCATGTTATTCAATGTCTAATAGCTGTCATCCTATCTGTATATTGATGAGTTGAATTGCAAGTACCTTGCTTGTTATGATTAGCCATTTATATGTAAATGTTTTATATATGAATCTTCCAGCATAGTAAGTTCTCCATCTTTTGATCCGGATTTATGCAGGAACCAAACAGAATACAAAAATAACCATAAAAACCAATATACAATAGAAATAACACTTCATTTCATTCATCAATAACTGAAACTTGTTTACATACATAATGGAAATAAACTAGCTAGAGTGCTGGTAGCTTATCTCTAAGAAGAGATGTGGCGGCTACATGCCTCTGAACTATATGTTGCAATGAGGCTCTAAGGCCTATATATTATTGAGAAACAATGGAAACCCTACACATCCAAAAACCTAACCATAGGAGGTGAAACTCCTTAATGTGGGCCCCATTGGGTAACTTGGTACATCAATTTCTCGGGGTCATAACTTTAGCATACTACCTCCGTTTGACGTGCATGATACATCGTTATAAAGATCTATTTAAGGAATACATCTATGAATAATGAATATTGAGTCTAAAATGGACTCATATTTTCCCAACCATTCGATGCCAAAAAAACGTCGTTTAGGACCTCAAAACGGCTCTGGAAGTTTAAGACCCGAAAAACTGCCAAAAATAGTAAATTGTGCTACAATTAAGGAAACTGGAAAACTGAAAGAAGCAATGGTGGGGATCCAAGAGGAATAGGTGGGTGGCCACTAATATCCTCATGGATCATTCCTCCCCCCTTAGGAAGCAATGGTCCCCATTGCGTTGAGTTCCTCCATGAGATGAGGAAACTTCTGTTGAACTTGCTCCCTGGTGAGCCACTTTCCCTGGTGAAGGAGTTGGCCTGCTTTGACAACTTGATATAGATGGATCTTCTGTTGGCGGGTGTTCTTGATCTGTGTGCCCATAATCTGATTAGTTGTGGCTTGTTCCATGTAGTCGGGGTTTAACTCTGTTGGTGTGAGTTGTTCTGCCACGTTTGATGTGTCCAGTAGAGGTGGAAAGTAGGGTCGAAGGCGGTCCACATTGAACACTGGGTGCAGACCAAGGAATGGTGGAATACTAAGCTCGAAGGCATTTTCCCCAACATCCTTGGTGATGGTGTGTGGCCCATATCAGAGTGGGCGAATCTTACGGTGGGGTCCAGCGAGGCGCTCCTTTTGCATATGTAGCCACACTTTGTCTCCCACCTGGAAGTTGTGTTGCACTCGATGCTGATCATGTCGCTGCTTGTAATTAGCATTGGATCTGTCCAATATGTCATGAACCTGTTGGCGAATGTGATGAATTTGCTCAATGAATTTGTTTGCCTTGGAAACTTCAGACTAGATATGAGCTGAATCAGCCTGAGTAGCTGCAAATGGCATGGCTACGTCAATGGGACATAGTGGCTGGAATCCCAAGCCCACCTGAAAGGGGCTGTGGTTGGTTGAGCTATGGAGGGATCGGTTATAGTTGTGTTGTACATAGGGGAGGCTCTCATCCCATGTGCGTGGATGCTTTGAGTTGTACGTGCGCAAAATGTGTACGATCATCCTGTTGACGACCTCTGTTTGGCCATCAGTGTAGGGATGGAAAGCTGTGGAATTTGTGAGCTTGGTGTCTAGCATGGACCATAGGCTAGACCAGAATGTACTAAGAAACCTGCTATCCTAGTCTGAGATTATAGACTGTGGGATCCCAAAGTGTACCCACACTCATTCAAATAAGAGTTTAGCAGTGGCTTCTGCTGTGATATTCTTCTTGCAGGCTGCCATTATGGCCATCTTTGAGAATCTATCAACGACCACAAACACACAGTTGTTGCCCAGCTTAGTAGAAGGAATGCCTGACATGTAATCCATGGAGATGGATGCCCAAGGTCGAATAGGGGTAGGCAACGAAGTATAGAGGCCTTGCTTCTTGATGGATGGTTTGGCAATGGCGCAGGTAGTGCAGGATCGGATGTACTTCCCGACGTCCTATTGAAGGTTTGACCAATAGAAATACTTCTGTAGTACTGCCACTATTTTCTCGACCCCAAAATGCCTAGTGACCCGACTGTAGTGCGATTCCCAAATCATCTTGGCACGCTCGCTTGAAGGAACACAAAGGTGTCCCATGTGACACAGTAGTACATCCCGGAGGTGAAGTTTTGGAGCTTGGTTTCCCTTCAAGAGCGTCTAGTATGTGTGGCTGAATTCTGGATCACTCTTGTAGAGAAGCGGCCAATCAGAAGTCTCATGCCCACAAGAGTTGAGCACGGTTGTTATCGCCACGATCGGTGGTCGGCTGAGGCAGTCTACAACATTATTGGTGATTCCATTCTTATACTTGATGTTCAAATGAAACTGTTGTAGATATGTGGACCACTTCTGATGGTGATCGTTCTATAACTTCCCTTGTGTTTGCATGAACTGCAAGGGTCGGTGGTCTGTGTGGATGATCGTTTCCTTCCCCAAAATGTAATGCTTCCATTGTCGACAAGCCTGTACAATGGAATACATCTCTTTGTCATAAGTGGGATATTTGCGGACTATGTCGGATAGTGTCTCACTGTGATATGCCATTGGATGCCCTTATTGAGTAAGGACTGTCCCAATAGCATAGTCAGAGGCATTTGTCTCGATCTCAAATGGTTGTTGCAAGTTTGGTAATGTTAGCACTAAGGCACAACAGAGGCGATGTTTCAATTTTGCAACACCTTCTATTGAGTTTTCGACCAAAAGAATTTTGCTTTCGCTCCTCCCTTGGTGACTTGACTCAAGGGCCAAGTGATATGAGAGAATCCCAACACGAACCTGCGGTAGAAATTAGCAAGGCCCAGAAAGCTACGAAGCTTTGTTAGAGTAGTTGGGGCTGGCCAATCCCGAATGAATTGGATCTTGGTTGGCTCCACATGTACCCCACAGTCATCAATAATGTATCCCAGATACTGAACCTGGGTCATGCCAAAAGTGCACTTGTCCAAATTGGCACACAACTTGTGCTGCCGCAAATTTTGGAGGACCTGTTGGATGTGGTGGAGGTGCTCTTCCCAAGTTTGGCTGAAGATCAGGATGTCATCCAAGTACACTACTACAGATGAGTTGGTGAATGGACGCAAGATGTCGTCCATCAATCTCATGAAGGTTGCAGGAGCATTCATCAGACCGAAAGGCATGACCAACCATTCGAAAAGGCCCTCCTTGGCTTTGAAGGTAGTCTTCCACACATAGGTCGGTTCGATCAGTACCTGGTGATACCAAGACTTTAAGTTGACCTTGCTAAAATATTTTTCCCCTTTAAGCTGGTCCAGGAGGTCATCAATCCATGGGATCGGGTATCTATTCCAGACAGTGATCTTGTTCAGCGCCCGATAGTCAATACAGAGTCTCCAAGTCTCATCCTTCTTCTGTACCAACATGATCGGGCTCCCACAGGGCAATGAACTTGGCCAGATATGAACCTTATGCAGCAGCTCTTGAATTTTCCACTTGATTTCATCATTCTCCAGAATAGAGCGGCGATAGATTGATCCATTGGGTAGTGACGTACCTGGGGTCAGATTGATGGGGTGCTTAACCTGACAGTGGAGAGGCACCCCGGTGGGTGAGGTGAATATGTCCTGGTACTCCTCCATGACCTTATCCATTTGTTGTTGTCGTGTGGAGGGGCCCTGTCTAGAGGTTGTGGCCATGATCTTCTTCTTTCCCTGAGGGTGGATCATCAAGAAAACAAACTTCCCGGTTTTGGAAATGAGCTTACTGCATTGTTTTGCATTAACCAAAGAGATAGCGGTAGGGGGTGGTACCTCTGTTATCCTGTACAAATTATTTTCCAACGTAATAAGAACAATGCGAGGCCGAGACTCATACATAGCATGTCGCTTCCATAAGTATGGTTGACCTAATAATACATCACAAACATCAAGAGGAGCAATATCACATAATACCTCATCGATGAAGGGCTTGATGCTATAGGGAAGGCGGCACTGCTGGCTGACACGGAGATCTCGTCCTTGGTGAAGCCACCCAATGGTGTATGGTTGTGGGTGTGTTGTGGTCGACAAACCTAACCGCTTCACGATCTCTACTGAAATCAGGTTCTTTTGGCTCCCACTGTCGACAATGAACTGTAGCGGGGAACCCTTTACCCACATCTAGGAGTGGAAAAGACGCTCCTCCTCCTCTAAATATTCTGGTTCTTCCTTTTGGATCTTCATGGTGGAAACGGTGGCATTGGGATCTGCATTGATAATCTTCTTCCCTCTTTCATTCCCATTCTTGGGTTCTGATTCAGTGTCAGAGTATGCATCTGATTCAGAAGCCTTTATCTCGGCCACCCGTGACTGCTTAGCCCGACACTCACTTGTGTTGTGAGTGGGGCTCTTATGGAACTCGCACCACTTTCTCGCTTCCTTCTTTGGCTTTGCAGTGTTTCTCTTTGCTTGTGGCTTTGGCAAGTTTTCTTGAGTTGCCATGCCTTGGTTGTGTCCTTGGTTCTATGGTTTGGGGGCACCTTTCCCTTGCTTCTGATTCGCAGATAAAAAGTCTCGCTTTTTCTGTTTGAATTTTTGCTCAATTTTGGCAGCATACCGATATGCCGTACCAAGCAAGGAGATGTCGAGGAACTCCATTTACTCCTAAATGTATCTATGCAAACAACTACAGTACTTTAGCACCAAATGTTTCTCTGAATCTTTGATACCCAACTTGGTGCGCAGGGTATGGAACAGATTCATCAGCTCATGCACATCTTGATCTCTTTGATGTCGCAGCGTAGTCCATTGGATGTACTTGTCCTCATAGCTCCCCACTGGATAATATTGTCCCTTTATGGCATCTCAGAAATAATTCCAAGTGGGTATGGCCAAGAACAGAGAGGGTTCCTCCTCATCCTTTCTCTCACAGTAGGTTTCCCGCCAGTCCTTGACATGGGGGGCGGCTTTGGGTAGAGAAAAAGTAATATTTTCCCGGTCAGAAAAGTCATGAACCGAGAAATATCCTTCTAATAGATTCAACCATTTATCTACGATGTCTGCATCTATTCGACCATCAAATATGGGAATGTCAAATTTTACTTGTACCTTAAAAGGGGTTGCACCTCCAAAGTGGCTGCTAGATGCAGATGCGCCGCCAGTGGGAAGTCGTTGAAGGATCTGGGTGAAGTTATCCATCATCACATTCCTTTGTTTTTCAAGGGCCTCCTTGAGCAACATTTTGATATGATCTTCTGTGCCCTCATCTTTCTTTTCACCCCCCATGGGTGGCCATTGGGATTTGCAAGGCTGATCTTGCAAAGGTTCAACCAGATTGAGCCCTAAATCTTTATACCCTACCCTCATTGGAGACATGCAAAGAAGGATCGAGAAAGAGCAAATTGCTCTGATACCACTGATCTGGATTTATGCAGGAATGCAACAGAATACAAAAATAACCATAAAACAAATATGCAGTGGAAATATCACTTCATTTCATTAATCAATAACTGAAACTTGTTTACATACAGAATGGAAATAAACTAGCTAGAGTGTTGGTAGCTTATCTCTGAGAAGAGATGTGGCGGCTACATGCCTCTGAACTCTGTGTTACCATGAAGCTCGAAGGCATATATATTATTGAGAAACAATGAAAACCCCACACATCCAAAAACCTAACCCTAGGAGGTGAAACGCCTTAATGTGGGCCCCGTTGGGTAACTTGGTACATCAATTTCCTGGGGTCGTAACTTTAGCATACTACCTCCGTTTGACGTGCATGATACATCGT
Organism: Pseudotsuga menziesii; assembly: GCA_001517045.1. Lineage (NCBI taxonomy): Eukaryota > Viridiplantae > Streptophyta > Pinopsida > Pinales > Pinaceae > Pseudotsuga > Pseudotsuga menziesii. Next base: position 587,768 of record LPNX010797569.1, read on the forward strand.
TAGAAAGATCTATTTAAGGACTACATCCATAATGAAAAATATAAAGCCTAAAATGGACTCACATTTTCTTGACCATTCGATGCCAAAAAAAACGTCGTTTAGGGCCTCAAAATGGCTCTGGAAGTTTAGGACCCGAAAAACTGCCAAAAATAGTAAATTGTGCTACAATTAAGGAAACTGGAAAACTGAAAGAAGCAATGGTGGGGGTCTAGGAGGAATAGGTGGGTGGCCACAAATATCCTCCTGGATCATCTTTTCACCCTATTAGCAAACCTATGAATAGTGGTAGTTAGAAGCCTTATCTTGGATTGAGTTTTGTGCATGTCTTGAGAGTGTGAGGTTCCGTGGGTCATCTAACTTGATCCAATTAGAAAAAACCATAAAAACATTTAAGTTACCAGGCATCCTCGAGCTTCAACCTAGAGGAGTTTCCTGGAGTGATAACACTATCCAATGTTTGTATAGAAACATAAGAATATCATACTTAACTATCTTTGTTGTGTTCTTACTGTACCATTCCCTAGTTTTATCACTCTTATGTTCTCTCTGTGCATTGCCCCCTCTATTTTTAACCACTTTCCCTATATCAGAATTGTTTGTTTTCGGCTTTTGGCTCCATTTCTTCATCGTTTCTTTAAATTACTATTCAAAATTGTGTTTTATTTTTCATTTTCTACCGAAAGCTTGGAAGTTTTTGTTCCCGTTTATTTTCTACCAAACCAAAATATTGCACGAGAAGCCTTTTTTGGGTGGAAATGGAGGCATTTTTCCTGTTGTCCAAGCATCTTCCAACCTTCTCATGGGGAAGAGGAGTCTCGAGTTTTAAAACATATTAAGAGCAATTATCCTTTATCCTCCATCTCTGAAGCTACCATTTGTAGTTATATTACAAGTGTATTATGATAGATTTCTTAGTTTGGCATGGGAATCTTTGTTGGGGTTGAAATAGAGGTATATTGCCATTCTATAGCATTTGTCTTGTAGTAATAATTTTTAGGAATTGCGGTGACATTGCCACCTCATGGCTCTTGTTTCACAAATATCTAATGTCTAGCTTAGGATTTTCCTATTGAATATTTCTGAAGTGGATCTAGTTATTAAGGAGCATATTGGGTTTGAACCATTCAACCCTATCTACTCTTTAATCACTAAATCCTCCATGAGATACTCAATTAACCCCATTTGCCTAACTTGGATTTGTTAGGCACTAATCGCAGCTTTTATGCCATTTTAAATCTTAATTCATCTTTCATTTTCTGTTTTATAAGATCTGAAAATTTCTATCATTTACATGTATTAAACTCATCCCTAAAACATCAAATCACATGGTAGGTTTTCCCCAGTTTGTGGCTTGGAATTAACTTCTGGAAATCTGCTCTGTAGCACTGATTAAATCTGGTATAAAACAGAATTAAAAGTTACATGAGACTACACATCAATCACAACCACTTATTGAAGATCCAAAACCATGGAAAGGAATCTGCCTTTCCACGGTTTTTAAATTTTTTTAAACCTATAGGTTTCATCTTAATATCGACGAACTTTCATCGTGGGTATTACAAAACCGTCGAAAGCTTATGTGGCTTTCCACGAATACCATCTCTACAACGATGAAGTTTCATGGAAACATTACCGTTTAACTTGCAGATTTCGTCGACAGAGATTGGTTTTCCACGGTTTTGTGTGGAAGAAAATTCTATTCAAATTCCAGAATTCATCGCTAGAGAGACAAAGGTTCGTTGAACCTGTTCCATGGTTGTGCGTGGAACCAAAATTTTACCCAGGAGTTTTTGGCCATATTTTCATCTCTATTGAGATGATAAGTTTTTTGATAGAGTGACGAAACATAGAAAATGAATTAAAAAAAATCAATTTCAAGGCCACCGTATAGAAGACACGTGGTGGCCAGTTTTTGTCTCTATATCGACAGATTATAGAGTTCGTCGTTATAGAGATGAAATAAGTGCCACGAAATACTGCGATTGTTATTGTCATAATTGATATGACAAAACGTGGAAATAACAACGAAAAACTGTCGCAAATTTGCTCATATGTATTAGTGATAGCCTAAGAGTCAGCGCATCATGGCAATGGCCTATCTTGAAATGTTTGGGAAATGATTGGATTTGTAAGGTGGTGGTCTCTTTAGGAGTGTTGAATCTTTGGCCAGATAATTGATAAAGACTTTTTCTTTATTATCCTAGTTAAGGATTGGAAATTGAATTCAAACGCATCCTCATCTAGTACCCAAAAATCGAGCTTATTGGGAAAATATATCATTTGGGAAATGACTTCTCTGTTTATTGGGCATATGAGTATGGAGTGATCTAAGGACACGATATCATGCTTTTCAGAGGAATTATTTCGAATGCACCTTGCAACCGAATCTAGAAAATGGTAGGTTTGGTGCACACCATCTAGGGCTACGTTGGATGCCCACTAGTGAAGAAAACCACGAGTGTTAACACTCCATAAAATTTCATGCTAAAAGCATTTTGCAACGCCGACATCACTACAAAAGTTTCCAATTTGATCATTATCCCTCCTATGTTGGAATCCTATGTTTGCACTTGCTTTCTTATTGTTGGCACTGATGTTGTTGTCAATTGAAAAATGTTTTAAATTGTCGTTATCCCTCAATTTGATCATTATCCCTCCTATGTTGGCATCGTGTGTTTGCACTTGCTTGCTAATTGTTGGCACCGATGTTGTTGTCAATTGAAAAAGGTTTTAAGTTGGTTTTTATATCCATTTTGCAATTGCTTGCTTATTGTTTCCACTCAATTGAAAAAGGTTTTAAGTTGGTTTTTATAGCCAAATTAATGCTCTCGAGCTTATGCGATATTTTTTTATTAGAAATTATTGGTTTATATTTTTTATTAGAAATTATTGGGACCAGGCACACTAAAAGTAATTCAAAACAAAAAGTTGGTTTTTATAGCCAAATTAATGCTCTCGAGCTTATGCGATATTTTTTATTAGAAATTATTGGGACCAGGCACACTAAAAGTAATTCAAAACAAACTACTAAGTGTGTATTTTAAGAATTTAAGTCATCAAGCAGCTACTGAACAACACAACGCACGACGCAACACCAAAACTAACGCTCTAAGACCGAGCACCCAAATACAACATAGAAGCACACACAGACATAGTATTATGCTCAATAAATTGACATTAAAGAACCTTTGGTGTATATAAAAACCATTAACGTCAATGTTCCTATGCATGTGGGATAAATCCTATGCATTAAATAAAAATAAATGCATGCGGAGTTCAATTTGTTAAACCATATTTTTGTTTGTATGGCGTTTTCTCCTAGTGTTGAAATGTGTCGATGTAATTGGACGTGTTTAAAGGAATTAGAGCGACAATTGGAGGATCATTCGATTCAACTGCATCCTCCATAGTTTCCCCGCCTTTAACAATTCAATATCCTTTCCATTTTAAACAACTATTGGAAAGAGGGAGCATTGACACATTTGAAGAGAAGTTAACTGATACATCTATTGACGAATAATCAAAATGCCCAGAGTTTTCAATCTATCTGCTAGGGGGAACGATGATTTTTCATGACTGGGAACAATAGATGCATATTCACCCAAAAAAAACACCATGCATTGCAAAAGTGCCTACATCTCGCTCATATGCTACATCAACTATGATGGATGGAAGCATATAAATTTTTGGTGGGGTAAATGGAACTCTGTGGAACAATAGTGTTGAATAGTATAACCCAAACGTTGGTTTATGGACAACATGTCCTTCAATTAGTTTTGAAAGAGGCACCTTAGCATGGGATTTTCTAGATCATAAAATGTTTGCAATGGGACAAAATATTTTTCTTAAGTGGAGATGTATGATCTGTTTCTTGGCAAATGGCTACTTTATGGGACCATGCTTAAAAAATGCTTTGTTTTAGTAGGAGCAGTGATTGGTAGAGCATTATATGCACTGGGTGGTTTTGATGGCAAGCAATACCTGAAGTTAGTTGAAATATTTGATCCAAGCAATATCGAAATAAGGTTGTTGTTTAATTTTTGTAAATGTATGCTATTTTTAGAAAACTCGAGGGTATCAAGATCCTGAAGCTCTGATATGGAATATTCTATATATATTATTATAAACACTTGAGCTCTGTGTACTATTTTTATGCTTAATGAAGGATCAATAAAAGAAGTACAGAGTTGTTTTGCTGCAAAGATCCATGTGTTAGATTCTTTTTCATATTTGTACTTTCCTTTTTATCTTGTGTTCTTTGTCTAGGTTTTATATGAATTTTTATTCTCTGCTTCATCAGTAGTAGAATGATTCAAAATTCATTCTAAACAATGATCTGAGTATTTTACCTTTGTTCTTAAATTGGATGTCACATCCCCGCCCCTCTACCGGATGGAGAGGACACAACATTACCCCTAATATCTACTCCAGGAAATTTAATTCCCATGAACATACACATGATAAAAATGCATTGAACTAATAACATGCACAAATGCATAAATACTTAACACATATCGGAAGAAAAATCCATTCCATTCATTCACATGTTCATTGTAATTCCCTATCAAATGTAAATACAAAGAATTAAACACAAGAATACTTATCTTATGATGAATCTCGTCCCACAACCAGCTATGTTGTTGCAATGTTCCATCCAACCATAGGCCAGCATGCTCATCAATCCCTTAGCAACAATGCCACCCCCAATTTGGGCATGATTTCCACAAGGAATAAGGAACACTAGCGGGCTCACACATAGCCAAGGATACAACAAACTCAGCCAAGCCAACACAGTTGGGTTTATCAAGATGCAAAGGAGATGGAAAGGCTGACTGCTAAGCTAGTGAGATCCTCCAAAGAGCTATGGGAACCTACACCAAATCTAGCTTGGCTTCTAAACATCTACCCACCCAACACAAGGAAGCATCCCCTTCTCTGCTACACAATCCCTCGGGCCATGCCTTCCCTTCCAGTGCTATTCTGGGTGTGCAAAGAAGAAAACCAGCCCCCTAGATTTGTCTGTGAGGTCCCTTCACACACTAGGTTTATCAAGCTAGTTCAGAACCTCTTTCCACTCCCAAATCAATTCATACCAAAGCCAAAAGATACATAGACAAAAATTACAGTTTTGGGCATGGACAAAAGCATCTTGGAAGCCAAAATCGGAAATGGTAAGTGGGTAAAACAACCCCAGGAGCCAAAATCGATTTCACCAAATGTTTATTTGCTTCACGTGGGAAAAAACGACCTCCACAGATACCCAGAAATCGTGGCCTCTCATCTAATTCGCTGGGTATTACAAAAATGGATTCCCATCCTAGGAAACAACAACAAAAATGTTAATCCAAGAGCCTAGGTACTGAGCTTTGCAAATATGACTTCCCAGTCACGGGGAAAATGAAGGAAAATGTAAAAACATGGATGGGGAATGCACAATAACTCCAAAAACGTGAGAGAAGTGCCTAGGAGCTCGAAAATCATGAATGAGAACAAACAACAGGAAAAAACGTGAAGGTAAAATAGCTCCCAATATTCCACTGCGTGAGGAGATGAAGAACATGGGTGTATGACCAAATCGGCATGCATTTTGGGTGTTAACTTGCCCCAAAAGTCAAAACATTTTTCCCAAAAATGGTTGTTTCCCCAAATTCGAATTTATTTTCCCATACTCTTCCCATTCCCATGTAATAACTACTTGAACCAATTTCTGGCAGTAATAAATGATTGGGTGAATGAGACAAGAAAGGTAGTTGACAGTTTGATGGGTTCTCCCTTTGACATTTGGATTTTTTCCATTGGCCCCAAAGGTTAAATATCCCCCCCCCTATCCTTAGGAAATCATGTCCTCGTCTCATTATTTGTTGCATTGACATAGCTGGTTGTGGGTTTTTAATTAAATTGCATATTTACATGATGCCAAAATTATAATGTGCCGGCTAGCATGAAATACCATCAGCAATGATTTTAATTGCCGAAACATAAGACATTAAATCAATGATGGGGATTTTGCCTTTAGCTCCACACCATGATTAATTACAATATAGACATCATATAAATTTTTAATGCAAATGGGGTCAAAACCGAGGTGTTACATTCCCCTCCCCCTTCAACAACACTGTCCTCAGTGCTTTACAAAATTGAACAAAAAATTTACACTTGCACTACCTCAGTGCTTTGCAGAATTGAACAAAAATGGATGTGCCAATCGCATGTCATCCTCCAGCTCCCACGTAGCCTCTTTAGGACCGTAGTGCTCCCATTACACCTTTACTTGCCCTATGGCTCGATTCCGGAGCATCGTGACCTTCCTATCGAGGATGCACATTGGCTCGATTTGGAACTCTCCCTCGGGTTCCACCTAAATCACGTCCCAATTTATCACATGGTTAGGATCATGCACATTTTTCTTAAGCAAAGAAACATGAAAACATTATGAGATCTAGTGCTAGCAGGCAATGCAATTCTATATGCAACTAGCCCTATTCTTTCAAGCACTTCAAACGACCCACAATATCTTGGTGACAGCTTGGCACAACTTCCATGCTTCAAGGAACTATTCTTTTCCCTCACTCTGAGGTAAACATGATCCCCAACACTGAACTCTCTGTTCACCCTATGCTTATCTGCATAGATTTTTTGTCCGTCCTGGGCTGCTTTTAGATTTTGCCTGATCTTTACAACCTCCTACTCCATCTCCTTGAGAAATTCTGGACCAAGCACAACCCTGTTCATTGGATTATCCCAAGTCACTGGTGTCCTACACCTTCTTCCATACAAAAATTCATATGGAATCATCCCCAAGGATTCCTGTTGTCCATTGCTATAAGAAAACTCTACCAAGTGTAGATAATCTTCCCACTTGGTTGGTTTATGCATCACATACATGCAAAGTCTTCAAGAACTTGATCACTCTCTCTATCTGCTCATCAGTATGAGGATGGTAGGAAGTGCTGAAGTTTAGCTTTTTACCCAAATCTACAATCAACCCCTTCCAAAAATTGGAAGTGAACTTGACATCTCTGTGAGAGACTATTGTCTTAGGAAATCCATGTAATTTGAAAATCTCCTTCATGAATAATTTTTCAATGTCATCAATATTATGCATAGACTTAACCGGTATAAAATGTGCTACCTTTGTGAAATTTTCCAGCACAACCATGATGGAATCGTGTTGTCTCCAAGTCATTGGCAGGGCCTGTAATAAAATCCATGGAAATAAATTCCCATTTTCATTATGGAACTGGAAATGGGTGCAACAAACTTGCTGGGTGTTGATGATCAACCTTTACCTGCTGACATTTCATGCACCATGAAATATATTCAGCCATGTCCTTTTTCATTCCTGGCCAAAATTACTTCTTTTTGGTTGTAGAAATTGTCTTTTGATATCCTGGGTGACCAGGATAGGGAGCTTGATGGATCTCATCCATAACAACTCTCCTCATATTTGCTACATTTGGAATATAGATTATGTTCTTTTAAGTAAGAAGTCCATCTTTTTCCAATTTATATCCCTCATACCTCTTCTCAAGACTTTGCTGCTGCAATTTGTCTTTTGCCTGCTCATACAATTCATGTTCAACAACATGATTAACAATCTGCTGCCTCAACTCCGATTGGCAAATAATAATAGATGCCACATGCATTTCCTACACCTTCCTACTGAGTGCATCAACTACTTTATTCTCTTTTCCCTTTATGTTCTTGATTTCAAAATCTAACTCACATAAAAACTCCAACCATCTAGCTTGCCAATCATTTAGAGTAGGCTGATCAAACAAATACTTCAAACCACAATGGTCTGTCCGTAGCTCAAATCTTCTGCCCATTAGGTAATTCCTCCACATCTTGAGAGCATGTACTATGGATGCAAGTTCTAGATCATGAGTGGCATAGTTCTTTTCATGCTCCTTCAACTTTCTTGATTCATAGCATATCACATTGTTGTCTTACATAAGGAATCCCCCAAGCCCTTGACCGCATGCATCGGTACACACCACAAAATCTTTTTCTGGGTCTGCAATCTTCAGGACAGGTGCACTTGTGAGAAGATTCTTCAACCGCTGGAAGCTTTCTTTGCACCTCAGTGTCTATTCAAACTTTATTCCCTTATTTTGCAAAGAAGTGACTAGATGTGCAACCTTGGAGAATCCTTCAATGAATCCCCTGTAGTATCCTGAACAACCCATAAAAGATATTACATATGTTACATTTCTTGGAGTAGGTGAATTCATAATGGCCTCAATATTCTCGGGGTCTACAGATATACCCTCATCCGAGATAATGTGACCCAAATAATGAATCCTATCTCTATAAAGGTCACACTTGCTCAACTTTGCATACAACTGATGCTCCCTGAGCAACTGCAATGCCAATCTCATATGCTCTTCATGCTCTTCCTCATTCTTAGAATAAATAAGAATCTCATCAAGGAAAACAAGAACAAACTTGTCCAAATACTTGATGAAGACACTATTCATTAGGCACATAAATGTATCTGGTGCATTTGTGAGACCAAATGGCACCACCACAAACTCATAATGTCCATACCTTGTTCTGAAGGCTGTCTTATGAATGTCTTCATCCTTGATTCTCACTTGATGGTAACCATACCTCAAGTCAATCTTGGAAAATACCTTTTCTCCTCTAATTTGATCAAAGAGGTCATCAATCCTAGGAAAAGGATATTTGTTCTTCACAGTGACTTTGTTCAACTGTTTGTTGTCAATACACAACTGGAGTGTACCATCTTTCTTCTTTACAAACATAATTGGTGCTCCCCAAGAAGACATGCTCGTCCTGATGTACTTCTCCAGCAACTCTTGTAGTTGTATCTTCAGCTCTAGCATTTCTGGTGTACTCATCCTGTGGCATGTCTTGGACACTGGTGTTACTCCTGGCACAAGTTCAATTGTGAAATCAATACCCATATTTGGAGGAATCCTTGGAATCTCATTAGGAAACACATCCCTAAATTTTTGCAACAAATGAAAGTCCTCCAACCTAGGAGTTTCATTCTGTGTTGCCTCCAAAATGTGAGCTGCATACAACTGAAAACCTTTACTACAAAACTTCTTCAACTGCATTGCTGAAACCTGCCTTACAGAAATCACCTTTGGAATTCCTCTTACAACTCTTGGGTTGCCTTCTTCATCCATGCATTCAAAAGTCTTATTGTAATAGCCAAGCTTTACCCTGTGAGCTTCTAACCAATCCATTCCAATGATAACATCATAGGAACCAAGTGGTAGAACATTTAGATTGACACAAGTGACCAATCCATTCATGACCAACGGACATTTCGCTATCACTTCACTAACCTTTCTATTAGTTCTGGTGGCTAGCTGAACTAACCAAGATTTTCTATGCTTTACTTTCTTAAAAGAACAAATCTCCACTACTCCAGGGGTAATGTAACTGTGAGTAGAACCAGGTTCAATCAAAATAGAAACAAATTTCTCAACAATCTTACCTGCAACTTCAACTACAGTTGACTGGTGATCTGCCTGGCGGTCCTCCAGTGCTGCATAAATACTAGGGATGGTCCTTGCTACTTGACCCACTATTTCTTCTTCTTGAATGTTGTAAGCTGGTCTTGCATTCTCATTCTCAAGTGGACAATTCTTGCGCATGTGGGGTCCTCCACATTTGCAACAATGGAGAGGTTCTCTATTCTGCGGTAGATCTCTTGGCTTCTCTCCCATTGCTCTGGCTGGATGCTTCTCAGCTTGTGATGGTTGCTTCTGCTGATTCCCAAAGTTAGAAGGTTTGAATCCTTTCTTCCTTTGTTCAGACTTCTTATTCTTCTTGTCCTTCCATGTCTTATGATAATTAGGTTTTCCTTTGCTTTGCTCATATCAATACTTAGCTTTCCTTATTTCTTTTTCCAGAGTTCTAGGTTCATAAAACTCAATTATTTCTTTGTAAGACTGAGGAAATCCACTCAGGAAACAATGGATCTTCACCTTCTCATCTTTGATGTACCTGACATACCTCAAAAGTTCTAGGAAATTGTTTGCATACTATTCCATGGTTTGTTGTCCCAATCTCAGCTCATGGAATTCTTTAATCTTGTCATCATAGTACCTATTGGATAGGTAATTCTGCTTGAAGTACTTCTGAAACTGATTCCACGCGATTTTCCTTAAAATTAATATTCTTTACTTGCCTGAAGTGCTCCCACCATATGGATTCTATTCCAGGTAAATTGAAGATGGCTACCCTAGCCTTCATATTTTCAGAGTAGTCTTGGACTTGGAAATATTTTCTCATCCCAAAAAGCCAAGCTTCAGCTTCTTGTCCATTCTTTACCTCACCATTGAAGGTAGGCAACCTTGCCTTCTTAAATTCATCACGTGAATGGTTATGGTAACGCCTCTTCCTATCATTCCTATGAGATGAAGAAATTGAACTATCGGTGGATACTTTAGAGTCAGATGACTCACTAGGAGATCTCTTTCTCCTTCTGGTACTGCTCTTACTACCTTCTGTTCTTACTATTCGGTCCCTAGAGTTCATCCATCTTTGGATGTCCGTTAAACTTTGCAGCATGGATGCATTGAGATGATTCAGCTCTTCCTAAGCCTTAACCAATATTTCATTATCTGCACTGTAATTTTGCATCTCCACCCTTAGGCTTCTCATGGTGGATGAAAAATTTGGGGGAGTCTCTTGCAATCTCCTCCCATTAGACTCTATTTCAGCATTTCCAACTCAGATATTTTCCCCCATAGCATCTTCCTCGTGCTCATAGGGATCCTGTGCATCATTCATGCTGAAGGTTCTCATGGCTGAACCACAACTCATTTTACCAAACTGCACTATCTATAATATTTCCTTTGAAGTTGACTATGATTCTACAAAATGTGTTATTAACACAATTGTTAGCTGCATACATTCACATGAATCATACATTACTTACCTGCATTGGAAACATCATATATTGACAACTTTGTCAATAGGGATCATGTGCATCATTCACTCTGAAGGTTCTCATGGCTGAACCAAAACTCACTTTACCGAACTGCACTATCTATAATATTTCCTTTGAAGTTGACTATGATTCTGCAAAATGTGTTAATAACACAATTGTTAGCTGCATACATTCACATGAATCATACATTACTTACTTGCATTGGAAACATCATATATTGACAACTTTGTCAAATCATAGAATTTTCTTTTCACAAAGAACGACTGTCTCAGGGGAATGACGGGGGTCAAGGGGGATTTCCCCCTTAGGTGTGGTTCGAGGACATCGTCCTCATTTTTTTTTATAAATATTTTATTTTCACGCAATCTGGCACATAAGATCACTGCCATTTTTCACCTGTCTGGTCCCTGTAAAACTTGAAAACCTACAAAAATTCTCTTTTTTTGGAGCAACTCATATTTTCCACCCAATTGACAAACTCACCAAAGTTTTTTGACATGTCATCTCGACTCACCTTTTCCCATAGGACGTGTTGGAAAAAATCATCATTTCTTTCCTATTGGAAAAACTCGTCAAACTTTTCTGACGTATCGAAAAAACTTACCGAGTTCACCCAACATACATTGGAAAAACTCATCTTTTCTTGTCGATATGGAATTTTCGACACTTGGAATTTTTTTCAAATTTTTTCTTTCTTTCCTCGTCATTGTCAAAACTCATCCGATATGCATCAGAAAACTTATCCGAGATGCATCGAAAAATCATCCGAGATGCATCGGAAGGCTCATCCGAGATGCGTCGGAAAACTCCCAAAGTTTTTCTGACATACTCATACTTAGAAAATGTTTGGCGACTTTTCTCCCCTTTTTCTTGTCATCGGCTCGACTTGCCGAGTTCACCCTATGAGTATCGAAAAAACTTACCGAACATAGCCGATGTATTGGAAAAAATTACCGAGTTTACCCGATTTATTCAACACTTAGATTTTTTTCAAAAAGTTTCTTTTCTCTTCTTCTCATCGGACCAACTCAGCGTTTCATGCTGATAGGCATCGAATCAACTTAGGAATTTCAGCCAATGTGCAAAAATTTCAAACACTTGGAAATTTTTCAGGATTTTCTTTCTCTTTCTTTCCCTTCGTCGACTCAACTCAACTAGTTCAGGCGACATGTACCAGTAGAACTTGACCAACTGAGCTGATATATGAAATTTCCAACACTTAGAAAAATTTTCCTGCTGACCACAGAAGGTAATTCTAGTTTATGTCAGCTGCTCTTCATGGCCCATTGAGGCCCATGCTGCAACATGAGCTATGATACCACACTTTCATGTCCCTGCCCCTCTACTGGATGGAGAGGCCACAACATTACCGTGATATCTACTCTGGGAAATTTAATTCCTAGGAACATACACATGAAAAAAATGCATTGAACTAATAACATGCACAGATGCATAAATACTTAACACACAGCGGAAGAAAAATCCATTCCATTCATTCACATGTTCATTGTAATTCCCTATCAAATGTAAATACAGAGATTTAAACACAAGAATACTTATCTTATGATGAAGCTCGTCCCGCAACCAGCTATGTTGCTGCAACATTCCACCCAACCATAGGCAAGCATGCTCATCAATCCTTCAACAACACTGCCACCCCCGATTTGGACATGATTTCCACAAGGAATAATGAACACTAGCAGGCTCACACATAGCCAAGGATACACCAAAACTCAGCCAAGCCAACACAGTTAGGTTAATCAGGCTGCAAAGGAGATTCAAAGGCTGACTGCTAAGCTAGTGAGCTCCTCCAAAGAGCTATGGGCACATGCACCAAATCTATCCTGGATTCTAAACATCTACCCACCCAACACAAGAAAAACATACCCTTCTCTGCTACACAGTCCCTTGAATCATGCCTTCCCTTCTAGTGCTATTTCGGGTGTGCAAAGAAGAAAACCAGCCCCCTAGATCTGTCTGTGAGGTCTCTTCACACACTAGGTTTATCAAGGCAGTTCAGAACCTCTTTCCACTCCCAAATAAGTTCAAACCAAATCCAAAATATGCATACACAACAATTATAGTTCTGGGCATGGACAAAAACATCCTGGAAGCCAAAATTGAAAATGGTAAGTGGGTAAAATAGCCCCAGGATCCAAAATAGATTTCACCAAATGTTTATTCACTTCACGTGGGAAAAAAAAGCCTCCACAGACACCCATAAATCATGGCCTCTCATCCAATACGTTGGGCATTACAAAAATGGATTCCCATCTTGGGAAACAACAACAAAAACGTCAAGCCAAGAGCCCATGCACTGAGCTTTGCAAATTTGACTTCCTAGTCATGGGGAAAATGAAGGAAACTATAAAAACGTGGACTTGATCTGTTCTATCAATGGCCTATGCATGGCCTTTACCTTTGCATACTTTGTCTTTGCTATGTTCTTTACTTTAGGAACACACACCCCAGGCCCTTACTCACTGTGGACATACAACCCCACCTACCCTAACCTCAGCTCCCCACACTCTCTGTAGATTCGGTTGTTTATTCAGTTGATGTTGATTAAGCTGTCTATCCGCAATTGATGCTTATGAAGCAATATATTATTCAGTCAATAAAGAAGTAGATTCATAAGAAGTACCAGTAGCACCAACACCTGGGAATGCATAACAACTCCAAAAACGTGAGTGAAGTGCCCAAGAGCTCCAAAATAGTGAATGAGAACACACAACAGGTGAAAACGTGAAGGAAAAATAGCTCCCAAGCTTCCACTGCATGAGGAGATGAAGAACGTGGGTGTATGACCAAATGGGCATGCATTTTGGGTGTTAACTTGCCACAAAAGTCAAAATCATTTTTCACAAAAATGGGTGTTTCCCCAAATTCGAATTTCTTTGCCCATACTCTTCCCATTCCCATGCAATAACTACTTCAACCAATTTTTGGTAGTAATAAATGATTGGGTGAATGAGACAAGAAAGGTACTTGGCAGTTTGATGGGTTCTCCCTTTGACATTTGGCTTTTCCCCATTGGCCCCAAAGGTTAAATACCCCCCCCCCCCCCTTATCCTTAGGAAATCATGACCCTGTCTCATTATTTGTTGCATTGACATAGCTAGTTGTGGTTTTTTTATTAAATTGCATATTTACATGATGCCAAAATTATAATGTGTCGGCTAGCATGAAATACCATCGGCAACGATTTTAATCACCGGAACATAAAACATTAAATTGATGGTGGGGATTTTACCTTTAGCTCCACACCATGATTAATTACAATATATACATCGTATACATTTTTAATGTAAACGAGGTCAAAACCGAGGTGTTACATTGGACATGAAATTCATCATGAAATTCACCATCTTTCATGCTTCTATCACACTTTCATAAGCTTGATAATCTAAATACCCTACCTATCTTAGCTCTGTTTGATGAACTACTCCATCACCATTATTGACCTTTGCAAATTAATTTCCAAACCTATGACTCCATTGTCCAATCCTATTTTCTAAGTTTTGGCTCGTAAAATATCAAAGAGTAGGGAAATATGGAAACCATGGAATAATACCACGAAGCACCCAAAACCAAGGGCAAAGTTACCAATATCAAAAACACGGAACAATACCATGAGGACCTCAAAACCAATTTTAAAGTTACAGCTAGTCAAAATCCCTATAAATAGAAGGCGACCCCCCATTTGACACATGCACAAGTTCCCTTTTGGTTTCTAGACAACCATTTTTACTCCAAAAACCATAGATACCATTTAAGCTTGGAATCCCTGTTGAGCTCGACACCCATAGAGCCTTGAAATGGAGAATTAGTGATACTCAGTCAAGTAGCTGCAAGGGCCCATCATCATTCTAGGTAACTTGAAACTACGGTTGTAAAGACTTATTAATTCCAAATAACCAAAGAAGAACCATTTATTTCTATTGCATGTTCCTTGAATGGGTTATAGTTTTACTATGTTGAGTTTCTACTCTTATGATTGATATTTACAGTCATCTTTTACTGTTACTGTTCATGGTTTACTTTTACTGCATATTTTACAACAAAACATTTACATTTCTTTCTTTTTCATTTACAGCTCATACAACCTTTACACCTTGGTTTATATTTTAGTTGCATAGATACACTCTCTTTTGTGCCTTCTACATTGGCTTCTCTAAGTTGATAGAACCCGAAATTTTCACCTGTTGAAGTGCGAAAGCATTGTAATAAAATATTGATCAAAGTTGGGTGGGGATACCAAAGGAGTAGATATGTGTTCCATTTTTAATTCCTCAAAGGATTGTTGTGCTTGGTGGTTCCATTGGAAATGAATGTTCTTTCAAAGGAGATGTAATACTTCATGTGGTTGAGTGGTGTAATAAGGGATACAATGACATATGAAGTTAACTTTACCTTGAATTATTTGTAGCTGATGTCAAATAGTTTATGGGGGAATTTCAAGGATAGATTGAACTTTTAGTGGGTTGACAATAATCCCTTGTTGAAAGACAACAAACCCAAGCAATTATCTTGTTGTGTTGCAATAAAATAATTTTGTTGGATTCAAATGTATGTTGTACTGACAACATTGCAAAAGATGGTATGAACATCATTCAAGTGGTCAACATGTTTCTTGGATTTGGATTTCAAGTCATCAATATAGGCCAAGATGAATAATGCTAAGTTATTAAAGACATACGACATAGTATGCTAGAATGTGGCATCATAATTTTTCAACCGGAGTGGCATGACATGATAGAAAAAAGTGTCCTGTGGCCTAGTGATGGTTGTTTTGTATTAAGTTTGCTGATGAATCTATATTTTATTGTATCCATAAAATCCTTCCAAGAATCATAGGACTTGATGTCCAACACGTTAGTCCCTGAGATGTTCTTTGCTACTATAGAATGATGCCATGGCATGATATAGCTCAATATTTTGAGATTTTAGAACTCAAATATTTTAGTAACATGTTTTCTGGTTTTATGTTGGACAATTGTGCATATACAAGACTAGGAACACATTGATTACCACAAAATTAGATTAAGAGGATTTTTTCAAGATGATGTTCAATAGTAAGTGTAGTATGGAGTTTATAAAGGGAAGCATGGAACAAATTTGAATTATGTAAGGTACATACTAGATAAATATTGCACATTCATTATGAATGAAAACATAATGAGCATTAGATAATTCAGCAGTTCAACAAATTGTAATTAAATTTGGTGAGGTTTATAGCAAAGTCAATTGGGCCATTCATATGAAAAATAGCAAAGAAACCTTCATCGCTCTCCAATACAAAAATATCTTAGAAAATCAAATCATATGCATGATATCATCATTTCAAATATTGCACTCCAAAAAATTCATAACATGAATTTGGAAAAAGAGCATGCTTCTTAGAGCTTTTATTAACTCCAAAAATATTTACAGAGATAGAAGAAGGATTGGAATCACAAAGAGAAATTACAATCATAGAGATAAATTTTACAAGTTGCCACAAGATTTAGATTTAAATGTCATAATATTTCCCTTGGTTCTCATTCAATATATTCCTAATACATGCGACCCTTCAAACTTCAAAGATACCCTCTCCAAAATTTACTTGATACCCTCTAATGAGATTCAAATTTCTTTTTATAGAGGCATAATCCTTTCTCGATATTGCTTTCTACTTCTTGATATTGTCTTGTTTTACTTTATTCTCGAAATTCCCTTTTCTTTTTGTTGATATTATTGTTTTAAATAGCCTAATTTATTTTCTTACTTTCAACTTTGTTGGATAGATCCCTTCTATGGAGATTCCTACCCAGATGACTATCTAGCTGTCTACCTTCATGTTTTCCTAAATGTCTGCCTAGGTGTCTTCCTTGAGGTGGTAGGATTATCTTATGGTGCTTGGAAATTTGGTTCCATTACTGACACATGGGATACTTGTGGGTTATAATTGAATTCATTTCCATTTCAACATTTGTCAAATTTTTATAGGATATGTGTGGCAACGTTTTGAAGTTATGTTTTAAGATATCCCACAAGTTGAACTCTTGAGAAAATTATTGGACGATGGTTATTCCTTTCAACATCTCTTGGATGAATTCAAACTTTCTCTTTTCATTCATTTTATTGGTCAAAATATCATTATAGTCTCCTTGATGGCATAGATCCCCATTTCCATCCCAGATGTGGGGTATTCCTTTTGATATTGTATCTTTGAACATTCTTTTGAAGAAGGAAATTCTTGATACCATACTTCTTATTATGCTTTGATCTCATATCATCAAGGTTCTCTTGGTTATAAAATTGTTTTCCTCTATGATCAAATATGATCTATTTGTTACCCTCAAATAGGTTCTAGGTTCTAGGTTCTATTTAGGAACTTTATCACATAATTAGCAATGCTAGGTTTGGATTTCATCTGATCCCTCATTCTTTTTATTTTGTTGTTGCATTAGTTTTCGATTCTAATTCAAATTGAATTAATTAAAAATAGTCCCAATGCTAGATCACTTCTTCACATATCTTGTCCCATGGTGCTTTCTTGGCTCCTTTGAGGGGGCCTTTCCCTATCATCCTTTTGTTTAGCGATCCTACTTGTTGTTGTAGGTCATCCTTCTCTTGTTTTATGTGATTGATGAGATCATCCTTTTCCTTTATGTCTATTTATAGCTCTTGAATTTTCTGATAATTCTACTTTAAATCCCCTTTTATAATGTCCACTCCCATCTACTTAGCTGTCAATTCTGTTTAAGTCTCCCCAAACCCTTTAGTGGACTGAGGGGCGACGTAGGAATAAAGAGAGATTTTCACTATCCCCATCCTTAATATTTATAGCTCCAAGTCATCCACTTTAATTTTGTATTCCTCCATTGATTATTCAAAGTACAACATGTCCTAATGTATTTTATCTTTCTCCTCCTATAATGTCACAATTTAAGGGGTTTGCAGATGCTTTATATCTCAGAGGAGCTTCTCTTCCAACACAAAAAATTCATTGTCCTTTTTCTACAATAGTGACTGTGTTGGGGTGGATCATTGGGGTTGGATCGACCTAATGTGACAATTTTGTTTTCTAATTTTTTGATGGTTAGTTGTTTGGTCCTAGTGTCCACCTTTTCTACTTTCAATTGCTTCTCAATCTTTTGGACAACTAAGTGAATATTTTTCATGTTGGTTAAGGACCATGCAGAAGTCTACTCTATCCAGAGGGATGAATTGGATGAACTTAAACTCATACCGAGTTTCTTTATAGTCATAATAGGTTTTGGCCATAGGAACTTTAGGCTCTAGGACTACCATTTTGGATGTTCTCTCCTTGTGGTATACTCCAAAGAGCAATTTATTCTATGGGGGAGATACCCAATTCTTGTGGTATATATCTTTCATTATATCCATGTTCTATATTTCAATGTTCATATGGTGTGAATGCATGCTTGGATGTTCTTTGGAAGAGCTTGTGGAACAAGGACTTTGTTGGGGATTTGTTGTGGTCAATATTATGGAGGGGAAGTGCTCTATAGTAAATCTCGGAAGCCTTGAATTTTCGTTTGTCTAGTCTGCTATTGTTTATGACCCACTGGATGATGTTTCACCTTGTGTACTCTACATTAAGGCCTACTAAAAATCTATGTTATCCTCTGTCATATCCTTCTTGCTTGCATGCCCTGCTTTAGGATGATCAATATCCATGTTTATATGTGCTTATGAAGCTTCTCTTTTCCCCCCTACTTCTATATTCCATGGGGTATGAATTACTATGGGTTTAATTTTTGTTTGGCCCTCCTATGACCCTTAGGTGTACTTATTTGTACCAGTCTAGATAATTGCATTCATGTACTCCCATGTTGGAAAGTTGTTTATTTCCTCCCACTCTAGGTGGGGATTGTGTTTATAGGTTGAATTCTTAGTTTCTATCCTCTTCTGGGATATCACATGGTGGGGAACATAAGACCATATTTATACCTTATCCAAATTGAGTTGCTTAAGAATTTCTTCCACCCGTGACAAAACAATTCTTGTTTTAACTAGGAAGGGTCCACTTCTTTGGGAAGCTTGAATGTAATGGGATGCTTCAACTTTGAAAAATGAAATTATTCAAATAAGAACCTTTGTTTGATATACTCAAGAGAAAATACTCTAGGGGTCAAGAATGCAGGCAATAGATATGGCTCTTGTTCAAATCCATACACACTTATAATGTATGATCTTCATATACGAACCAATCACCTACTATGGTATCTAAGCTTAGCTCTAGGATCTCCTTAAATTGAGTAAATATACTTGGTGGTGAGGCACTATGCAGGATGAAATATATAATGGCCATACCTCTTTCTATGAAGGTTTGGAAATCTTGATTCCTAGGTTTCTTGAGGAAAAAATTGGCCCAATCATAAGTTGGTAGTTTCTTCCTTGTATGATCCCTTGTGCTCAATCCTACACCTCCAAAACAGGTTGAGTTCTAATATAGGAATAGATAAAATAGGTATGATGGACACGTAAATAATTTCATGGCATGGAAATTCTCAAGCTATGCATGAATGTTGTCAGCCAAAAGTTGGCACAAACCAAACTTATTGGGCATGATTCCTACCGATGGAGTCAAGGAAGATAGAGAAACTAACATGGTGTCATAGAAAACCCCATCATGGTCATTAACTAGTATAATTCAAATTAGGGTCAGGTATTTCCTTGATATGTTTGAGAAAATTTAGGCTTTATATGATTGTGGGATGGTAGACATTGGGGTGTCCTTTTCTAGATGTTTTGATAATAGCATAGTGAGAGTTACCTAGTTAGCAATGAAATAAGGTTTTTGAAGGTTGAACTAGGCATCAAAATATATGGTATAAAGACAACAACATGATTCTCCTTTTTTAGATTGATGAATTAAGGTTCATTTGACCATTTTTCCCTTTTAAAAGTTAAAATTTGATTTTCTAGGTGGCAAGAGACAATTGAGTGAAATTTAGGGGTCACGCCACCTTGACATAATTTGGGTGTTGAAGGCCATGTGTCACCCTTGGTTTAGTGAATGTGGTGCCTACATGTAATATGGTCACATTCATGGCTGTAGAATTTGGAGAAGGTGTGCATGCGCTCTACATATTTTGGTGGGTCCTAGTGAGATCGATCCATCATTCTCAGTGGGAGACTGCATTGAATTTTTCCTTTGGTGATATCAGTGGTAACGACTTGGTTGAAGGAAGTATTGAAAATACCTTTACTGGATCCATTACAAATGAGAATATGCCACATAGACTAATGGTATCCACCCAATGGATTCATAGATTGGTGTTAAAATGTGTGCTCCTTGCCGATTTTCTATGGATACTGACCATCGATCTAGGAACTGGACTGAATATCATCTTGTCATTGGGGTTAAAGTCATTCTGCTTGGTCCTTGGTATTATCCCTTTGTAATATCGAGTATACTTTGCATGAGCGCTAGAGTGTTATTCCCTCTACCTTTGGTTCTCATCTCGTGATCATTTGAAGATCGATGACCTTGGCTCTACAACACTTTTCTCTAGCATGTATTTCCATATACCTTAGCACTTGGGCTCTCATCTTTTAAGGATTTTTGAACAAGCTAGATTCTCTTGTGTCTTCTAGATTTATTCCTCTTTCCATGGTGATTGCTATACCCTTAAGGCTGAATTTTTTTGAATTACTAACATTGGATCCAATGAAGACAAATCTTCACTTATGAAATCCTAATATAAATATCCTAGTGCCCTTTGTATTGGGTTATTGAGTCTTTCTGATTTTGATCATGGATTTCCTGAAACTAGCACTTAAAGTAGTGTGGCATTATTCTGAAATAAAAATAGAAACTGGAATTGATAATAAAAGACATAATTGAAAGTTTCTTCTAATCTACTATTGTACATAGTTATGGGCTCCCTCGTTCTTTTAGTATTGCGGGAAGTGCTTGAGAATCCTTCCATTCACAGTTTTTCCCATGATATTTCCATCCAATTGAGCATGAAATTATGTGTTGTTTCCTTGGAATGTTTAGATTTTGAATGGTTCCCTCCAAAGGTTTTCAAATTTTCATGCTTCCCTTTATCTTGTTATCTGGCATCCCATTTTATTACCAAGTCTCCTGGCTGAAAATCTCTTTCTGAATAATTTTTTTATCAAAAATGTATTTTTTCCTTTGCTGGTGTATTTACATATTAGTCTATATTTGTTCTCTATACTATTATAGTTCCATTAACTGATATACCCTCCTTATCATTTTATCTAGTTCTTCTACCTCCTCCTAAAGCAACTTCATGAGTTCCAGTCTTAACTAGATAGGAAGATAACCTGTTTTCCATACACTAGTTGGAATGGTGAAGTACCTATAGGTCTCTTTGTACTTATCATGTCATCCCATAGTGAATATATTAGGTAATCATCCTAGGTATTTTTGTTTTGTGATAGCATATTCTTTATTATCTTGATTAAAATTTAGTTTGAAGATTTTACCAGTCCATTACCTTGAGGATAATATGGAGTTGAATGCTCAACTTAAATTGTAATGTCTCCAAAAAAACACAACAATTTTTATTATTATTATACCAATCTAGACTATTATTTTCATTGTCCTGGTGACTTCTTCATGTCACTCACATGTTTTACAATCATAGAAGTAGCATGGTTATAATGTTATTAAGACATCATGATTCTATTTATATAGCTGAGTTCTCCATGCAACTATTGATTTAAGTCTTAGACATACTTTCTCTTTCTCAACTAAAAACTTCCTCTATAAATCTTAAATCTCATTTTGGTTACTTGGATATACTTTTCTCCTGAATCTCACATATATTTTTAGTTAGATCTTGTCAATTGCTAGTTTCTAAGTGCAAAACAATCTAGCTAAATTTCTAGAATCTAGCACTAGTACTTTGTTTTTTTATTATACAGTGGTGTAATTGCAACATTTGAATATCATTATATTGCTATCCTAACAATGGTTTTTTGTAGGTTTTTTTCATCCCCAAAAGTCTTGCCATTTTTTTTAGAATCAAGGGCTCTCTCCTTTCTTACTTACCCTTCTCTTTTGATATAAAAAGCTTAAATTTATCACCTTTCATTACACGATTAATGAGATATCTAATTATCAAAATTTATATCAATAATTATATATGATTTAATCACATAATATTATATTTGTAATATAATTTATATCTAGTTTACATCTAATATCAAAAGAACCTAGAGTGCATGCATTAAAATTCTTGCAATTTTTGCACCTAGTTTCAAGGTAAATGCATTTCAATACTAACATGTTATTCTAACATAGTTGTAAATAGTTTTTATTATTTTTGTGGTATTTTTATCATTATTTAACTCACTTACCATAGGATGTACAGTGATAATATCTACTGATACAAACCCTTAGATCTATTTAGATTTGCAGATCTGACTCTCTTTCCTAGTTTGTTTTGACTAACCTTGTATTGTCATGTGGAGACTCCCATTGGAAGGAGAAAATATATCACATCTAGATCCATTTCATTTATTCCATATAACACATTTTTTTAATTCTTGAACAAAAATAAAATCATCCCAAGAGGTATCCATGACCAACCACCATCAAACTCCCCAAGGTGATCATTAAAAACATCATTCGCCTATTCTAATTTCCCATTTCTACATCCTAATTTGCAATTTTGATTGTTGGCCAAAATGACCAACAATAGGCAATTCTAAGGGATATCAATCATTTTTTAACACACAACTTAAGGTGTTCATGTCAAATACCCCTACCCACTTCCCCGTGTCACATTTCATGCATGATTTTACTTTTTCCTTTTTAGCTTAGGATAGTTAGTTTTTTTAACATGTTTAGGTAGTAATCACAAGAAATTTGATTTCACTTGGAAGGAATTGGGATGCATGCTAAGTTTTAAGTTTTTATCATTCATGAACATTTTAAGTCACTTAATTTGAGTTAAAATCGATCCTAACAATTTCTAATTAATTCCACAATGAACTAAATCAACCTCCCTAAAAGACAAAAGTTTGACACCTAACTTCTAGAGATTTGTCACTCATGGGAAAATTATACATTGAAGGGTAACCAACTAGTTAGTGACTATGTGGACCCACTAGGATACACCCTCAATTGGTCTTATCATTGGATATACCCCCATAACTTTGATCCAGTCCCTTTATCATGTGGAACCACATTTGAAAATCTGTATTTGTTTCCACATACCTCGAGTATATAGCAACCACCTTTCCCTTAAAAAATTTAACTTGTAAAAAATAGTCGATCCTTGCACCAAGCATGTTCATAGTTCGACGCACCTTCATTTAACAAGAAAAGTCAATTCTCACCTCGTTGAGTTCACAATTTGGCTTTGCTTTTTCTTTCTAGTTAGATACCATTTATTATGTGCTAGTAAAGTAATCTTTTAGCGTAGCTTGTAAGATTTTATGACTCCATTGTTGCATCCTTTTTTAAAGCACTGGTCTATAATTTCTTTTATGTAGAATCCTTTAAATAACTTGTTAAGTTACCTTTGTTAGATTGTTTTCCTAGTGTAATTTATTAACTCCTAAGTCACCTTTATTAACCCATACCAAGGCCAATGAAAAACAATACAAACCTATATATAAACTTAAAGAAAATTTAACTCACATAATCAATAAAACATAGAATCAATGCAGTCAAGGCACCAAGCCCTTCTCACCTCCAAATTATTAATAAATTTTAATCCAAACTCAAATTAAATACAATACAACAACACGAACCAACACCTAAACAAAGAGGAGACACCTCTTTAAATATCCCAAGCAGGATATAATTTGCCCCCTTGATATGGTGACACATGAGGGGCTAAAAAGCCCTAATTAGGGTTCCAAAACCATAATACACCACTTGGAGGAGGACTAGATTAAAATTAGGGAATCAACTAGGACTAAATTCACCTCCCATGTACCACCACTAGGATTAGATCTAGGATATCCATCCAAATCCACTAGCATCCATGCATAAGAGGTAAAATGCACCACCATTGAAGAAAATGATCAAAATTAGGGGTAACTAATGAGTTCAGTGTGTTAACTCGTCCTCCAAAACCCTAATGCACGCTCCTTGAGGAAAAAATAGGATCTTGGATCATTAACTGGCCCTCCAAGTCACTAATGCACCACCACTTGGATAACTGGAGAAAATTAGGAGTTTGATTGATGAGTTAACTCCATAATTGAGCCTCCAAAACCATAATACACCCCTCTTAGGAAAATTTAGGGATTAACTCCACAAATAACCTCGATATCCAATTTATGACTTGGATATGACTCATGATATAGGTAAGGGCACCAATTTTCTCCCTTGGATGAGGGGATACCACGATTTTCTCATGATTGAGGGGGGAATGTGCTACGTATATCCCATTTTCGATATTTTACCCCCTTAGGTGATTTTTACATAGTTTTTTTCAAATTTCTTCTCCTAGGGACCAAAAATTCCATGAATGAATCCAGGAAGACGACGGATAACTAAATTTGATATCAGGCCATAAGAAATTAGACACCAACCTGAAGAACCTACGTTATAACACAGTTGGATTTGGAGGTGTGAGTGAAAAAATGTAATGTCCCAAGTCTAGTGTGCAGACATGAACACTATATAATTCTTTAATTTAAATTAAAATTTCTGAATTTTGAATTAAAGCACTCAGAGCCTCTTCGAAATGGGAAAATCAGGGGTTTTTTTCTGGGAAATTTTGCAGGAAAGAAGAGCGAGCAGGGGGAAGCAACCAAATATATTCATACATATAATTTCCTCTTCCCTAACACATTTATATATGTTTCCATTTATGTTTCATAATCCGCTATGTGGAAACCTACTTCCATGCTTCTGGGCAAACAAACCGTGAAACTAGGAAGAGTAGTTCAGCCTATTTCAACCAGGGGATTTTGGAAACTTGCAGAGGGTTGTTCCAGAATTAATATAAAATAAAAAATGGTTTTGTAGAGTTTTCATCAGTTTTGTAAACTTTTGAGGAGTTTTTGGAGGAACTTGGGGTTCTTTGGCAGTTTTGGCGTAGTGAAACCCTACGCAATGGAGGATCCTAAAAGGAAGTACGTCCCCAACGAAAAATGGTTCTGGAGATATTTATTGGAAGGTGGATATGTCAATGACCCACAAAAATGTACAGGGCTCATTTTTGACTGAACAGAACTCATTTTACATAAAAAACGACAATACTAGTAATTTAAAGCTAACAATCTAGCTAGGGTCTAAAACAAAGTAGTTAATTCATGGAAGATTGATTTATGAATTACATATGAAGGATAAAAGAGATAAATAAAACTTCAATGAACATATAAAATCTATCCAATCATTCCCACAACATTTCTTATTTCTTATTGCACTCATATACATCAATTTTCCCCCATACAATGATAAAATAAGCTTTTTCGGTGAAACTGAAGACATACTTTTTATGGACTGAGATATTTCGACCTGATAAATATAAATTGCAGAGTTATATTCTGTTACACATAATAAATAATATAATATACTGACCATTACAAAGGAGACTCCAAAAGGGTGGGCAGGAGGCCCGGAACATGACCAACAAAAGGGCTGAGAGCATAGGTGAAGCATGGGATTCACTGGAGATCGACCTGAACGTGATGGAGGCTGCAAATATCTCCAATAATACTTCAATGGCTGTAATATAGCACTCCATACCTGAAATATAAGAGAATAGGATGTAATGAGAGGGGAAGGGAAGGTTTGGGCTCATCTCCCAATAGTCCGAGGAACATCACTCAGAAGGAATGTTCACATAAGCATAGCTCCACATACACAACGACCAAACTAGCCAATAGATGTGAAAGGGATTTAGAATACTTCTTTTATAGAATTAATGTTGACCTATTGAGCAAGTTACTTGGCTTGGTGACCTGTGAGAATAGGTCACCCATGAGTGGACATACTTTCCTTGCTTTGCTTTGGCTTTCCTTCTTTTTCCTCTTTTTCTGACTTTCCTTCTTTTCTTGTTTTATCCTGCTTTCTGGATTTATGTTGCTTTTCCTGAAATATTCTTCTTTTCTCACTTTTGGCATCATTTTTGGACTCTAGTAATTACTTGACTTCTAGTCCAAGTAATTCCTCCAAACCTTATCCACTAATTTGAATTGGTGGGCCAATTTCTCCATTTATTCAACATAACAAATAAAAATATTAATAGCACCAATAATATTAAATGCTCTATAATTATTTATTCCAAGTGGGTAGAAACTATGGATAAATTTAAATGCACACTCCTAATTAATTAATTGCCTCATCTTAACCCCTCATTAATCATTTAATTCAATCTATCACTAGGATCCATGGGGTTGAATCTGATTCATGGTGCTATCAAAATGGGAACATGGACCATGCATTACTATTGTTTTAAAATCATGTTTAATTCAATGTGAATTGTATTACAAATCCGTTGTCCAAGGGAAGAGTGCAGGGGTATGAGAGAGCAGGGTAGGCGAGTGGCAAAGGAGGAGGGAAGAAGAGTGCAGGGGCATGAGAGAGTAGGGTAGGTGAGTGGAAAAGGAGGAGGGAAGGAGATATGAGGGAAGAGTAGGAATCGGCTCCACCAAAAATTTGGATATTTTGTTTGTTATTTTTTATTTTATTTATTTATTTATTTTTTTGTTAAAAGTT